>MU269986.1:14409076-14907623 GCA_021432705.1 Caranx ignobilis | reverse complement strand
CCCCCTTAGCTCTGCTCTCTTCTCTCCTCGCGAGCCACAACGCTGTCCGTCCCGTAGCTTCCCCGCGGTCAGGCTGACGGCAGGGGGGCTGTGGGCGGCTCGTACTGTGTGTGTCTATGTGTATGGCGGCCCCCCTTAGCTCTGCTCTCTTCTCTCCTCGCGAGCCACAACGCTGTCCGTCCCGTAGCTTCCCCGCGGTCAGGCTGACGGCAGGGGGGCTGTGGGCGGCTCGTACTGTGTGTGTCTATGTGTATGGCTGGCCCCCCTTAGCTCTGCTCTCTTCTCTCCTCGCGAGCCACAACGCTGTCCGTCCCGTAGCTTCCCCGCGGTCAGGCTGACGGCAGGGGGGCTGTGGGCGGCTCGTACTTGTGTGTGTCTATGTGTATGGCTGGCCCCCTTAGCTCTGCTCTCTTCTCTCCCGCGAGCCACAACGCTGTCCGTCCGTAGCTTCGCGGTCAGGCTGAACGGCAGGGGGCTGTGGGGCTCGACTGTGTGTGTCTATGTGTATGCTGCCCCCCTTAGCTCTGCTCTCTTCTCTCCTCGCGAGCCACAACGCTGTCCGTCCCGTAGCTTCCCCGCGGTCAGGCTGACGGCAGGGGGGCTGTGGGCGGCTCGTACTGTGTGTGTCTATGTGTATGGCTGGCCCCCCTTAGCTCTGCTCTCTTCTCTCCTCGCGAGCCACAACGCTGTCCGTCCCGTAGCTTCCCCGCGGTCAGGCTGACGGCAGGGGGGCTGTGGGCGGCTCGTACTGTGTGTGTCTATGTGTATGGCTGGCCCCCCTTAGCTCTGCTCTCTTCTCTCCTCGCGAGCCACAACGCTGTCCGTCCCGTAGCTCCCCGCGGTCAGGCTGACGGCAGGGGGGCTGTGGGCGGCTCGTAGTGTGTGTCTATGTGTATGGCTGGGCCCCCCTTAGCTCTGCTCTCTTCTCTCCTCGCGAGCCACAACGCTGTCCGTCCCGTAGCTCCCCGCGGTCAGGCTGACGGCAGGGGGGCTGTGGGCGGCTCGTACTGTGTGTGTCTATGTGTATGGCTGCCCCCCTTAGCTCTGCTCTTTTCTCCTCGCGAGCCACAACGCTGTCCGCCCCCCAACGCTTCCCCCCTCCCGTGCTGCCCCGCGGTCAGGCTGACGGCAGGGGGCTGTGGGCGGCTGTACTGGGTGTGTCTATGTGTATGGCTGGCCCCCCTTAGCTCTGCTCTCTTCTCTCCTCGCGAGCCACAACGCTGTCCGTCCCGTAGCTTCCCCGCGGTCAGGCTGACGGCAGGGGGGCTGTGGGCGGGCTCGTACTGGGTGTGTCTATGTGTATGGCCTGTCCTGAGTCTCTACTGCGCCATGGGCGGCTGGCCCCCTTAGCTCTGCTCTCTTCTCTCCTCGCGAGCCACAACGCTGTCCGTCCCGTAGCTTCCCCGCGGTCAGGCTGACGGCAGGGGGGCTGTGGGCGGCTCGTACTGTGTGTGTCTATGTGTATGGCTGGCCCCCCTTAGCTCTGCTCTCTTCTCTCCTCGCGAGCCACAACGCTGTCCGTCCCGTAGCTTCACGCGGTCAGGCTGACGGCAGGGGGGCTGTGGGCGGCTCGTACTGTGTGTGTCTATGTGTATGGCTGGCCCCCCTTAGCTCTGCTCTCTTCTCTCCTCGCGAGCCACAACGCTGTCCGTCCCGTAGCTTCCCCGCGGTCAGGCTGACGGCTAGGGGGGCTGTGGGCGGCTCGTACTGTGTGTGCTGTGTATGTCTGTCCTGAGTCTCTACTGCACATGGGCGGCTGGCCCCCTTAGCTCTGCTCTCTTCTCTCCTCGCGAGCCACAACGCTGTCCGTCCCGTAGCTTCCCCGCGGTCAGGCTGACGGCAGGGGGGCTGTGGGCGGCTCGTACTGTGTGTGTCTATGTGTATGGCTGGCCCCCCTTAGCTCTGCTCTTCTCTCCTCGCGAGCCACAACGCTGTCCGTCCCGTCGCTTCCCCGCGGTCAGGCTGACGGCAGGGGGGCTGTGGGCGGCTCGTACTGTGTGTGCTGTGTATGTCTGTCCTGAGTCTCTACTGCGCATGCGCGGCTGGCCCCCCTTAGCTCTGCTCTCTTCTCTCCTCGCGAGCCACAACGCTGTCCGTCCCGTAGCTTCCCGCGGTCGGCTGACCGCAGGGGGGCTGTGGGCGGCTCGTACTGTGTGTGTCTATGTGTATGGCTGGCCCCCTTAGCTCTGCTCTCTTCTCTCCTCGCGAGCCACAACGCTGTCCGTCCCGTAGCTCCCCGCGGTCAGGCTGACGGCAGGGGGGCTGTGGGCGGCTCGTACTGTGTGTGTCTATGTGTATGGCTGGCCCCCTTAGCTCTGCTCTCTTCTTCCTCGCGAGCCACAACGCTGTCCGTCCCGTGGCTTCCCCGCGGTCAGGCTGACGGCAGGGGGGCTGTGGGCGGCTCGTACTGTGTGTGCTGTGTATGTCTGTCTGAGTCTCTACTGCGCATGGGCGGCTGGCCCCCTTAGCTCTGCTCTCTTCTCTCCTCGCGAGCCACAACGCTGTCCGTCCCGTAGCTTCCCCGCGGTCAGGCTGACGGCAGGGGGGCTGTGGGCGGCTCGTACTGTGGTGTGTCTATGTGTATGTGTATGGCTGGCCTGAGTCTCTACTGCGCATGGGCGGCTGGCCCCCTTAGCTCTGCTCTCTTCTCTCCTCGCGAGCCACAACGCTGTCCGTCCCGTAGCTTCCCGCGGTCAGGCTGACGGCAGGGGGGCTGTGGGCGGCTCGTACTGTGGTGTCTATGTGTATGTGTATGGCTGGCCTGAGTCTCTACTGCGCATGGGCGGCTGGCCCCCCTTAGCTCTGCTCTCTTCTCTCCTCGCGAGCCACAACGCTGTCCGTCCCGTAGCTTCCCCGCGGTCAGGCTGACGGCAGGGGGGCTGTGGGCGGCTCGTACTGGGTGTGTCTATGTGTATGGCTGGCCTGAGTCTCTACTGCGCATGGGCGGCTGGCCCCCCTTAGCTCTGCTCTCTTCTCTCCTCGCGAGCCACAACGCTGTCCGTCCCGTAGCTTCCCCGCGGTCAGGCTGACGGCAGGGCGGCTGTGGGCGGCTCGTACTGTGTGCTGCTGTGTATGTCTGTCCTGAGTCTCTACTGCGCATGGGCGGCTGGCCCCCCTTAGCTCTGCTCTCTTCTCTCCTCGCGAGCCACAACGCTGTCCGTCCCGTAGCTTCCCCGCGGTCAGGCTGACGGCAGGGGGGCTGTGGGCGGCTCGTACTGTGTGTGCTGTGTATGTCTGTCCTGAGTCTCTACTGCGCATGCGGGCTGGCCCCCTTAGCTCTGCTCTCTTCTCTCCTCGCGAGCCACAACGCTGTCCGTCCCGTAGCTTCCCCGCGGTCAGGCTGACGGCAGGGGGGCTGTGGGCGGCTCGTACTGTGTGTGCTGTGTATGTCTGTCCTGAGTCTCTACTGCGCATGGGCGGCTGGCCCCCCTTAGCTGCTCTCTTCTCTCCTCGCGAGCCACAACGCTGTCCGTCCCGTAGCTTCCCCGCGGTCAGGCTGACGGCAGGGGGCTGTGGGCGGCTCGTACTGGGTGTGCTATGTGTATGGCTGTCCTGAGTCTCTACTGCGCATGGGCGGCTGGCCCCCCTTAGCTCTGCTCTCTTCTCTCCTCGCGAGCCACAACGCTGTCCGTCCCGTAGCTTCCCCGCGGTCAGGCTGACGGCAGGGGGGCTGTGGGCGGCTCGTACTGTGTGTGTCTATGTGTATGGCTGGCCCCCTTAGCTCTGCTCTCTTCTCTCCTCGCGAGCCACAACGCTGTCCGTCCCGTAGCTTCCCCGCGGTCAGGCTGACGGCAGGGGTGCTGTGGGCGGCTCGTACTGTGTGTGCTGTGTATGTCTGTCCTGAGTCTCTACTGCGCATGGGCGGCTGGCCCCCCTTAGCTCTGCTCTCTTCTCTCCTCGCGAGCCACAACGCTGTCCGTCCCGTAGCTTCCCCGCGGTCAGGCTGACGGCAGGGGGGCTGTGGGCGGCTCGTACTGTGTGTGTCTATGTGTATGGCTGGGCCCCCCTTAGCTCTGCTCTCTTCTCTCCTCGCGAGCCACAACGCTGTCCGTCCCGTAGCTCCCCGCGGTCAGGCTGACGGCAGGGGGGCTGTGGCGGCTCGTACTGTGTGTGTCTATGTGTATGGCTGGCCCCCCTTAGCTCTGCTCTCTTCTCTCCTCGCGAGCCACAACGCTGTCCGTCCCGTAGCTTCCCCGCGGTCAGGCTGACGGCAGGGGGGCTGTGGGCGGCTCGTACTGTGTGTGCTGTGTATGTCTGTCCTGAGTCTCTACTGCGCATGGCGGCTGGCCCCCCTTAGCTCTGCTCTCTTCTCTCCTCGCGAGCCACAACGCTGTCCGTCCCGTAGCTTCCCCGCGGTCAGGCTGACGGCAGGGGGCTGTGGGCGGCTCGTACTGGTGTGTCTATGTGTATGTGTATGGCTGGCCTGAGTCTCTACTGCGCATGGGCGGCTGGCCCCCCTTAGCTCTGCTCTCTTCTCTCCTCGCGAGCCACAACGCTGTCCGTCCCGTAGCTTCCCCGCGGTCAGGCTGACGGCAGGGGGGCTGTGGGCGGCTCGTACTGTGTGTGTCTATGTGTATGTGTATGGCTGGCCTGAGTCTCTACTGCGCATGGGCGGCTGGCCCCCCTTAGCTCTGCTCTCTTCTCTCCTCGCGAGCCACAACGCTGTCCGTCCCGTAGCTTCCCCGCGGTCAGGCTGACGGCAGGGCGGTGTGGGCGGCTCGTACTGGGTGTGTCTATGTGTATGGCTGGCCTGAGTCTCTACTGCGCATGGGCGGCTGGCCCCCTTAGCTCTGCTCTCTTCTCTCCTCGCGAGCCACAACGCTGTCCGTCCCGTAGCTTCCCCGCGGTCAGGCTGACGGCAGGGCGGCTGTGGGCGGCTCGTACTGTGTGTGCTGTGTATGTCTGTCCTGAGTCTCTACTGCGCATGCGCGGCTGGCCCCCCTTAGCTCTGCTCTCTTCTCTCCTCGCGAGCCACAACGCTGTCCGTCCCGTAGCTTCCCCGCGGTCAGGCTGACGGCAGGGGGCTGTGGGCGGCTCGTACTGTGTGTGTGTGTATGTCTGTCCTGAGTCTCTACTGCGCATGCGCGGCTGGCCCCCCTTAGCTCTGCTCTCTTCTCTCCTCGCGAGCCACAACGCTGTCCGTCCCGTAGCTTCCCCGCGGTCAGGCTGACGGCAGGGGGGCTGTGGGCGGCTCGTACTGTGTGTGCTGTGTATGTCTGTCCTGAGTCTCTACTGCGCATGGGCGGCTGGCCCCCCTTAGCTCTGCTCTCTTCTCTCCTCGCGAGCCACAACGCTGTCCGTCCCGTAGCTTCCCCGCGGTCAGGCTGACGGCAGGCGGCTGTGGGCGGCTCGTACTGGGTGTGTCTTGTGTATGGCTGTCCTGAGTCTCTACTGCGCATGGGCGGCTGGCCCCCCTTAGCTCTGCTCTCTTCTCTCCTCGCGAGCCACAACGCTGTCCGTCCCGTAGCTTCCCCGCGGTCAGGCTGACGGCAGGGGGGCTGTGGGCGGCTCGTACTGTGTGTGTCTATGTGTATGGCTGGCCCCCCTTAGCTCTGCTCTCTTCTCTCCTCGCGAGCCACAACGCTGTCCGTCCCGTAGCTTCCCCGCGGTCAGGCTGACGGCAGGGGGCTGTGGGCGGCTCGTACTGTGTGTGCTGTGTATGTCTGTCCTGAGTCTCTACTGCGCCATGGGCGGCTGGCCCCCCTTAGCTCTGCTCTCTTCTCTCCTCGCGAGCCACAACGCTGTCCGTCCCGTAGCTTCCCCGCGGTCAGGCTGACGGCAGGGGGGCTGTGGGCGGCTCGTACTGTGTGTGTCTATGTGTATGGCTGGCCCCCCTTAGCTCTGCTCTCTTCTCTCCTCGCGAGCCACAACGCTGTCCGTCCCGTAGCTTCCCCGCGGTCAGGCTGACGGCAGGGGGGCTGTGGGCGGCTCGTACTGTGTGTGTCTATGTGTATGGCTGGCCCCCTTAGCTCTGCTCTCTTCTCTCCTCGCGAGCCACAACGCTGTCCGTCCCGTAGCTTCCCCGCGGTCAGGCTGACGGCAGGGGGCTGTGGGCGGCTCGTACTGTGTGTGTCTATGTGTATGGCTGGCCCCCTTAGCTCTGCTCTCTTCTCTCCTCGCGAGCCACAACGCTGTCCGTCCCGTAGCTTCCCCGCGGTCAGGCTGACGGCAGGGGGGCTGTGGGCGGCTCGTACTGTGTGTGTCTATGTGTATGGCTGGCCTGAGTCTCTACTGCGCATGGGCGGCTGGCCCCCCTTAGCTCTGCTCTCTTCTCTCCTCGCGAGCCACAACGCTGTCCGTCCCGTAGCTTCCCCGCGGTCAGGCTGACCGCAGGGGGCTGTGGGCGGCTCGTACTGTGTGTGGTCTATGTGTATGGCTGGCCCCCCTTAGCTCTGCTCTCTTCTCTCCTCGCGAGCCACAACGCTGTCCGTCCCGTAGCTTCCCCGCGGTCAGGCTGACGGCAGGGGGGCTGTGGGCGGCTCGTACTGTGTGTGCTGTGTATGTCTGTCCTGAGTCTCTACTGCGCATGGGCGGCTGGCCCCCTTAGCTCTGCTCTCTTCTCTCCTCGCGAGCCACAACGCTGTCCGTCCCGTAGCTTCCCCGCGGTCAGGCTGACGGCAGGGGGGCTGTGGGCGGCTCGTACTGTGTGTGTCTATGTGTATGGCTGCCTGAGTCTCTACTGCGCATGGGCGGCTGGCCCCCTTAGCTCTGCTCTCTTCTCTCCTCGCGAGCCACAACGCTGTCCGTCCCGTAGCTTCCCCGCGGTCAGGCTGACGGCAGGGGGGCTGTGGGCGGCTCGTACTGTGTGTGTCTATGTGTATGGCTGGCCCCCCTTAGCTCTGCTCTCTTCTCTCCTCGCGAGCCACAACGCTGTCCGTCCCGTAGCTTCCCCGCGGTCAGGCTGACGGCAGGGGGCTGTGGGCGGCTCGTACTGGGTGTGCTGTGTATGGCTGTCCTGAGTCTCTACTGCGCATGGGCGGCTGGCCCCCCTTAGCTCTGCTCTCTTCTCTCCTCGCGAGCCACAACGCTGTCCGTCCCGTAGCTTCCCCGCGGTCAGGCTGACGGCAGGGGGGCTGTGGGCGGCTCGTACTGTGTGTGTCTATGTGTATGGCTGGCCCCCCTTAGCTCTGCTCTCTTCTCTCCTCGCGAGCCACAACGCTGTCCGTCCCGTAGCTTCCCCGCGGTCAGGCTGACGGCAGGGGGGCTGTGGGCGGCTCGTACTGTGTGTGCTGTGTATGTCTGTCCTGAGTCTCTACTGCGCATGGGCGGCTGGCCCCCCTTAGCTCTGCTCTCTTCTCTCCTCGCGAGCCACAACGCTGTCCGTCCCGTAGCTTCCCCGCGGTCAGGCTGACGGCAGGGGGGCTGTGGGCGGCTCGTACTGTGTGTGTCTATGTGTATGGCTGGCCCCCCTTAGCTCTGCTCTCTTCTCTCCTCGCGAGCCACAACGCTGTCCGTCCCGTAGCTTCCCCGCGGTCAGGCTGACGGCGGGGGCTGTGGGCGGCTCGTACTGTGTGTGTCTATGTGTATGGCTGGCCCCCCTTAGCTCTGCTCTCTTCTCTCCTCGCGAGCCACAACGCTGTCCGTCCCGTAGCTTCCCCGCGGTCAGGCTGACGGCAGGGGGGCTGTGGGCGGCTCGTACTGTGTGTGTCTATGTGTATGGCTGGCCCCCCTTAGCTCTGCTCTCTTCTCTCCTCGCGAGCCACAACGCTGTCCGTCCCGTAGCTTCCCCGCGGTCAGGCTGACGGCAGGGGGGCTGTGGGCGGCTCGTACTGTGTGTGTCTATGTGTATGGCTGGCCCCCCCTTAGCTCTGCTCTCTTCTCTCCTCGCGAGCCACAACGCTGTCCGTCCCGTAGCTTCCCCGCGGTCAGGCTGACGGCAGGGGGGCTGTGGGCGGCTCGTACTGTGTGTTATGTGTATGGTGTCCTGAGTCTCTACTGCGCATGGCGGCTGGCCCCCCTTAGCTCTGCTCTCTTCTCTCCTCGCGAGCCACAACGCTGTCCGTCCCGTAGCTTCCCCGCGGTCAGGCTGACGGCAGGGGGGCTGTGGGCGGCTCGTACTGTGTGTGTCTATGTGTATGGCTGGCCCCCTTAGCTCTGCTCTCTTCTCTCCTCGCGAGCCACAACGCTGTCCGTCCCGTAGCTTCCCCGCGGTCAGGCTGACGGCAGGGGGCTGTGGGCGGCTCGTACTGTGTGTGCTGTGTATGTCTGTCCTGAGTCTCTACTGCGCATGGGCGGCTGGCCCCCCTTAGCTCTGCTCTCTTCTCTCCTCGCGAGCCACAACGCTGTCCGTCCCGTAGCTTCCCGCGGTCAGGCTGACGGCAGGGGGGCTGTGGGCGGCTCGTACTGTGTGTGTCTATGTGTATGGCTGGCCCCCCTTAGCTCTGCTCTCTTCTCTCCTCGCGAGCCACAACGCTGTCCGTCCCGTAGCTTCCCCGCGGTCAGGCTGACGGCAGGGGGGCTGTGGGCGGCTCGTACTGTGTGTGCTGTGTATGTCTGTCCTGAGTCTCTACTGCGCATGGGCGGCTGGCCCCCCTTAGCTCTGCTCTCTTCTCTCCTCGCGAGCCACAACGCTGTCCGTCCCGTAGCTTCCCCGCGGTCAGGCTGACGGCAGGGGGGCTGTGGGCGGCTCGTACTGTGTGTGTCTATGTGTAGCTGGCCCCCTTAGCTCTGCTCTCTTCTCTCCTCGCGAGCCACAACGCTGTCCGTCCCGTAGCTTCCCCGCGGTCAGGCTGACGGCAGGGGGGCTGTGGGCGGCTCGTACTGTGTGTGCTGTGTATGTGTCCTGAGTCTCTACTGCGCATGGGCGGCTGGCCCCCCTTAGCTCTGCTCTCTTCTCTCCTCGCGAGCCACAACGCTGTCCGTCCCGTAGCTTCCCCGCGGTCAGGCTGACGGCAGGGGGGCTGTGGGCGGCTCGTACTGTGTGTGCTATGTGTATGGCTGTCCTGAGTCTCTACTGCGCATGGGCGGCTGGCCCCTTAGCTCTGCTCTCTTCTCTCCTCGCGAGCCACAACGCTGTCCGTCCCGTAGCTTCCCCGCGGTCAGGCTGACGGCAGGGGGGCTGTGGGCGGCTCGTACTGTGTGTGTCTATGTGTATGGCTGGCCCCCCTTAGCTCTGCTCTCTTCTCTCCTCGCGAGCCACAACGCTGTCCGTCCCGTAGCTTCCCCGCGGTCAGGCTGACGGCAGGGGGGCTGTGGGCGGCTCGTACTGTGTGTGCTGTGTATGTCTGTCCTGAGTCTCTACTGCGCATGCGCGGCTGGCCCCCTTAGCTCTGCTCTCTTCTCTCCTCGCGAGCCACAACGCTGTCCGTCCCGTAGCTTCCCCGCGGTCAGGCTGACGGCAGGGGGCTGTGGCGGCTCGTACTGTGTGTGCTGTGTATGTCTGTCCTGAGTCTCTACTGCGCATGGGCGGCTGGCCCCCCTTAGCTCTGCTCTCTTCTCTCCTCGCGAGCCACAACGCTGTCCGTCCCGTAGCTTCCCCGCGGTCAGGCTGACGGCAGGGGGCTGTGGGCGGCTCGTACTGTGTGTGTCTATGTGTATGGCTGGCCTGAGTCTCTACTGCGCATGGGCGGCTGGCCCCCCTTAGCTCTGCTCTCTTCTCTCCTCGCGAGCCACAACGCTGTCCGTCCCGTAGCTTCCCCGCGGTCAGGCTGACGGCAGGGGGGCTGTGGGCGGCTCGTACTGTGTGTGCTGTGTATGTCTGTCCTGAGTCTCTACTGCGCATGGGCGGCTGGCCCCCCTTAGCTCTGCTCTCTTCTCTCCTCGCGAGCCACAACGCTGTCCGTCCCGTAGCTTCCCGCGGTCAGGCTGACGGCAGGGGGGCTGTGGGCGGCTCGTACTGTGTGTGTCTATGTGTATGGCTGGCCCCCCTTAGCTCTGCTCTCTTCTCTCCTCGCGAGCCACAACGCTGTCCGTCCCGTAGCTTCCCCGCGGTCAGGCTGACGGTAGGGGGCTGGGGGCTCGTACTGTGTGTGCTGTGTATGTCTGTCCTGAGTCTCTACTGCGCATGGGCGGCTGGCCCCCCTTAGCTCTGCTCTCTTCTCTCCTCGCGAGCCACAACGCTGTCCGTCCCGTAGCTTCCCCGCGGTCAGGCTGACGGCAGGGGGGCTGTGGGCGGCTCGTACTGTGTGTGTCTATGTGTATGGCTGGCCCCCTTAGCTCTGCTCTCTCTTCTCTCCTCGCGAGCCACAACGCTGTCCGTCCCGTAGCTTCCCCGCGGTCAGGCTGACGGCAGGGGGGCTGTGGGCGGCTCGTACTGTGTGTGCTGTGTATGTCTGTCCTGAGTCTCTACTGCGCATGCGCGGCTGGCCCCCCTTAGCTCTGCTCTCTTCTCTCCTCGCGAGCCACAACGCTGTCCGTCCCGTAGCTTCCCCGCGGTCAGGCTGACCGCAGGGGGGCTGTGGGCGGCTCGTACTGTGTGTGTCTATGTGTATGGCTGGCCCCCTTAGCTCTGCTCTCTTCTCTCCTCGCGAGCCACAACGCTGTCCGTCCCGTAGCTTCCCGCGGTCAGGCTGACGGCAGGGGGGCTGTGGGCGGCTCGTACTGTGTGTGTCTATGTGTATGGCTGGCCCCCCTTAGCTCTGCTCTCTTCTCTCCTCGCGAGCCACAACGCTGTCCGTCCCGTAGCTTCCCCGCGGTCAGGCTGACGGCAGGGGGGCTGTGGGCGGCTCGTACTGTGTGTGCTGTGTATGTCTGTCCTGAGTCTCTACTGCGCATGGCGGCTGGCCCCCCTTAGCTCTGCTCTCTTCTCTCCTCGCGAGCCACAACGCTGTCCGTCCCGTAGCTTCCCCGCGGTCAGGCTGACGGCAGGGGGGCTGTGGGCGGCTCGTACTGTGTGTGTCTATGTGTATGTGTATGGCTGGCCTGAGTCTCTACTGCGCATGGGCGGCTGGCCCCCCTTAGCTCTGCTCTCTTCTCTCCTCGCGAGCCACAACGCTGTCCGTCCCGTAGCTTCCCCGCGGTCAGGCTGACGGCAGGGGGGCTGTGGGCGGCTCGTACTGTGTGTCTGTGTATGTGTATGGCTGGCCTGAGTCTCTACTGCGCATGGGCGGCTGGCCCCCTTAGCTCTGCTCTCTTCTCTCCTCGCGAGCCACAACGCTGTCCGTCCCGTAGCTTCCCCGCGGTCAGGCTGACGGCAGGGGGGCTGTGGGCGGCTCGTACTGGGTGTGTCTATGTGTATGGCTGGCCTGAGTCTCTACTGCGCATGGGCGGCTGGCCCCCCTTAGCTGCTCTCTTCTCTCCTCGCGAGCCACAACGCTGTCCGTCCCGTAGCTTCCCCGCGGTCAGGCTGACGGCAGGGCGGCTGTGGGCGGCTCGTACTGTGTGTGCTGTGTATGTCTGTCCTGAGTCTCTACTGCGCATGCGCGGCTGGCCCCCCTTAGCTCTGCTCTCTTCTCTCCTCGCGAGCCACAACGCTGTCCGTCCCGTAGCTTCCCCGCGGTCAGGCTGACGGCAGGGGGGCTGTGGGCGGCTCGTACTGTGTGTGCTGTGTATGTCTGTCCTGAGTCTACTGCGCATGCGCGGCTGGCCCCCTTAGCTCTGCTCTCTTCTCTCCTCGCGAGCCACAACGCTGTCCGTCCCGTAGCTTCCCCGCGGTCAGGCTGACGGCAGGGGGGCTGTGGGCGGCTCGTACTGTGTGTGCTGTGTATGTCTGTCCTGAGTCTCTACTGCGCATGGGCGGCTGGCCCCCTTAGCTCTGCTCTCTTCTCTCCTCGCGAGCCACAACGCTGTCCGTCCCGTAGCTTCCCCGCGGTCAGGCTGACGGCAGGGGCTGTGGGCGGCTCGTACTGGGTGTGTCTATGTGTATGGCTGTCCTGAGTCTCTACTGCGCATGGGCGGCTGGCCCCCCTTAGCTCTGCTCTCTTCTCTCCTCGCGAGCCACAACGCTGTCCGTCCCGTAGCTTCCCCGCGGTCAGGCTGACGGCAGGGGGGCTGTGGGCGGCTCGTACTGTGTGTGTCTATGTGTATGGCTGGCCCCCCTTAGCTCTGCTCTCTTCTCTCCTCGCGAGCCACAACGCTGTCCGTCCCGTAGCTTCCCGCGGTCAGGCTGACGGCAGGGGTGCTGTGGGCGGCTCGTACTGTGTGTGCTGTGTATGTCTGTCCTGAGTCTCTACTGCGCATGGGCGGCTGGCCCCCCTTAGCTCTGCTCTCTTCTCTCCTCGCGAGCCACAACGCTGTCCGTCCCGTAGCTTCCCGCGGTCAGGCTGACGGCAGGGGGGCTGTGGGCGGCTCGTACTGTGTGTGTCTATGTGTATGGCTGGCCCCCTTAGCTCTGCTCTCTTCTCTCCTCGCGAGCCACAACGCTGTCCGTCCCGTAGCTTCCCCGCGGTCAGGCTGACGGCAGGGGGGCTGTGGGCGGCTCGTACTGTGTGTGTCTATGTGTATGGCTGGCCCCCCTTAGCTCTGCTCTCTTCTCTCCTCGCGAGCCACAACGCTGTCCGTCCCGTGCTTCCCCGCGGTCAGGCTGACGGCAGGGGGGCTGTGGGCGGCTCGTACTGTGTGTGCTGTGTATGTCTGTCCTGAGTCTCTACTGCGCATGGGCGGCTGGCCCCCCTTAGCTCTGCTCTCTTCTCTCCTCGCGAGCCACAACGCTGTCCGTCCCGTAGCTTCCCCGCGGTCAGGCTGACGGCAGGGCGGCTGTGGGCGGCTCGTACTGGGTGTGTCTATGTGTATGGCTGTCCTGAGTCTCTACTGCGCATGGGCGGCTGGCCCCCCTTAGCTCTGCTCTCTTCTCTCCTCGCGAGCCACAACGCTGTCCGTCCCGTAGCTTCCCCGCGGTCAGGCTGACGGCAGGGGGGCTGTGGGCGGCTCGTACTGTGTGTGTCTATGTGTATGGCTGGCCCCCTTAGCTCTGCTCTCTTCTCTCCTCGCGAGCCACAACGCTGTCCGTCCCGTAGCTTCCCCGCGGTCAGGCTGACGGCAGGGGGGCTGTGGGCGGCTCGTACTGTGTGTGCTGTGTATGTCTGTCCTGAGTCTCTACTGCGCATGGGCGGCTGGCCCCCCTTAGCTCTGCTCTCTTCTCTCCTCGCGAGCCACAACGCTGTCCGTCCCGTAGCTTCCCCGCGGTCAGGCTGACGGCAGGGGGCTGTGGGCGGCTCGTACTGTGTGTGTCTATGTGTATGGCTGGCCCCCCTTAGCTCTGCTCTCTTCTCTCCTCGCGAGCCACAACGCTGTCCGTCCCGTAGCTTCCCCGCGGTCAGGCTGACGGCAGGGGGGCTGTGGGCGGCTCGTACTGTGTGTGTCTATGTCTATGTGTATGGCTGGCCTGAGTCTCTACTGCGCATGGGCGGCTGGCCCCCCTTAGCTCTGCTCTCTTCTCTCCTCGCGAGCCACAACGCTGTCCGTCCCGTAGCTTCCCCGCGGTCAGGCTGACGGCAGGGGGGCTGTGGGCGGCTCGTACTGTGTGTGTCTATGTGTATGTGTATGGCTGGCCTGAGTCTCTACTGCGCATGGGCGGCTGGCCCCCTTAGCTCTGCTCTCTTCTCTCCTCGCGAGCCACAACGCTGTCCGTCCCGTAGCTTCCCCGCGGTCAGGCTGACGGCAGGGGGGCTGTGGGCGGCTCGTACTGGTGTGTCTATGTGTATGGCTGTCCTGAGTCTCTACTGCGCATGGGCGGCTGGCCCCCTTAGCTCTGCTCTCTTCTCTCCTCGCGAGCCACAACGCTGTCCGTCCCGTAGCTTCCCGCGGTCAGGCTGACGGCAGGGGGCTGTGGGCGGCTCGTACTGGTGTGTCTATGTGTATGGCTGGCCTGAGTCTCTACTGCGCATGGGCGGCTGCCCCCCTTAGCTCTGCTCTCATCTCTCCTCGCGAGCCACAACGCTGTCCGTCCCGTCGCTTCCCCGCGGTCAGGCTGACGGCAGGGGGGCTGTGGGCGGCTCGTACTGTGTGTGTCTATGTGTATGGCTGGCCCCCCTTAGCTCTGCTCTCTTCTCTCCTCGCGAGCCACAACGCTGTCCGTCCCGTAGCTTCCCCGCGGTCAGGCTGACGGCAGGGGGGCTGTGGGCGGCTCGTACCGTGTGTGCTGTGTATGTCTGTCCTGAGTCTCTACTGCGCATGGGCGGCTGCCCCCCTTAGCTCTGCTCTCTTCTCTCCTCGCGAGCCACAACGCTGTCCGTCCCGTAGCTTCCCCGCGGTCAGGCTGACGGCAGGGGGGCTGTGGGCGGCTCGTACTGTGTGTGTCTATGTGTATGGCTGGCCTGAGTCTCTACTGCGCATGGGCGGCTGGCCCCCTTAGCTCTGCTCTCTTCTCTCCTCGCGAGCCACAACGCTGTCCGTCCCGTAGCTTCCCCGCGGTCAGGCTGACGGCAGGGGGGGCTGTGGGCGGCTCGTACTGTGTGTGTCTATGTGTATGGCTGGCCCCCCTTAGCTCTGCTCTCTTCTGTCCTCGCGAGCCACAACGCTGTCCGTCCCGTAGCTTCCCCGCGGTCAGGCTGACGGCAGGGGGGCTGTGGGCGGCTCGTACTGTGTGTGCTGTGTATGTCTGTCCTGAGTCTCTACTGCGCATGGGCGGCTGCCCCCCTTAGCTCTGCTCTCTTCTCTCCTCGCGAGCCACAACGCTGTCCGTCCCGTAGCTTCCCCGCGGTCAGGCTGACGCAGGGGGGCTGTGGGCGGCTCGTACTGTGTGTGTCTATGTGTATGGCTGGCCCCCCTTAGCTCTGCTCTCTTCTCTCCTCGCGAGCCACAACGCTGTCCGTCCCGTAGCTTCCCCGCGGTCAGGCTGACGGCAGGGGGGCTGTGGGCGGCTCGTACTGTGTGTGTCTATGTGTATGGCTGGCCCCCCTTAGCTCTGCTCTCTTCTCTCCTCGCGAGCCACAACGCTGTCCGTCCCGTAGCTTCCCCGCGGTCAGGCTGACGGCAGGGGGCTGTGGGCGGCTCGTACTGGTGTGTCTATGTGTATGCTGGCCTGAGTCTCTACTGCGCATGGGCGGCTGGCCCCCCTTAGCTCTGCTCTCTTCTCTCCTCGCGAGCCACAACGCTGTCCGTCCCGTAGCTTCCCCGCGGTCAGGCTGACGGCAGGGGGGCTGTGGGCGGCTCGTACTGGGTGTGTCTATGTGTATGGCTGTCCTGAGTCTCTACTGCGCATGGGCGGCTGGCCCCCTTAGCTCTGCTCTCTTCTCTCCTCGCGAGCCACAACGCTGTCCGTCCCGTAGCTTCCCCGCGGTCAGGCTGACGGCAGGGGGGCTGTGGGCGGCTCGTACTGTGTGTCTATGTGTATGGCTGTCCTGAGTCTCAACTGCGCATGGGCGGCTGGCCCCCCTTAGCACTGCTCTCTTCTCTCCTCGCGAGCCACAACGCTGTCCGCCCCGTAGCTTCCCCGCGGTCAGGCTGACGGCAGGGGGGCTGTGGGCGGCTCGTACTGTGTGTGTCTATGTGTATGGCTGGCCCCCCTTAGCTCTGCTCTCTTCTCTCCTCGCGAGCCACAACGCTGTCCGTCCCGTCGCTTCCCCGCGGTCAGGCTGACGGCAGGGGGGCTGTGGGCGGCTCGTACTGTGTGTGCTGTGTATGTCTGTCCTGAGTCTCTACTGCGCATGGGCGGCTGGCCCCCCTTAGCTCTGCTCTCTTCTCTCCTCGCGAGCCACAACGCTGTCCGTCCCGTAGCTTCCCCGCGGTCAGGCTGACGGCAGGGCGGCTGTGGGCGGCTCGTACTGGTGTGTCTATGTGTATGGCTGGCCTGAGTCTCTACTGCGCATGGGCGGCTGGCCCCCCTTAGCTCTGCTCTCTTCTCTCCTCGCGAGCCACAACGCTGTCCGTCCCGTAGCTTCCCCGCGGTCAGGCTGACCGCAGGGGGGCTGTGGGCGGCTCGTACTGTGTGTGTCTATGTGTATGGCTGGCCCCCCTTAGCTCTGCTCTCTTCTCTCCTCGCGAGCCACAACGCTGTCCGTCCCGTCGCTTCCCCGCGGTCAGGCTGACGGCAGGGGGGCTGTGGGCGGCTCGTACTGTGTGTGCTGTGTATGTCTGTCCTGAGTCTCTACTGCGCATGGGCGGCTGGCCCCCCTTAGCTCTGCTCTCTTCTCTCCTCGCGAGCCACAACGCTGTCCGTCCCGTAGCTTCCCCGCGGTCAGGCTGACGGCAGGGGGGCTGTGGGCGGCTCGTACTGTGTGTGCTGTGTATGTCTGTCCTGAGTCTCTACTGCGCATGGGCGGCTGGCCCCCCTTAGCTCTGCTCTCTTCTCTCCTCGCGAGCCACAACGCTGTCCGTCCCGTAGCTTCCCCGCGGTCAGGCTGACGGCAGGGGGGCTGTGGGCGGCTCGTACTGGTGTGTCTATGTGTATGGCTGGCCTGAGTCTCTACTGCGCATGGGCGGCTGGCCCCCCTTAGCTCTGCTCTCTTCTCTCCTCGCGAGCCACAACGCTGTCCGTCCCGTAGCTTCCCCGCGGTCAGGCTGACCGCAGGGGGGCTGTGGGCGGCTCGTACTGTGTGTGTCTATGTGTATGGCTGGCCCCCCTTAGCTCTGCTCTCTTCTCTCCTCGCGAGCCACAACGCTGTCCGTCCCGTAGCTTCCCCGCGGTCAGGCTGACGGCAGGGGGGCTGTGGGCGGCTCGTACTGTGTGTGCTGTGTATGTCTGTCCTGAGTCTCTACTGCGCATGGGCGGCTGGCCCCCCTTAGCTCTGCTCTCTTCTCTCCTCGCGAGCCACAACGCTGTCCGTCCCGTAGCTTCCCCGCGGTCAGGCTGACGGCAGGGGGGCTGTGGGCGGCTCGTACTGTGTGTGTCTATGTGTATGGCTGGCCCCCCTTAGCTCTGCTCTCTTCTCTCCTCGCGAGCCACAACGCTGTCCGTCCCGTAGCTTCCCCGCGGTCAGGCTGACGGCAGGGGGGCTGTGGGCGGCTCGTACTGGGTGTGTCTATGTGTATGGCTGGCCTGAGTCTCTACTGCGCATGGGCGGCTGGCCCCCCTTAGCTCTGCTCTCTTCTCTCCTCGCGAGCCACAACGCTGTCCGTCCCGTAGCTTCCCCGCGGTCAGGCTGACGGCAGGGGGGCTGTGGGCGGCTCGTACTGTGTGTGTCTATGTGTATGGCTGGCCCCCCTTAGCTCTGCTCTCTTCTCTCCTCGCGAGCCACAACGCTGTCCGTCCCGTAGCTTCCCCGCGGTCAGGCTGACGGCAGGGGGGCTGTGGGCGGCTCGTACTGTGTGTGCTGTGTATGTCTGTCCTGAGTCTCTACTGCGCATGGGCGGCTGGCCCCCTTAGCTCTGCTCTCTTCTCTCCTCGCGAGCCACAACGCTGTCCGTCCCGTAGCTTCCCCGCGGTCAGGCTGACGGCAGGGGGGCTGTGGGCGGCTCGTACTGGGTGTGTCTATGTGTATGGCTGCTGAGTCTCTACTATGGGCGGCTGGCCCCCCTTAGCTCTGCTCTCTTCTCTCCTCGCGAGCCACAACGCTGTCCGTCCCGTAGCTTCCCCGCGGTCAGGCTGACGGCAGGGGGGCTGTGGGCGGCTCGTACTGGGTGTGTCTATGTGTATGGCTGGCCTGAGTCTCTACTGCGCATGGGCGGCTGGCCCCCCTTAGCTCTGCTCTCTTCTCTCCTCGCGAGCCACAACGCTGTCCGTCCCGTAGCTTCCCCGCGGTCAGGCTGACGGCAGGGGGGCTGTGGGCGGCTCGTACTGTGTGTGTCTATGTGTATGGCTGGCCCCCCTTAGCTCTGCTCTCTTCTCTCCTCGCGAGCCACAACGCTGTCCGTCCCGTAGCTTCCCCGCGGTCAGGCTGACGGCAGGGGGGCTGTGGGCGGCTCGTACTGTGTGTGCTGTGTATGTCTGTCCTGAGTCTCTACTGCGCATGGGCGGCTGGCCCCCTTAGCTCTGCTCTCTTCTCTCCTCGCGAGCCACAACGCTGTCCGTCCCGTAGCTTCCCCGCGGTCAGGCTGACGGCAGGGGGGCTGTGGGCGGCTCGTACTGTGTGTGTCTATGGCTGTCCTGAGTCTCTATGGCTGGCCCCCCTTAGCTCTGCTCTCTTCTCTCCTCGCGAGCCACAACGCTGTCCGTCCCGTAGCTTCCCCGCGGTCAGGCTGACGGCAGGGGGGCTGTGGGCGGCTCGTACTGTGTGTGTCTATGTGTATGGCTGGCCCCCCTTAGCTCTGCTCTCTTCTCTCCTCGCGAGCCACAACGCTGTCCGTCCCGTAGCTTCCCCGCGGTCAGGCTGACGGCAGGGGGGCTGTGGGCGGCTCGTACTGTGTGTGTGTGTATGGCTGGCCTGAGTCTCTACTGCGCATGGGCGGCTGCCCCCCTTAGCTCTGCTCTCTTCTCTCCTCGCGAGCCACAACGCTGTCCGTCCCGTAGCTTCCCCGCGGTCAGGCTGACGGCAGGGGGGCTGTGGGCGGCTCGTACTGGGTGTGTCTATGTGTATGGCTGTCCTGAGTCTCTACTGCGCATGGGCGGCTGGCCCCCCTTAGCTCTGCTCTCTTCTCTCCTCGCGAGCCACAACGCTGTCCGTCCCGTAGCTTCCCCGCGGTCAGGCTGACGGCAGGGGGCTGTGGGCGGCTCGTACTGGGTGTGTCTATGTGTATGCCTGAGTATGCGCATGGGCGGCTGGCCCCCCTTAGCTCTGCTCTCTTCTCTCCTCGCGAGCCACAACGCTGTCCGTCCCGTAGCTTCCCCGCGGTCAGGCTGACGGCAGGGGGGCTGTGGGCGGCTCGTACTGTGTGTGTCTATGTGTATGGCTGGCCCCCCTTAGCTCTGCTCTCTTCTCTCCTCGCGAGCCACAACGCTGTCCGTCCCGTAGCTTCCCCGCGGTCAGGCTGACGGCAGGGGGGCTGTGGGCGGCTCGTACTGGGTGTGTCTATGTGTATGGCTGGCCTGAGTCTCTACTGCGCATGGGCGGCTGGCCCCCTTAGCTCTGCTCTCTTCTCTCCTCGCGAGCCACAACGCTGTCCGTCCCGTAGCTTCCCCGCGGTCAGGCTGACGGCAGGGGGGCTGTGGGCGGCTCGTACTGTGTGTGTCTATGTGTATGGCTGGCCCCCCTTAGCTCTGCTCTCTTCTCTCCTCGCGAGCCACAACGCTGTCCGTCCCGTAGCTTCCCCGCGGTCAGGCTGACGGCAGGGGGGCTGTGGGCGGCTCGTACTGTGTGTGTGTGTATGTCTGTCCTGAGTCTCTACTGCGCATGGCTGGCCCCCTTAGCTCTGCTCTCTTCTCTCCTCGCGAGCCACAACGCTGTCCGTCCCGTAGCTTCCCCGCGGTCAGGCTGACGGCAGGGGGGCTGTGGGCGGCTCGTACTGGGTGTGTCTATGTGTATGGCTGGCCTGAGTCTCTACTGCGCATGGGCGGCTGGCCCCCCTTAGCTCTGCTCTCTTCTCTCCTCGCGAGCCACAACGCTGTCCGTCCCGTAGCTTCCCCGCGGTCAGGCTGACCGCAGGGGGGCTGTGGGCGGCTCGTACTGTGTGTGTCTATGTGTATGGCTGGCCCCCCTTAGCTCTGCTCTCTTCTCTCCTCGCGAGCCACAACGCTGTCCGTCCCGTAGCTTCCCCGCGGTCAGGCTGACGGCAGGGGGGCTGTGGGCGGCTCGTACTGTGTGTGTCTATGTGTATGGCTGGCCCCCCTTAGCTCTGCTCTCTTCTCTCCTCGCGAGCCACAACGCTGTCCGTCCCGTAGCTTCCCCGCGGTCAGGCTGACGGCAGGGGGGCTGTGGGCGGCTCGTACTGGGTGTGTCTATGTGTATGGCTGGCCTGAGTCTCTACTGCGCATGGGCGGCTGGCCCCCCTTAGCTCTGCTCTCTTCTCTCCTCGCGAGCCACAACGCTGTCCGTCCCGTAGCTTCCCCGCGGTCAGGCTGACGGCAGGGGGGCTGTGGGCGGCTCGTACTGGGTGTGTCTATGTGTATGGCTGGCCTGAGTCTCTACTGCGCATGGGCGGCTGGCCCCCCTTAGCTCTGCTGTCTTCTCTCCTCGCGAGCCACAACGCTGTCCGTCCCGTAGCTTCCCCGCGGTCAGGCTGACGGCAGGGGGGGCTGTGGGCGGCTCGTACTGTGTGTGTCTATGTGTATGGCTGGCCCCCCTTAGCTCTGCTCTCTTCTGTCCTCGCGAGCCACAACGCTGTCCGTCCCGTAGCTTCCCCGCGGTCAGGCTGACGGCAGGGGGGCTGTGGGCGGCTCGTACTGTGTGTGCTGTGTATGTCTGTCCTGAGTCTCTACTGCGCATGGGCGGCTGGCCCCCTTAGCTCTGCTCTCTTCTCTCCTCGCGAGCCACAACGCCGTCCGTCCCGTAGCTTCCCCGCGGTCAGGCTGACGGCAGGGGGGCTGTGGGCGGCTCGTACTGGGTGTGTCTATGTGTATGGCTGGCCTGAGTCTCTACTGCGCATGGGCGGCTGGCCCCCCTTAGCTCTGCTCTCTTCTCTCCTCGCGAGCCACAACGCTGTCCGTCCCGTAGCTTCCCCGCGGTCAGGCTGACCGCAGGGGGGCTGTGGGCGGCTCGTACTGTGTGTGTCTATGTGTATGGCTGGCCCCCCTTAGCTCTGCTCTCTTCTCTCCTCGCGAGCCACAACGCTGTCCGTCCCGTAGCTTCCCCGCGGTCAGGCTGACGGCAGGGGGCTGTGGGCGGCTCGTACTGTGTGTGCTGTGTATGGCTGGCCTGAGTCTCTACTGCGCATGGGCGGCTGGCCCCCCTTAGCTCTGCTCTCTTCTCTCCTCGCGAGCCACAACGCTGTCCGTCCCGTAGCTTCCCCGCGGTCAGGCTGACGGCAGGGGGGCTGTGGGCGGCTCGTACTGTTGTGTGTCTATGTGTATGGCTGTCCTGAGTCTCTACTGCGCATGGGCGGCTGGCCCCCCTTAGCACTGCTCTCTTCTCTCCTCGCGAGCCACAACGCTGTCCGCCCCGTAGCTTCCCCGCGGTCAGGCTGACGGCAGGGGGGCTGTGGGCGGCTCGTACTGTGTGTGTCTATGTGTATGGCTGGCCTGAGTCTCTACTGCGCATGGGCGGCTGGCCCCCCTTAACTCTGCTCTCTTCTCTCCTCGCGAGCCACAACGCTGTCCGTCCCGTAGCTTCCCCGCGGTCAGGCTGACGGCAGGGGGGCTGTGTGCGGCTCGTACTGTGTGTGCTGTGTATGTCTGTCCTGAGTCTCTACTGCACATGGGCGGCTGGCCCCCCTTAGCTCTGCTCTCTTCTCTCCTCGCGAGCCACAACGCCGTCCGTCCCGTAGCTTCCCCGCGGTCAGGCTGACGGCAGGGGGGCTGTGGGCGGCTCGTACTGGGTGTGTCTATGTGTATGGCTGGCCTGAGTCTCTACTGCGCATGGGCGGCTGGCCCCCCTTAGCTCTGCTCTCTTCTCTCCTCGCGAGCCACAACGCTGTCCGTCCCGTAGCTTCCCCGCGGTCAGGCTGACGGCAGGGGGGCTGTGGGCGGCTCGTACTGTGTGTGTCTATGTGTATGGCTGGCCCCCCTTAGCTCTGCTCTCTTCTCTCCTCGCGAGCCACAACGCTGTCCGTCCCGTAGCTTCCCCGCGGTCAGGCTGACGGCAGGGGGGCTGTGGGCGGCTCGTACTGTGTGTGCTGTGTATGGCTGTCCTGAGTCTCTACTGCGCATGGGCGGCTGGCCCCCCTTAGCTCTGCTCTCTTCTCTCCTCGCGAGCCACAACGCTGTCCGTCCCGTAGCTTCCCCGCGGTCAGGCTGACGGCAGGGGGGCTGTGGGCGGCTCGTACTGTGTGTGTCTATGTGTATGGCTGTCCTGAGTCTCAACTGCGCATGGGCGGCTGGCCCCCCTTAGCACTGCTCTCTTCTCTCCTCGCGAGCCACAACGCTGTCCGCCCCGTAGCTTCCCCGCGGTCAGGCTGACGGCAGGGGGGCTGTGGGCGGCTCGTACTGTGTGTGTCTATGTGTATGGCTGGCCTGAGTCTCTACTGCGCATGGGCGGCTGGCCCCCCTTAGCTCTGCTCTCTTCTCTCCTCGCGAGCCACAACGCTGTCCGTCCCCTAGCTTCCCCGCGGTCAGGCTGACTGCAGGGGGGCTGTGGGCGGCTCGTACTGTGTGTGCTGTGTATGGCTGTCCTGAGTCTCTACTGCGCATGGGCGGCTGGCCCCACCTCGGGTCCACGGCCGCCAGCAGCTGTCCGTCCAGCCCACCGTCCCTGCTTCCTGGCTTGCCTGCTTGAATGTATGTATGTATGTGTGGCTGAGTCTCCCTGTGGATAACGTGAGCGTAGTGTACCGCGACCACCGTTTAGCCAGTCCCCGTCCCTCCTTCCTGTACGGAGTGAGCGCTGTATGTGTGTGTGTGTGGCTGAGGCTCGTTCAGGTTGGCATGAGCGTGGTGTACCGCGACCACGCCGGCTGTCCAGTCCCCGTCCCTCCTCTACAGAGTGAGTATATGTGTATGTGTGGCTGAGGCTCGTTCAGGTTGGCGTGACCGAGGTGTACCGCGAACACCGGCTGGCCGGCCCGTACGGACTGAGTGCTGTTTGTAACCCTCTTTGTAACCCTGTTTCTAACCCTCCTTAAGTGTTGCCAACACTTAAGGACAAACCAGACTGCGGACTGAAATATATCTGACAAGTGGCTACAGGGGATTCAGACATGTTCAGACCAGTTCACATTTTGTTACGTTTCCTCACAGCTTTAATTCAATAACCCATAATGTCAAGGTGAAAACCGCATTAAAAAGCAGTACCGGTAGGCTAACTGACACGTGACATTGACATAAGTTTTCCAAATGTGGAGGTGCTTCCCAATACTTTTAAATAAAAGTGCTATATAGATGTTGTTATTCTCGATTTTTATTTTACATTCACCATTTGTTGTTAATAATTGTGAACTTTGCTAACATTTCCATGTAGTTAATATTGACGTAACATACTTTTCAGTCTGTAGATGGCGCTACTCCCAGGTATGGCCAGGCATGCGCACCGGAAATAAATGATCTGTTCAAGACGTCAACTTGGAGCCTGTCTCTGTCAGTCATGGATCTATAATACATTCATGCTGTCAATCCACAGGTCTCACTTTTCTCACTTTCCGAAAGTAACATAACGGTAGCAGAGGTTGTTTTTACGTCTTTTCAGAGCGTTTCGAGATGTGTTAAATGTGCAGCGAGTTTGTTTTTGTAGTTCAGTGTCTCAAGAGTGCGGTTGTCATGCCAACAGTCTCGTTCACAGTAACGTACGGTAGCTTTAAAGCGTATTCAATTGACACTAGTAATCAGTAAATAGATTAAGCTTGTTGTAAATATTGTTTGAACGTTAACAAGCCAGCAGGAGGTAACTAGTGACGAGGAAATCCCTCCTTTCAAAATTTTGTCGCCCTCGACGCCATGTTGTGGTTCCGCCATGTTTGCTGCTGCCGTAGCTGGAGAGTGAGAGTGTCGACCATCCTTTTTTCTAGGTCTGGTTATATTGTTTGTTTAATGTATGGGATAACTGATATCTGTAGATAGTGCAGAGTGAAAATGTGCCAAGAAAATATGCTAATTCTGGTTCTCCATCAATCCACAGTTTCTTATTTATCAGATACACAGTGCTCCACAGCTCCATGCCTGATTTCACCTGGTGCAGGTAATACTACCAACCATTACAGCACACACTATAATCTGAAGCATTAACAAAAGCTTTGCATGATCCACTTCAGATCCTGGTTAAGCTGAGACAAGATGCTCCAACTCTGTGCCCTCATCTGAGATGATCTGAGCACAACATAAAAGTGAAAAGGTCACTCCTTTTGAACTTTGCAAAAGAAAGTCTGAACCCTTAATTGTAATTGCTAAAATAAACATTTTCTGTTGCTGACTCACAACCTTGTAGCAAAACAGGAGACAACAGCATCTACTGTGCTTTTATATCATGTGGACTACACTGTATAAGGTTCACAGGTTTGAGGGCTCACTGGTCTATTTTACAGCACCACTACAAAAAAAGGTTTAGAGGACAAGGGCAGAACAGGTGCTGGTGCCACACCACGGCTGTTTTTAACTGAGCTCCACAGTGTCAAGCTTATTTAGCAGTGTTGCGGTCAAGTAGATGGTACAAAGATTTTCCAGACAGTCCTAAGTCATTTTCAATGTGGCAGCCATGCAATGTGGCATCACCCTGCAGTGCGCTAAACTGACAAATCATCTACACAGAGCGTGGATTCCTGGTAAATGACTTAGTAACTGTTTTCTTTTCTGGCATCTAATGAGATAAAGTTCCTTTCCTGACATAATGTAAACATGAAGAAAATTCTCTTCTGATTGATATTTTTTTAACATGATTTCTGATATAATATGTCATATTAATGAGGATTGCCTCATACATACGCTGTTCATTGTCCTTTAAGGGGAATAGTGGTCTGGTGCAGTGTCTCCATCTTGTGGTTTTACTAGGTATAAATTTCTCCTTACTGTATCTGGACTGAAAACATCTGTTTTACTATTACAGCTTGGTCACGTACTTTTGACATGACAGATTTACACTGTATGAATAACAATAAGCCCCATTCCTGTACTGTACTGTAAATTAAAATATCATATAGGGTATTGTTTCTTTTTTCAGTGAGGCAGTGATACCATCCATCAACTCATCAGTACCCAGTTCCTCTACAACTGTCACCATTTTCTTCTTTGAAAAACACCTCTGCATCAGTGAATGGCCCATTGTGCACTGCAGTCACCCAACACACTTTCAGGGACATAGAGAGAAATACATTCACACAGACAATTTCATCCATATGCCTTTAAGGAATCAGTGTCAAGTTGAGGAAAAGACTGAGAACCAGGATATTTGGGCTTTTATGATGCTTAATTATTTATTTTGCATAGTACAGAGTTGTAAGGCACTTCAGTGCAAAGGATCCACCTGACAGCTTTACTCTCCATCGTGTCCCTTCTGTGTGAAAGACAGTTAATGACAATATTTAGTTGGATAATGGTTTCATTAACAGTGTTCTTAGTGTGTGCAAAAATGTATTTGTTGAGCAGTAACTGCACAGATTTACCAAGAAAAAGAAAAATGTATGAAACTGCATCTCTGACCTTGGATCCAGCATCACGGCTCTTGGCTCTCATCTTGTTGACCTGCGACTCAGCAATGTCAGCCCTCTCCTCTGCCTCCTCCAGCTCATGTTGCAGTTTACGGAGCTTGGTCAGATTATTGTTTGCTTGTTCCTCCTATTAAAAATGATTTTGGTTACCTATTTAAAGAATAGCAGAAAGAAGTCAAACCTGTGACTGTAAAAGATTGCTGTACTTACAGCCTCCTCGGCAGATCTCTTGTAAGATTTGACCTTCAGCTGCAGTTTGTCTACCAGGTCCTGCAGACGGCTCAGATTCTTCCGGTCCTCTTCGGTCTTCACAAAGTTAATTAGTAGAGTTATTCACTAGTGACACTTAAAGTGAAAATGGAGACATAATTTCAGTGTACCTGATAGGTGAGCTCCTTGATGCGCCTCTCGTATTTACGGACTCCTTTCACAGAGTCACTGCCTTTCCTCTGCTCAGATTCCACCTCAGCTTCCAGTTCCCTCACCTTTGAAATTAACATCACAGTGTCACAGATGCCATATCCCACATCTGTGTCTGAACAAAGCTGTGTCACTTACCCTGGCCTCAAGCTTCTGGACCTGCTTCTTTCCACCTTTCATGGCTATTTGTTCAGCTTCATCCAGGCGGTGCTGCAGGTCTTTGATGGTCTGCTCCATGTTCTTCTTCATACGCTCCAGGTGAGCACTAGTGTCCTGCTCCTTCTTCAGTTCCTCTGCCATCATGGCTGCATCAGTAATAGCTTTCTTGGCCTTCTCCTCAGCATTTCTGCACTCCTGCACAGCTTCCTCCACCTCATTCTGAAGCTGGGCAGAGTCAGTCTCCAACTTCTTCTTCTGGTTCAGCAGGCTGGTGTTCTGTATGGAGGTTTGATGAACATTAGTATGAAATATAATCAACTAATCTAGGTATGTTGTCAAACTATAATACAGTGATTACAAAACTGTTGATCTACCTGTGAGTGCAGCAGCTGAACTCTCTCACTGACATCCAGCAGTTCCTGCTCAGCCAGTTTGCGACCCCTCTCAGTCTGCTCCACCAGAGACCTCAGCTCATCAAGCTCAGCCTGCAGCAGGTTGTTGCGTCTCTCCACAATTGCAATGTTCTCTTTTAGATCATCATTGGCACGGAGAGCATCATCCAGCTGCAGCTGAGAGTCCTGTCAAGAAATGAAAACAAATTCTCTGTAATTAAAGAACAAATAAAGCAATTTATATACCCCATCACTGGTAGGACTTGCAGACGTACCTTCAGATGAGTATGGACTCCCTTGAGCTGCTTCTGAGCCTCTCCTGCCTGTCTGTTGGCCTGGCTCAGCTGGATCTCCATTTCATTGAGATCTCCCTCCATCTTCTTTTTAATTCTCAGAGCCTCATTTCTGCTGCGAGTCTCAGCCTCCAGGGAGCTCTGCAGAGTGTCTACCACTCTCTGATTATTGCGCTTGGCCTGCTCCATCTCCTCGTCTTTCTCAGCCAGCTTACGCTCAATGTCAGCTTTCACCTGGTTGAACTCAAGCTGAGCTCGCAAGATCTTACCCTCCTCATGCTCCAGAGAGCCCTGGAAGAAAAGCCACTAATATTAATTTGCATAAGTCTTAATGTGACTAGATATGTCACTATCAAATGTATACTTATGGACCTCAGCTTCTTCCAGAGCTGCTTGTATCTCAGCCTTCTCCTGCTCCAGCTGTTTACGGATCTTCTCAAGCTCATGGATGCTCTTTCCTCCCTCGCCAAGTTGCTCAGTCAGGTCAGCAATTTCCTCTATGAATTCATCTCGGTTAATACTCCCACAATTTTTCCACTGTACCTTGTATATGTTACAAGTTTTAATGTTTTCACATCTTCCTACCTTGGAGGTTCTTGTTTTCTCGTTTCATGGACTCCAGATGATCCAGAGATTCTTCATAAGAGTTCTTCAGTTTGAAGAGTTCAGTGCTGAGACTACGAGCCTCTTTCTGGGCACTTTCCAGCTCAGTCTGGGACTCCTCATACTTCTGCTTCCACTCAGCAAGGACCTAGTCAAATAATAATGAGAATTAGATCTACTGTGTATCAATTAATCTATTGACAATTTTCTTTCCAGTATTACCTTGTCAAAGTTTCTCTGTTTCTTGTCCAGAGCTGCAGCAGCAGCATTTGATCTCTCCACATCCACCATGAGATCTTCAATCTCACCCTGGAGCCTGTGTTTGGTTTTCTCCAGGGAGGAACATTTAGCATTAACAGCTTCCACAGCTTCTTCTGCATCTTGCAGACGCTGGGCCAGTTTTTTCCTATTTGAAATAAGACATTTCACCATTGCTCTCCGAAGTTATATCTGTGCTGTCAAAAAAGAAATTAACTGCTCTTACTTTGCATCTTCCAGCTCCTCCGTCCTCTGGATGGCATCAGTCTCGTACTTGGTTCTCCATTGAGCCACCTCAGAGTTGGCCTTGGACATGCTGCGCTGGAGCTCAGCTTTGGTTTCCTGCTCCTCCTCAAACTGCTCCCTCAACAAATCACAGTCATGACGGGCAGACTGCACTGCATGAGCAAGTGCATTCTTGGCCTGAAAGACAATAGTCCAAGTTGTGGTAAATAAATTGGCAAATACATTATACTATCTGTCTGGAAATTGCATTTATGGTCATTTTTTACCTTGACTTCCTCTTCTAGTTGTCTCTTGAGGTCTTCAATCTGCTGAGTGTAAGACTGTTTCCCTCTGGTGAGCTGGGAGACCAAGGAGTCCTTCTCCTCCAGCTGTCTGGCAAGTTCACCTTTGGGTGAGGAAGAAAATTATCTGCTAGCTGATTCTGCTAAATATTATTTTTTCTTTTCCAAGATTTTGAAGAACCATTTTACCATTCTCAGTTTGAAGCTTTGCTTTCTGCATGGTGAAATCATTTATGATGCGCTGGCCTTCATCACTCTTAGTTCTCAGTTCACTCATTTGATCTTCAAAAGTGCGGCACATTTTCTCCAAGTTTGTCTGAAAGTAAAACATGTGAATGAACATTGAGATCTAAGCATGGGATAAATCTGACATACTTTCAGTCTGTTGGTATAATTTATTGTACTCACTTTGGATTTGACGATCTGCTCCATGTTGGAGACCACATCGTCCAGCTCCAGCCTGAGTTCACTCTTCTCTTTCTCTAGCTTCTGTTTGACTCTTTGAAGGTTATCAATCTGCTCTCCAAGGTCTGCCACACTATCTGCATTCTTCTTTCTCAGCGTAGCAGCAGTGGCTTCATGTTGCAGAGTGGCCTCTTCGAGGTCCCTGCGCATCTTCTGAAACTCAGCCTCTCTCTTCTTGTTCATCTCAATCTGGGCAGCAGTGGCTCCTCCAGCCTCCTCCAGCCTCTCACTGATCTCCTCCAGCTCCCTGGCCAAGTCGGCCCTCTGTTTCTCCACCTTCGCTCGGGCAGCTCGCTCTGCCTCCAGCTCTTCCTCCAGCTCTTCAATGCGAGCCTAAGATGTACAATTTCCATTTAGTTTGAAGAATAACAAGCAGAAAAAATGTTTTGGGTCATTTAAAAGAGCAGTAAGGCTGTGTTAATGTCATCTTACCTGTAGCTCCTTGAGTTTCTTCTGAAGTTGAGCTGCCAGTGCTTGTTCATCTTCAATCTTGCTGAGAAGCTGACTGATCTCAAAGTCCTTTCTGTTAACAGAGGATATATATTTAGTAAGTTGTTCCCAAGTGACATGCTGTTGTCCTTTTGATGAGCAATCGCCAGACAACAACATCAGTATTGGATGAATCAAGACACATTAGCCCACCACCCCAGCCCTGTAGGTCACACCAATTCCTGCACTGGTAAGTTGACATTGACTGTCTGGTGTGAGATAGTGGAAGAACCTTACTTCTTCAGCTTCTCCTCTAGTTGCTGCTTGTCATTCTCCAGGTCCATTATGCTCTCCTGGCTCAACTTCAGATCTCCTTCCAGCTTCCTCTTAGCTCTCTCAAGGTCCATCCTCACCTTCTTCTCTTGCTCTAAAGAACCTTCAAGCTATTCAAAACACAGATTTACTAAATAATACCTCAGACATTAGACTTAATCAAGTCTGGATGCTGATGAATTTGGTTATACTCACATCATCAACCTGCTGCTCAAGCTTAGTCTTGGCCTTGGTCAGAGTGTTGACTTTGTCCTCCTCACTCTGAAGATCGTCCAGCGTCTGCTGATGGGCCTCCTGAAGAGCTTTCTTCTCTTTAGTCAGCTTAGCAATGATTTCATCCAAAGCTGCCATCTCTTCAGTCAGGTTTTTAACCTTAAAAAGAAATTACAGTGTTGGGGTCACATCAGAAGTATTTATACATCTATGAGAGAGAATGGTGATAATAGTTTAATTATACCTTGTTCTCAGTTGCATGCTTTTCCTTTTCCACTTTAGCCAGAGTCAGCTCCAGATCATCAATGTCCTTTTTGAGTTCTGAGCACTCATCCTCCAGCTTCCTTTTCTTGGCAGTCAGCTCTGCATTCATCTCCTCTTCATCCTCCAGTCTCTCTGTCAGCTCTTTGACTTTGGCCTCAAGCTGGATCTTGCTCTTGATCAAACCCTCACAGCGCTCCTCAGCATCTACAAGATTGTCTTGTTCCTGCAAACAATAAATGCGTCAATTGTTGTTAGTGATCTCTCTTTTTAAGTATATCCTTTGAAGTTTAAGCTAAAGTAAGTGATTGATCCTACGGATTGGACTTGGAGCTGGAGGTCATTCTTCTCTTGAAGAAGCGAGACCATCTTTTCCTCCAGCTCTTTTTTGCGGGCTTCAGATTTAGCGTACAACTCTTTGAGCTTTGTGAACTCCTCCTTCATGTTTGCCATCTCCTTCTCAGTTTCAGCTGTTTTCAGCAGTGGCTTGATCTTGAAGTACATCTTCATCCAGGGCCAATTCTTGACTCCCATGAAGGCACGTACGTTCCACTGGATCACCAGTAAGGCATCCCTGCATGTGGATAAAATAAACACTAATACATCTTTTACTGTACAATTTCCATTATTATAGCAAATATGCTCAGTTAAGAACAAACCTTCGCTCAACAATTTTCTGGAACTCGATTCTAGCAAGTATCCCTCTGGCTCTTGCTTGAATTCCAGTGATAATAAGAGCAAGACGATCGTCTCTCATCTCCTCAAGAACTCCCAACAGACCAGCTTTGAAGAACACCTGATAAAAATGGACATAACATTTTCATAACAAAGCAAAGTCCAATATTAAACCCCACTCTTTTTAGGTAATAAACAGAGAGAAACTGACCTTTGTGTGGCCCAGTTTGTACTGCTCATGGTCAATATCCAGAGAGCCCAGCAACTTTTCTGCTGCTTTCTTGTTGTCAATGAACTGTCCCTCAGGGATAGCATTAGGGTTCAGGATGCGGTATCTGAAATGAGGAGAAATATGTGTCATGCTCAGATTCTGCAAGCTAGACAAAGAGGGAGACTTCACACAGACCCATGTATGTGAAATTGAAATTTATTGAAATAATCCAACCAAACATAACCAAGCCAAAACAATCTGTAATCTGTAAATCAATGAAGCTGTTTACGTTATTACCCTCATAGGACCCTCATTGCCAGTGTAGATTTTTTTTCTATTTACTTTTGTTTTCACTGTACCTTTGTTTGAAGTCTCCATATTGAATCCTGTTGGGGAATCCCTTCCTGCAGATCCTGATGCCTTCCAGCACGCCGTTACAACGCAACTGGTGCATGACCAGAGGATTCTCCATTGCCCCAGGAGTCTTTGTCTCGTTGGGAATGAGGCAGCGCACAAAGTGTGGGTGAGTTGACCTCAGGTTGGTCATCAGTTTGTTCAGGTTCTCCTATAATAGTAACAAAGAAATGAAATATGTGCAATGTCATATGTTTTTTTTCTCCACGGACAAACCAAACGCAGAAATGTAAAAAGTTCACTCACCCTGTGCAGGGCAGACACAGTCTGGAAGGAAGAACCTTTCTTCTTCCCTCCCTTTCCTCCCTTGCCTCCTGATTCCTGGGCTGTGTGGATGGGCAATATAATAATTTAAGTGTCACTTTCATAACCACCAATATTTTTGCACAACTCATGGGCAAAGATAATCAGTATGGTAAGAGATGACTTGCCTGAATCTGCTCCAGCGTAACCAGCAAACAGCATACACAATAATTTCAGGGTAGACTTCTGATACAGTCCCACCACAGTCTCATTCAGTGGGTCTTTGTTCTTCTCCAGCCAGTTAGAGATGTTGTAATCAACAGTGCCGGCATAATGAACCAAGGAGAAATGAGCCTCTGGTTTTCCCTTAACAATCCTGGGCTTCTGGAAGTTGGGACTTTTACCCAAGTGGTTGTCATAGAGCTTGGCTTTGAATGTTGAATCACTGGCCTTGGGAAACATGCACTCCTCTTCAAGGATGGACATGATGCCCATGGGCTGAAAGAAGCATTTGATTGTAAGTCACTGAATTTAAACTTTTGTTTCTCTTATATGATTTTAATTATCACTGATATCAAATTTGAAAATGTACCAACCTTCTCAATGAGTTCAATGCAGGCCGCCAAGTCCATACCAAAGTCAATGAACTCCCACACGATCCCCTCTTTCTTGTACTCCTCTTGCTCCAACACAAACATGTGGTGGTTGAAGAACTGCTGCAGCTTCTCATTAGTGTAGTTAATACACAGCTGCTCAAAGGTGTTGAACTGTATATTCGAGGACATATGATAATTATCTCATTTGCAAGTTCATTCTCGCAAAGATACAACTGATTTCATTCAGTTTTTTGTTTAATCTGTGAAACTCACATCAAAGATCTCAAATCCAGCGATGTCCAACACACCAATGAAGTATTGACGAGGTTGTTTAGTATCCAGAGACTGGTTGATTCTCACGACCATCCACAAGAACATTTTCTCATACACTGACTTGGCCAGTGCACCAATAGAGTAGTACACCTAAAAATGCAAGAAATCAGATGAACATTTGAACTCCCCATACTGTCTAAATTCCCAACAAAACTCAACACAACTCTGTGCAGTTCATGCTTTTTTAACTTACCTGCTGGACGCTCTGACCTTTGGTCACCCACTCGTTTCCAACTTTGACCCTCGGGTGACACAGGCCTTTGATGAGGTCAGCAGAGTTCAGGCCCATCAGATACGCAACCTTGTCCACATCTGCAGAAGTGCAATAAAATGTCAGACTCTTCGTCAGTGTTTTTAAAATGATAGAAATTGTGGAAGCCTCTCTTACCCTCAGTGCCATCAGCCTCTGCCTGTTCCTCTCTTTGCTTCTGCTTAAACTTCATGTTTCCATAATGCATGATGGCTCCAGTCAGTTTGTAGATGCCGTTCTTCTCCTCTTGGGTGAAGCCCAGGACATCAAAAGCGTCCTGTAAAAAAATAGAATTGTAAATAATAAGGTCTTAAATTGTATTCAAGGCATGGTGGTCAGTGCTTTAGGAATACACCACTGCACTGAATGTTCCTTACGTCAGTTGCCATCAACTCCTCAGAATCATTGATTGAAGCTACACTGATCTCTCCTTGGGAGATGTAACAATAGTCGTAGGGGTTGTTTGTTATGAGCAGCATCTCTGAAAAAGAAATTTAATTCCAAAATAAGATTACTTTCAGAAAATGTTGTGTGTCAAATGTATCAGACATTAACAGACTTTTAGCTCTCACCCAGCAGTTCTGGTTTCTGCTGGGACAGAATCTGGTAGAAGATGTGATAATCTCTCTCAGCTTTCAGCTGATAAGTGACACGAGATTTCTCCAGAAGATCTGACAACATAGAACATCTTGGTATCAGAGTGAATTCCTGAGCTAAGGAACATCTTTCATTTATTGAGTTCTGTATACTTACAAGTTTCAATATCAGCTGAAGACAGTTTGCCGCTGACTCCGAAATGGATTCGAATAAATTTACCCTGTAAAGAGAATAGGTTCCCTGGTGCTGTGAACATAGCACAGTGTAACTGACAGTTGATTTGTCTGAAATGACCAAACTTACAAATCTGGAGGAGTTGTCATTTCTGATGGTTTTGGCGTTTCCAAAAGCCTCCAGAGCAGGGTTGGCCTGGATGATTTGATCCTCCAATGTGCCCTATGGAGCCAATGGATGCCAAAATTTAGGTCTCTTAGGTTTACAACTCCATCTTTTATAATCATCATATTATAAAGTAAAACCAACCTTCTTCTCCTGACTGGCATCCTTTTTTCCAGAAACAGCTGCAATGCTGGCAAAGTACTGGATGACTCTCTTGGTGTTCACAGTCTTCCCTGCACCAGATTCTCCACTGGGGATGAAAAACAGTCAGCATGTAAACTGAATGTTTTATACTGTATACTCCTCAAACTAGACATATACATGTAATGTTTAATTAAGAATTACTCACGTGATGAGAATAGACTGGTTTTCTCTGTCTGCAAGATTTAAGACACTATTCAGTTCTTAAGTCTTTAAATGGTGTTTACTTTAGAGATAAAGATTTTTTCACAAAGACCTGAACATACCTGACAGCATGTACTGGTAGGCATTGTCAGAGATGGAGTAGATGTGAGGAGGAGCTTCAGTCCTCTTCTTTCCTCTGTAAGCATTGACCACAGCCTGATCGTACACTGGTAGCCACTTGTAGGGGTTGACAGTCACACAGAACAGCCCTGAGTAGGTCTGGAGACAAAGATATAAATCATTGTCAGTGGGCTGCAGGTTTTGTGGACAGATCTGCAGGTTTGTGCTCATTACTCACATAGATCATCCATGCTGCATAACGCTCTTTGAGGTTAAACAGCACAGCAGGTTCATGGAGGAAGGTGAACATCGCCATGTCCTCAATTTTATCAAACTTTGGCGGGTTCTGAGGGTGGACATCTGCCTCCTTCACCGTTACCGTCTACAATCAGACATAAAGGTAACACTGTGTTGTTGTGCTCTGTACTGCGGTTCAGTACATGATGATGGAGCAGTTTTGTTTGCACTATACCTTTCCTTCTGCAGTTTCAACGGTGACTTTGTCGCCGTCTCTGCTGGTGACCCTGGCTTTAACGTACTCCACCTCAGGGTCAGGCACAAAACATTCCTTCTTCATGTCGAAGGGTCGGGTCTGGGCCTCCAGACGCTCCTTCTCTGACTTCCTCAGGAAGGGTGCGGCGGACCCAAACTCCGCCATTACGGAGTCACTTGACATGATGGAATCTGTGCAATTACAATTATATGGACTTAATATAAACTTTACACGTGTGCTAAACCTGATATAAACTTAGATTGATTAAATATTATTACTTGAGACCCTACCTGTGCTTACACCCCTTTGGTAAGATGAATTCTTTGTATCTGTGCTAAGATATACACAAACGTTACTTTTTAGAAACGTCACAACACTTAATCAATATTTGCAGTCAAATTAAAAAGATGTAATTAAGAATATAATCCTGTATTAAAAATCTCCCCCACGATACTCACCTTGAGGCTGCCTGCTACTGTAGCGCCCCAGGTCTCAAGCCTTCTTTTTAAAGGATGTAGCCCAACCCCATAAGGCATCACAATGAATTATTCAAACCCTCCAGGGGATGATATGGACATTTAGGCAGAGGTGTTTATCTCCTTGACGTATAAGGCTAATAACTATTTGTCCTCATGCTCCCAATAAGGCGAATCTGCTGGTGTGATGACATCTGGTTGTCTTTCAGCCTTAGTTCTATTTTGGCCCACCTCATTGTTTTTCTGACATTAAAGGAACATGCTAAAGCCAAGGGATTGATTATTTGGATTTGTTTGCATCAAACCATCATAGAGTAGACCACCACTGCTGTTTTCTATGATCTTGCCACAAAAAGACAAAGAAACATGCATAAATAGCTCAAATTGTCCATTCATATGAGCACATCCACCTGTCTCCAAGTGACGCAGGTCACCATACTTCATTGTCACAAGTGTGAGTACAACCTATCACCAGTGTAACCTCTGCCCCGTCAACTGTTCCTTCTCTTTATACTTGAGAACAAAGATAAACCTGTGAAATACTTATTGGATTCTTCCTGACACTTGTGAGTTGCCTTTGATTACCAGGCCTTGGCCTCTCATTGTTCAGTGGCAGGTGCTTTATGTATGTATGGGTCTCAGTGGACAGAAATAAAATGTTTAAGACCATACACGCATGTAATGAGGGTTTTGTATGGCTAAGAGTTTGAGTTTGAGACTGTTGGGCAATTATTATTGATAAAACAGAGAGAGATTTACTCTAGATAATCAAAACCAATCAGTAGTAATATTTGTATTAATAATTAATTAATTATTAATTAATATTTGTAATATCTGTATTTGTAAACAAATTGAGTGTGATAACATAGACAAGTGTGATTAAAATAATTTATTCATATCAAATTGTTATAGAAAATACAAAAAACACAGACAAATGAAAGTGAAACAGATCCATCAGACAGTCAGGGAGCGTGACCTACGGAGGCCCAAAGGCTCAGAAATGTCAAAGGCCTTTGACTTTCTCAGCGTCACCTTCTGTTAGAGTTAAGATAGCTGTCAAGGTTTTTACTGTGCAACGAAAGTGACATGGAACAAGGTGCTAATTGTGATTACTGTGGAAGGATCCCTTTGCAGGACCTTAGCATGCCACTTGAGAACCTCTTCTAATGTCACAAATTCACACCTCTGTACTGGAGGTCAACTCCCAAGAATGTCCAGGGCCTCAGCTGTCTGCTTGTCTCTCTGTAGTCGAGAGAGGACCCCTTCCTGACTTCTTCTTGGTCCAGCATGTTGAACCTTTATGAATGTAGATTAGATTGTGAATGGGACCATTCCAGGATCGCGTGGAGGCAGCATTGTTTTATTGTAACAACTGTGAGATAGTGATAAATGCTAAAATGTAACAGTAATACCTGGAAAGATATGAAAATGAGGAGCCTAAAGACAACACATCCAAATTAAGATAATGGTCATACCAGACTAAGGCATGACTGAAGCAGCAACTGCAAACCCTTTTTTAGTGTTGAAAACTCAGGTCCTCAGGAGGCAGACAGGGGGCAATAGAGAGGCCATAGCGGAGCTGTTCAATAACGCTGCAGCCACTAAGTGGACATCATACAGGAAGTTTAGATATTTCAGTGTAAAACAGAACATTTTGTTGGTAGTGGTTTGTGCAGTGTAAATGTATTGGCAACTTTTCAATCAACAGAACCAGACATAAACGATTGCCCAGGAGTTCAGCTGTCAACTTGAACCAGACAAGCAGCGCAGCGGCTCAGATCCTGTCTGTGTGTGTTGAGTGCTCTTGAAGCTGTTGCCATCCTTCACTGTGACAATGAGGTGTAACCGAACACGTCTTTTTTCCTGGTTGCGGTCTCCTTCCTTTTGTCCTTGAGGACAAAGATATCTCGCTGACAATCCCCTCCGAGTGCTTGGCTTTGATTTAGGTGAACAGCTTTAGATGTACGTTCAGATCTGTAGGTTAAACACGAACACATGACCATATACTGTATATGGTCATGTATGCTTTTATAGTCCATGTGACCAAGTGCTTGTGGACGTGTATTTCTGGTCTTATTCATTCTACCCTGAGCTGTAACGTGACAAAAACTTGAATCGCATTTTGTACTATTATCTCTTTGGAATTGATAATTACAATAAGGAGGAAATGTGACAGTGATTTTTAAAATTTTTATGAATGGGACCATTCATAAAAATTGCATTTTTGCTTTTATTCCAGTAAAACAGTGACAGATGGACAGAAAAGTCAGGAAAAGGTTATGGGTGTTTGCTGGCTTATAAAATAAAGCGCCACATCATTGATCTAAGTGCGTAGACATCTGGTCGTGAGAAGCAGTGGTCATCTAGTGATATGATTCATACTGAAACAAGTCTTCAAAATGCCCATGTCTCATTTATTTATCCAGTTTTATTTTACATGAAATCAGGCTATAGAGTTAACAGCATCACACTCATCATTGAACAGATCATCAGTGTTGTCAGACATTATATTACTCGAGCCGAGTTAATCATACAGATAGTAATAATCAGTGTATAAGTGTTAGGACTTGTTGAGTGCAACATACAGAGGAAATAAAAACTACCAAAGGTTATAATTCCTTTAATAACTCCTCAACATCTGAGTCGGAAGCAACCCCCCCACCCACCCACTCCCCACGTCCTCTCCCTGTCGCACACCCACAGAAACATGATGAGACAAAGAGTTACCAGAACATACCATCATACAGCAGGATTTTTTGACCTTTGGAAATTCTCTGTCATGGTTCAACCTCAGCCATCACATAGGAAATAAGGAAGAAGGAAACCATCATCCTTAATGGAGGAGGAGTCGTGGGTTGATGTGGAGCTCTGGGGCCCTCTTCAGCTCCCCTTCAAACTTGACGGAGCATTGTCACCGGGCCCAGTCTCCACCATCAATAGACATTCAGCACAAATAACAAGATGACCTCCAGGTACCAAGTCCTGACAAAAATACAGTATATGTGCCTGGTTACACAACCTCAGCTGTACGTTTGCTCGTACCCGTCTGTTCTACAGCTGAAACTGGTCATCTACAGAGGTATTGATCACTAGGCTTCTGAGGAACGAGAGAAAAACAAGCCCTTCAAGTGCCTCCAAACATGCAGAGAGGAATGTTGTGACAGTTACTGGATCAGCGACGTCAGAAAATGGTCAGTTTACTCCATGCCACGCCATCTCAACCCAATTTAACAGCATTTCATTCAAATACTTCATAATTCCTGGTCTCTGGATAATTTAATGATTATACTTATTAACAACATAAATAGATATAAATATAGCTGGCTCCAGGCCAGACTCAGAGACCGGATTCAGATAGTTTGAACATTTTCCTTTGTTCACTTTACTTGCTTCTGATAGTAATAATGGTAACAGCTGATTTACAGTCGTAAGTGTCCCTTGAGTTTCAATATTTCATAATTTCAGGGTCAGATTCACCACCATCATCTTAGAAAATAATGATTCAGAAATGCTCTGTGCCGCTTCTCCACTGCATAGCATACTGTGTCTACAGTTTCCCGCCTCAAGGTCTGCTTTAACAAAACTCAGACAACCCGTCCCCCCAGAAGTTAAAGAAACTAAGTCTAGAGTATTTACAAGGCAAAATACACCCACAACCCCCTCAAGTGTTACATTATACATCAGAGAACTGTGGTTCATCCTTGTTTGGAGTGCCAAAAGGTAAAGTGTCGGCTAAGTTGTACATCACAGAAAAGTACAAAATCGACTTTCATGTACTTGTTCTCACACCTCTGAGCAGGTTTTGTGTTGTTGTACACAGCAAACAAGACATAACAACGGTCTATGCAGGTTTAGACAAACACTACAAATAATTTGAGACGACCATCAGAACCTCGGCAGGTCTGGACTGTCAGTAGTAAGCAGCTAACATCTCTACAACCAACACACTGGAGGACAGTGTACAGCAGTGTATGCTGGTGTTTCACATGTGGGGGGAGCCCCCACTGTCTGACACAAAGAGATGGGACAAGAAACGACGTGTGTGTGTGTGTGTGTGTGTGTGTGAGTAGAGCGTGTGTTTGGACACATTCACACACATCTGAATGACAGGAAACAGGAAGGTGAAAAATGGCCGCTCGACCCAACCGTTTGTGTTTTATAGTGACTAGAGGACGATATGTTAAGAGGCTTCGATCGCATTCATTCTCCATCGTCTCTGTGCTGCTCTGTCCTTCCTCTCAAACATCCATCTTCTGGCTGCACACTGACTGATTTCAGCACAGTCTCTAGGCCCCTGTCTCCGGGTCCCTTAGGTCTCCGGGTTGGGTGTCGCAAGCAGCGGCACGTTGTCCCTCCTCCTCCGGCCCAGCGGGGGGCGTCTGTACTGCTCCCCGTCGGCCAGCGTCTGAGGCAGCGGCTTCCTCTTGCTCTCTGGTAGCAGAAGGATGGATAACACAGCCAACAGGGCCAGAGACGAGTAGACCACATGGTGCAGGAAGTAGCCGTAGTGGTTCCTCAGGTCCATGAGCGGGGAGCTGAGACGGCCTACGCAGCCCAGGGCGAGTACGATGCCCACACCGCTGCCCCTGCACAAGGCACAGTGATCAGATTTCAGCTTAATTTAGCGTGAAGACTGGAAACAGAGGGATGCAGCTGTTCTGCTAATCTGTCCAAAGGACCGCTCAGCACCTCTCCAGCTCTACAGCATTTCATCCTTTAATTTACAAATATAAAAGTGTAAGGAAATTGAACAACAATAAAAGTCATAAACACATTAAGAAAGAATAAAAATCTTAACTATTAAAATGATCAGATAAAACAGGAACATCTGGAGGAACTGATAAAACTTCACCTATTGGTGGAAATTCCCTCTTCTCAGTCACCAATAACTGTATTTTCCATGTCCTGATTGATTTTGGCAGCTCTTAACTGAGCTGGCCTTTCATCATAACCTGACACTTTTTACATCTGAAGAGAACGACATACAACCACTATAGCTTTTGTATTTGTCCTACCTGATGATGGTGGGCATGATCTCTGCAGTGAAGAGGATGCAGAGGGAGGCGGTGGCCTGAGAGGAGAACAGACCCAGCACTGAGAAAACCGTGATGGCTGTCTCACTGAGATCTGGAGGGGAGGGAGGGAGGTGCTTCAGTAATTATGCATTACCCTGATCAAGTGCAACAGATGTACAGACTTTTCAGTTTCAGTGCTACATCACGATGCCTGTTGATTTGACCTGAATCGATTCAATCATTCCTTAAAGCTTGTTCAGACCTGAGTCAGTGACTAACAGCAGACAGAGAAAACCTCATCACGGCCCAGTGCCTCTGCCCGGAGCCCCTGAAGCACGATTAAAGCACAGTCTGACACAGCTTTGACTTTGCTGCCACTGCAGTGTCCTACATAAACTCAATGACATTCTCCCTGTCAGACACAAGGGGGAGCCAGAGTGTTTCTACACCAGGCTGTGGGGAGACAAACAAACAGAGCTGACCATTGAGATTTTAATCTATTTCATAACGCACAAGGTCAAAGTGACGCACATGGTGCATGACGATCTAATATGACCCTGGGGTCTGAGGTCCGTCCGATTAACCAACTTTTATCTTCATGGGTCAAGGACTGAAGGAAGTGAGGATGCTGACACATGCCTGATATACTGGTTCAGCAGAGGGTGATTTCTTGGGGGTGATAGGGAACAGCACTATAAATAGCTCTCTTCATTTAACATTATATTTGTCCTTGGAGGAAACAACATCCTGCTGCTGACTAAAGCTCACTTACACTCCATGAGTCCCAGGAGGATCAAAGAGGCCAGCCCCGTCATTGTCATGGAGAGGAGCAAAATGCCACGCCGACCGCACCTGTCCACGGTCGCCCAGAGCAACAGCCAGGCACCGCCTCCTGCGCACACAGACAGCAGGTACATCCAGTAAAAACTGGGGGCAGTGCCTCTGACGTCACCTCGAAACGAGCTGTAACAGTGACTGATGCCGTGAGAGATGAATCTGAGGGAGGAAGGACACAGAGAGGAGGAGTAAGCAGCTGTGAAACGGTGGAGGAAACATGAGCCTGCCACAAATGACACCACCTGTGAATTAATGACCGAGTGAGGGACGACTTACGAGGTGAAGCCGAGCACACACATGTTCTTCCAGATGTTCCTGCTGTGGAAGAGTTCAGGGAAGGACAGGTGGGGTCGTGAAAAAGGGGCCGGCTCTGAGTCCAGCTCTGTGGGAGATAATGAGGCAAAAGCACATTTTCTCTTTTTAATGAATAGCTCAGCAACACAAAGAAAAATGACCTGAGCCTCTGTCTCTGTTAATCAATAATTCATTGTCAATTTCCGGGACATACAAGCTCAGTTGATTCATATATAAGCAGAAGAGAACAAATCCACATTTGATTCCACACACTGACTCAGTCGCTGTGAACAGAGTGTTCATTAAGGCATTTGTCAATGACTACAGCTCCCTCAGTGATTCACAATATAACGCAACTCTAATCATAGAACATGTTTAATTCATTTATTCATTTTATTTATTTATAAACCCTCCTTGTGTCTGTGAAAAGTTTGGAAAAATTCATCCACTGTAACACTGAAAAGCTCTGTGTCAATCTGGTAAGTACTTTAACTTCATTTTGAACACAGTTATAAATTGTTGCCTATTTATGTGTCAATAAATTATGTATCTTTAGCTGTAATTATAGTCTAGTTATCAATCATTCATTAGCTGTTTAAAGAGCAGCTCATTCATCAAATATCATTATCTCCAGTTACACTGTGTTAAAACAGCGGGGTGCTCAGTGTTAGTGGTGCAACTCGTTGATTCATCATTAATTCACTGAACAAGGGTCTTTCATCACTGGAGAAGAAGGGGTTAAGTGGAGTGAATGCTCTTCAAGCTCTGAAGTTTTTAACATCTAGAAAAACTGGAAAAAAAAAAAAAAAACAAAGAAAGAAATTTGCATGGACACCATTTGCTGTGAGTTGACCCCTAGATTTTCCACTGCAAAGTCTCTGAATGCAAATACCTTTGTTCTTTCACCCTAATTGTGACTGCGTCTATCTGATCGTGATGCCTGAAACCACTGCGTTTACCTCCAGTTGGCAACCACCCTTCACTCTGAGTCACTCTATTTCCTCAGACCTGCCCAGTGTCAGTGGCATCATTAATCATATAAAAAATGGTTAAATACAACGGAGGTTCATCCACTCTAACTGTCAGATCCCACTAGATCTAAGCAGATATGAGAAACATCAATACTGGCCTGAGTTCTTTGTAGATAAATATGATGCTTTGAACTCGTGGTTTCACTAAACACGAGCAAACTCCTCCATTTCTACATTTAACTGTCACATCCAGCTCACATCATTTTGTAGCTGCTGCTGCTTAGTGATTTGCTCCATTAAAATCTCATTTTTATGCACAAGCCTTAAATAAATAATGACTTGTAATGGAGCATCATTACCTGCTCTTGGTACTGATGTATAATAGGTGCTCATGCAGAGCAATAGGAAACATATAATGCAGACTGCATAAACTGAATGTCTGTTCAGAGTCGCTGCGCGCTCACACACCTGTGAAGCTCTCGTCATCCCTCACATCTCTGTTGGAGTTTCTTCTCTCGCTGAACGAGTTCATGTCTGCGGATCGCTCGGACAGAAGGAGCCAGCGAGGGGATTCTGGAAACACCCCAGGAATGCTGCAGGAAAGGAGAGACAACAAACCTGAATCAGTCTTAGATCTACGGCAACCTTCACCAGCACCAGCTTTATTTAGACATATTAGGAGTTGGTGCTGTGACCCAGATTTGCTGACTTTCATTCTTTTATTTCTTAATCCAGCTTTTCTTTCATTGTTGTTAAAACCTGAAAATCACAGCCAGTAATCTCTCGATAATCTCTGTTAATTTGATTTTGAAACTTCAATGAAGGCTTATCTTATAACGGAGGTCTCAGAGGGACTCAAGACCTTAAACAAAGTGGCCCTAATGTGTTCTGACATCAGCTAAAAGGCTCAGGGTGATGAGGGGACAGGGATCAATACAATCCAACAAAGATTTCATCAAGTCAGCCGACATCAAGACACTCACAGAATCAAAAGACTCAGGTTCCTGCAGCCTGCTTGGAAAAATACAAAATACTTCTGATATCTTAAAAGACTGCAGACTCCCATACCCATAGCTGAGGAACAGCGTCAGTGGTGCCGCCCCGGCTCCCAGCAGGCCCCTCCAGGACTGGCAGCCCAGGGCCACAGCCAGCAGCAGCAGCTCTCCGGCGACAGTCATCAGACCGGCCAGCATGGTCACCACCAGCCTCAGAGAGGGCTCACACAGCTCCAGACCTGACAGACACACAACCACAGCAACAAGTCTTCATATTTACAGCTCCCACCTCTGCTACTTTTGGTTTACAGCTTCAGCTTCATATTAGAGGAAATGAAATGAATCATACGATCAATCAGCCCCACCAGGGTGCCACATGAGATCTGTGAAGAAAGCAGTTTGTATTTTTGATGTGGGTGGACAGCAGAACATAGACGTCATTATTATTATCACTCACGGGTGATGTACAGAGTGAGGTAGACCCCTGCATTTGCAGCCGCCAGGCAGAAACGCATGACGATGAAGATGGAGGGGTACGGAGAGACACACACCAGCACCCCAAACACCACCGACAGGGTCAGGGAGGTCAGCAGAGTCTTGGACCTGCCCAGCCTGTAGAGACACAGATATATACACTGAAAACACGACCCGTCTCTATTTTTATCATTAGAATAATTATGAATTAAAATCTTCAAATGTCAGTTTTCCAAACACCAAGCATATACCAACTAGTTTTGTCAGCCACAATGTCTCAGCTGGTTGAAATCACGAAGGTTAAGAGGGACAAAACCTGTATCTTGAGTGACCGATCACTACATACGATGATTAGCGAAATCCTGTCTTCATGCAGGCGCAGCAGTTTTGTTTCCACGCTGCAGGTTAGCGCTGTTCCCTCTCCTTCTCTGTACGTTCCCAGGAGGCTGCATTAATTCACTAGTCTTAACAAACAGATGCTATGCTCAGTTGGTCAGCAAATTAATGAAGGCTGTTAGCTGATTAAACTGGCATCATCTCCCCCACAATGCCCCCACAACTAGAGCTTCCCCTGTGTGATTTTCAATCCAACAATGCCGCACACACACAGACTGATCCATTATGTCAATTATCGGAGGCACCTGGGGTGTGTCTAATGCCGAATGCTGGGCATGAAGTCCTGAAACTTAGCAAACGGAGGCTTACAAATGCTTTTTTTGTAGCTTTTATTTCTGTTATTTATGGCTGTTTCATAATCAATTGATTTGCATTGTATTCTTCAGTGTTTCACTTACAAACAGCAGTACTTACTGATTTTTTTTTACTGTGATGAAAAGCCCAGTCAGATGCCCTCTGGGCCACTTGATACTAAATCTGTCTCCCTATCGACTGGTGGCCACCAGCTGCTGACTGACATTCGAACCACTGGCAGACATAGTAAATCTAAAGCTAATTTAATTTGTACGTTAACAGCCAAGTCGCTTCTTGTGCTTTAGTGCATGCCAGTCTTCATGTCTTTGTTTGTTGGCATGAAGAACTATGAAGTAGTGAAACTGCAAAATAAGGACAAGGGTGCTGAGGAATGAGGAACAAAGTGATCTGATTCAGCACAGATGTCTGCAGACACAGGCACACTGAGCTACGGCTTCTCAGTAACCCATAAGGATAGTGTGAAGGGAAAACGTGTTTGAATAAATTATTGTAAATTTATCTGGAACTGAAATCCCTTTGCTGTGTTTCCTGTTTGTCTTAATTATCCCTAAGATGTTAACATGGATTATTGGATTATTGATGGAGTCATGGCAGGAAAACCACAAACCTTTTCAGCTGACTTATTATAAACCCATTAACAGAGCTTCTTGGTTTCTATTGTGTTGTCTGCCCATGTGTGTGTTAATGTGTGTTAATGTGCTTGTGTATTACCTGTCAGCAGCATATCCCAGGCCCAGACAGCCAGTCAGGACGCCCAGGATGAAACACACCTCCTCCACCGGGACCAGCCAGTACTGACCACACACCAGATCCCACTGGACGGCACAGACACAAGAGAGAGAGAGAGAGAGAGAGAGAGACATCAGGTAAACATCAGGTTGAACCACCAAGTCTGTGCTGCAAAGTAAATGTAATAAATCCCAGGATATGTTTTCATTATTTGCTTTAATTGAACTTAACGTTGCTCATTGTCTCTGTACTACACAGCCAGTTAACTCTGAGTTTACCTGTGCAGCTATGAGCACCTCTATGTAAAAGAGGCAGGCGTACATTATAAGCAACATCTCCAGAACCATGAATAAAACACAAACTCTGGTAACTCTCTCTATGACTTGTCAGAGATGGCTGAGGAAAATCTGCTCCTGCGTGTAAGAACACACATGTGCTCTCGTTGTTTTTATGGCTTTTCCATGTGAATTATTTCTGCTCATGGGTAAATAATTATGTGAACAGCTGCAGGTGTCAACAGGGATGAGAATGGATTTTTAACTCTTTATACTCATGGTTATTATTCGTAGTAGTAGGAGCAGTAAAACATCAGTTAAACAGAGGCACAGGTATCTGCTCTCAGATCAGAGTTTCATCCACTAACAGCTGAGCTCTGCTAATGTGACTGTCTGCTGGCCACTGAGAGCAAAATGATTTTAATCATCTAAAGAGAGGGGGAGAGTGAGTGAGTGAGTGAGAGAGAGAGAGTGCAGGCGGCTGACGATAAAAAAAAAGGCCTTGTATAATCAGAGTCCATGCTCAGAAACATAAAAGCCTGTCACATAATATCAGCCGTCCCGTTGCTGAGGCACAGAGGCGCAGCAGTGCACAGTAAACGGCCAAAGGGCACCACAACAACCCACAGTGCTCATAGGGGTGGAACGTTTTAGACGACAGGCTAAAAGGGAAAATGCGCACAAACGAGTCTGGAAACTCCTCGGACCGGTTTTGTGACGCAAACAATCAAGTGTGTGCCTTCAGCGAGGACTGCAACCTGTCGGCATTTTTCTCCCGTTCACATTTTTTAAACCAGATGATTCAAACGATAGCAACGCTGCCGAGCCGACGCTGTCAGTGACACCTCAGGGAGAGGTTATGATACCTACAAACAACATACTTATATTTTCTATAGTGATGTGAACATTGCTGATTCATTAGTTTTGCTGGAAACATCCACTGAGGTACTCTGTATGGGTGTTTGTGTTCAGCTCATCCTGAAAATAATGCATCTAGTAAATCAATGCACTTAATTATATTAATGCAAACATCCTGTTTCCTATTGGCCGAGGACCTGAGACACTCCGGCACATCAAGGATACAGTTGTGCTGTGGTCTTGGTCCAACCCTGATGACTAAAGGAAGACCAAGTAAGAAATATGCTCTGTACATTAGCTCATGGATCCACAGCAGAGTAGTGTCCAGTAGATTTTGCCTCGAGTAAAGTGACACAGTATCTATTGATCAGCAGCAGAGGTGAAGCTGATCAGACCTTCCTGCTTCCTGCCCATCAGTCCGCCAGCTCAGCAAAGCAAATGCAAATCATTAAGGCAGCAAAAAATACTAAACCCCGACTCAAAAGCCAATCGTGTCCCCGTGTCTAAACCCTGAGGGGTGAGGGCCACTATTAGCTCCTTCCTCTCCTACGTAGACTCATTATCAAACATGCCCCAGCTTAAATGCTTCCCCTGGCAATGTTTGCTATCTTCAGCTCACTGCAGTGGTGTGGGTGGATTACTGACGAACTGCCCTAATACCATAAAGTGGAGGGACTGGGTGTGGCTCCGACACCAGTAGGCACAGTAATGAAAACAGACCACAGAGCCAGCGGGCTGAGCGGAAAACTGGGAGCAGCCGTCTAGGCTCTGCTTAAGACGGGAACAAGACCAGCCCAGTGGTGTGTGTGTGTGTGTGAGATCCAGCTTTGAAAGATCTCCAACACTGACCATGCAAGTCAAAAACTGTCCCGCCCAGCCGCCCTGCCACATTAATGCACCAACATGGCATTTCTCTGCTGGCTTTACCACATGAGCAGCCTGGTATCAACAACAAAAAAGTCCCTAAAGGTGGAGGAAACACAATATGAACAGCATGACAGAGCCAGGAGCGACTTTTCTTCATTTTCCAGAAATGTGAATCAGAGCTGGAGAGATTATTTTACCATCGATTGTGTAGTTACGAGCATTAGGCAGAAAAACTACCTGAAAGTCTCTCAGTCAACGTCCCTGATGTTTTCACTATTTAAAGGCAAAGTGAAATGCCCTCTTTTACTGGAGCTAATCTTCCACTTGTCTACTGTTTAAATACACAATGATAAATGCAACAAGTTACAGTTCGAGCATAGAGTTGCCAAGTTGTGACCTTGAGGCAAATAATTAATATTCCCCAAACACTGTTTCATACACAGCTCCTCTGGTGCCCTAGAGGGAGGCAATACGAAGACATTATCCCTGTTTGTGCATGTTTGGCCCGTTAATTAAACTGCTGCTGATCCCAATTCAAAGAATAACTTTTAAGATAGATGTTGTAGCATTTCTAATTGTGTCTCTGTGTCTGATTTGTGAATGTTCAGACATGGCTCAGGTCTCTCTCTCTCTCTCATTTGGCCCTTCCAGGTTGATCCAGTGATGTCGGTGAAACTCACATCTGCACAACGATCCTTGCAGCTAAGGTGGAGTGAAGGTCTAATGATGCTCTGACGTCTTAACAAAGGTAAAAAAAACAAACAAACAAGTATTTCTGCTGAAGCTGAGAACTCGTGGAGCAAAAACACAGAGTGCTGTACCTCCACGTAAACAGACCCCTGTTTGTTTTATGATAAGTAATCCTGTAGTTTAGCAGTGTTGTGTGTGGGACAACAGCACCTGGGATCTTGAATGTAAACACACTAAGTCATTAACACAGGAGGTTTGTTGGGAAAACATGGAGGCAGCACCAATAATAACGAGTTTGCTGAGCTATCCCTGCACACACAACCAAAACATGAGAACCAATCAGCAAAGTTCAAGGCGGTTATGCTTTAGAAAATGATCAACAGTTAACACGAGAGCCATTTATAGCTAGTGATGTAAATACATAGAAAACACTGATTTGGGCTTTTACAGCCCCAGAGGAGCTGCTTAGTCGCCAGAAATATGCAGCTGTGCGCAAGTTTTAAAAAAGAGAGGGACTGCAAGCTCAGCGAGACAACAAAAGAAACAAACTTTAGTCCACACAGAGACAAAGATGAAACAGTGAAAAAGAGCAGGACCACGATCAGAGCGATGAGGACGCAGGCCAGGGCTTTACCTCAGTGACGATGTTGTTCCTCAGCCCCTCTGTGACGTTGTAGTCCCAGCCCACCTCGCAGTCCACCACGGCTGACTGGCTGCCGTTGACGTACTGCTTACACTGGGATGGGCCGCCGCTGTCCCCGGGCCTCTGCCCCTTCTCCCAGGGCAGGGAGGCGTTCAGCATCTCCAGTGACGGCAGAGGCCCGGGCAGATGGCAGTGGTGGGGCGGGGAGAGGGTGATGAGGGGGTCAGAGGAGAGCAGGAAGGCCAGGAAGAGATTGGGCAGGATGGAGAGAGCAATCAGCACCCGCTGCTTCTTCCTGCCGAGAGCCAGCACCATCACCTCCCCGGTGGGTGGCAGCGAGGGCGGGGCGGGGAGGGAGGAGGAGGACGGGGCCGGGGACGAGGGCACGGGGGAGGAGGGAAGAGACGGAGGGGGAGCAGGGCACGGGGAAGGGGATACCAGCGGGGGAGAGTCCGGGGATGTCATCATTGTAGGGTTGAAGGCGGGAGGAGGTGATGTAGAAGAGCTCTGAGGAGGAAACAACATTTTACAGGTTAAGGTCCTGGTTCTGCTCGTGACCTGAGGTCAACAGAACCACCTGTGTCCAACTATAACAAATCTAACTTTGGTTTAACACAGGAAACAACAGTTAACAGGATAAACATGTGTTTATCTGTTTCACACATACTGAACGTTTCAGTGTACATGTAATAACACACTAACACTATATGCTTTTTTGAGTTCACTACATGTGCAGCATCAGCCAAGCCGAGCCTCATGGGAAAATCCCCTGTAGCTCCAGGGTGAGGTCACATTTATGACAAAAATCTGGCTAAACAACACAATGCAGCAGGAAATTAAATTCAGGATGCTGTGGCTGTGAGCCGTGCCGCACATTTCCACTTTCTCCCCACCGGAGTTTCTGGGTCCAGACTCTCAGTTGTGAGGACTCGCTGCTTTCTTTCGCCTCAGTGTGACAAGTGAAGTGGTTTGAACAGCTGCTCAGACAAGAGAAGACAAGGCTGACAACATCATCCTGAGCTTCAGGAAAGCATGAAGGACGAATCTCTCCATGTGTGGCTCAAACAACTAACTAACACTGGTTGTAGCTCTGCTTCTTAATCATTAGAAATGTGAGAGTCTTGTCACACACTTATAACATGTGAGAGGAGGTTTAGTAACTGATGTGACTCAGGCTGCACAGCTGTCAGTATTCAAACATGTGGAGACATTATAAGAGCAGGAATAAAGCAGTCCAAGCCTGTCTAAACCCTGTCCAGACCCGACTCCCATGCACATGCTTCTCCTCCAGCAGCCAGTGTTCCTGTTCCCCTGCACAGGAAGCCTGACAGAAAGGAATCCCACAGGGTTATATAAGAGTTTTTACCCCGGGGAGGGGGGTTATAACCCACCGATGACTGGCTGGCTGGCCGGCCTCTTTCACGGGAGTACCACACCACAAAACAGAGCGGCAGTGTGAGCGGAATAAAATCATGATGGAAGCTGGGCCGAGCTGAGCCGAGCCGAGCCGAGACGAGACGGTCCGTACCGGGCCGATATGCCTCACACCTGCAGCGGCAGACCGGCTCAGAGCCACCGCTGGCTCCGGCGGCAGATGTTACTCACCGCTTTCACGCGTAGTTAAACGTGTCCGGAGATGGAGATGCTGCTGCCGCCGCTGCCGCCGCCGCCGGTCACACATCCAAACATTGCGGGGTGAGGGAGGAGGGGAGGGGGGGCAGCGGAGAGTACTTTCTCCGCAGTCACCGTATCTCCTCCGCGCCTCGACGCCAGGCTGCTCTCTCCCTTACAAGAAAGCACATTTCCGTCCCGGAGAAGTGTCGTCGTCTCTGAGAAAACACACCAGCACGGCTGTTGACACAACAACAAAGGACAACCGGACTTGCCGTTAGCCCCGTGCACGGCTAACTATGTAACCCTCAGCCGTTTGGAGATGAGGGGATGCCCGCTGGGGATGCTACGCCATTCTGCCACCGTCGCTGCCGCTGCCTCGGTCTGGGTGTATACCTGCTTGCCTGCCGCTGACGTGAACTCACAGAGCCGAAGCAGACATCACATTAGAGCCGGTGGCGGACAAAGAGCGAAGAGACAACTGCACTGGGAGAAGCCCGTTTAAAGGGGCGAGCAGCTCCAGCACTTCGACAAAAATCGGCTCAAACCGTCAAAGCGACGTCCCCTCGTCTCACTGCTGACGAAGATGGTCTATGTGAAGTGATGACTCACTCCGGAGTGAATCAGAGCGCTCTACCGCCCACAGCTGTCAACCCTAGAGTCGTAAAAACAAACGTAAATAATGATTGACAATAACATAATAATTAAAAAAAAAACTAAGGAAGAGGCACGTCCAGATGACATACTTTATTTATTTACCACTGAAGAGGTGTAATTGTCACCTCCAGGCTACATAGGCTGATTATTAATATATTGATTATTGAAGATTAGAGATGAAACCATTTAGGAATCATTCAGTCATTCAGAATACCAAATATCCCCCCACATTCATACCTGAAGCAAAAAAACAAAAACAAAAAAAGACATTTGAGGACGGTAAAAGTGACGTGTGCTAATCAGTGACACGGGAAATGGTTCATGGAATCAGTGGCAAAGTGAGACGTCTGTCACTTGTGTGCTCTCCGCTAGAGGAGGCCTACATGAAGCCCTCTGCCACATGGTGGAGCCATATATCACAGCAGCACAGGGCCAGGCCTGATGTACTGCACTTCTTCAGCACCTCCTTGTTCTTCTCATGAATATGCAACAGTTCAAATGTCGTTAGCACAGAAAGAGATGTTACACACTGTTCCCTCGTTTTTCTGCAGCCATTTTTATCACCCTGATGCCTAGATTGACTCCACTGATTGACAGCAGCAGTGGATGGAGGAAACAGGGGGGCGCTGAGTGGATTCATCACTGTTGAGTTGTCCAGCTTCATCTTTACTCTTGTGCTCTGTCCTGAGCAGGAAAACAGCACTTCCTCTTTATGATACAGGTTGAAAATGTCAAATGATTATAAATAAAGCAGCATCATATTCATTCAATATTTATAGCCACCTTGTTTGCTGAATCTATGGTTGTATTGCCTTGACAGTCATATACTGCTGAATCGATTAAATTAGATGTTATTTATGTCGCGCCACATAATAATATACATTATGTCGATGCTCTTTACATAAAGTAAGGTCAAGACCTGACTTCATTATGGAGAGAAACCCAACACAGAGCAGCCAGTTGCCAACAGGGAGGAGGAAAAGCTCCCCTGTTGTGTGTCTATTAATCAATATTAAGTATCAACTGCATATTAATAATGTGGCTGCTTCAAATACAACATCTTTTCAATGGTGGACAAGTGTGAGAAAGTTAGATCCTTTTGATTTCTTTAGCTCTGAGACAGAAAGAAAGTGAAACAGTGTTATTCCCCACACTTCACACCACCACAGAGCCCCCATCACTGCAGGACTCCATCTCATATTGATTATCTCAGTACCATGGCAATCAATAGGAAGGATTTTGGATGTGTGGTGAGAACCTGCAGCTCAGAAAGCAGGCGTCTGACCTCTGAGTTGTTGCAGGGCTGCCTGCCTCTGCTTGTGAACATGCATAAAAGTTTCAGAACGGAAGTCCTGAGAAAGACGTAAAAAGTTGATGTTTGTGATGTTCGGCCTCCATCTTGGGCCTGTGTGCTGCTTTCAGACTAAAGCACAACCGGCCACTCAGTCACTGTGAAGTTAGCGGCATCTCTGAGAGCGGAGCAGCTCCGGTGGGGCTGTGGTGGGGTTCATATGGTCTGCTGCTGTTGAGTAACCTGGAAGGGATGAGGTGAAACACAGTCTTTCTTCACTCTGTGGAGATGTTGCAGTCCTGGGACCACAGATTACCCCACACGGCGCTGCAGGACATTTCAACAGACACGGTCACATAACAAGTCTCTATGCGCCTCAGAATACATGACAGGCCTGTGTCACACTTTCACTCTGCTTCGTAAAGTAATGTTTCATCGATGGAGGATAGAGTCATCTTTTGGAGATTGTCATTTAATATTTATACAAACGTATCTGTTATTTAACCTCTGATAGGTTTGTAGCTTGTACTGAGATCCACTGATCTGTAATCAATAATCTAATGAGAGACCCAGACTGGGTTTGAGTAGGTGTAGCTCAGTTAACAGAGTCTCTCCAGATTAAAGTGGTGTAAAATGACACGTAAACATTCATCACACAGCTTTTAAACACTTTTCAATTCAAATCAGTTTGAGACGAGACACGGCAGAGCGTCTGAACTATTTTTAATCTGTCTCTTTCTTACATTGTGGAAATGTTTTACCAATGATATAACTTTTGCCTCCCCCGCCACCACCACCTCCTCCTCCTCCTCCCCCTCCTCCCCCTCTGCCCTCCTCACTATCTCTCTGTCCCTTCATTACCATCACAGCCACAGGAAGGCCCTGGCAGCCCCAAACACTGATACTATCTCTCCTCCTCATCTCCGTCCTCCACTGTGTTGAAATCTTGCCCATCCCACAAAGGGAAACCGCTGGTGCACAACGGCCCATGGCACGATGTCCGTTTCTGTGGGTTGACAACTTATGGTACATAACGTGGCAGGTGCACACCATGTCCCCCCTGATGAAGAAGGATGCAGTGGGAATACTAAAACTAAATCACACATTGTGCTTTCAATCAACGGAAGCTACATCCTGTGTATGTGTGCAGTGCGATTAAAATTAGCATCACATGATGGTTTCATATAAGCCCAAGCAGTTATTTATTTATTTAAGAAAATATCTGACAAAGTATTAAAAGCATCAACAGTGTATTATTATAAATTTATACATTTAAAGGTGAAAACATCACATATTTAAAACGACATCAAAATGATTTCAAGTAATCCCACACCACTCGCTTAGAGTATTATACAGAGAGAGACACTTAGATTTCAGTGAATCCTTTACAAACCACAGGTTGTTGTGAAACTCCGTTGGGCAACAACACTTACAATCATCTCTTGACGATGACAAGAAGCATCAGGTACACGATTAGGCAACGTTTGTCAAATCAAATCAAAGGACAACCCAGAGTGGTCCTCTGTTTGAAGACGCTGCGTTCAGGCATCAAACACATAAGAAGAGCTTCTTTTGCTCATTTGTCCAGTTTTTTTTTTTTTTTTTAACATATATGTATAGTCCTTTTTTTTTTTTTTTTTTACAGTAACCTTAGATTCACTGTTTGTTCTGGAGACCCTGTGTTTACATTCAGACCCACCACATCTCTGTCAAATGGGTTACCATGTACTACAGCAGTAGCTTTGCTTTTCAAAATGTACCATTATAAATACTGATGTCATGACAAAAACACACGTGTACTGCAGGAAGATGTCAACAGCTAAGTCTCAAACATCCAGTTTTTTTTTCTTTTTTACATTTTATTTATTCAGCTACCTGTTTTATTGTCTGTAAATTTGATTTCCCCAAATTGAATTCTGTTTGTTCAGGCCTGTGACGTCTGAAACGAACACCTTGGACCATTTTTAGACTTCACAGAACTGAATTAAAAGAGCAGAAGTGTAATAAGATTAAAAGGTTAGAGTGTCTCATTGTGTCCTGACAGTGTGCTACCGTTTCTCTCTTGAAAATTGTACAATTTGAAAGTAGCATTAATAACGTTATAGTGGTATTAGACCCTAATATGCACTTCATTTTCAAATAATAAGAAAAACACTTGCAGGCTTTTGACTGTGGGTGTTGGAGGGAAGCCCAGACACTAACTCTAGATGTGATGGATTAATGTGGAGGTTGTTTTTTTCAGATGCTGGACTCGGCCGCTGCCCCGTCCTCGGCTCCCTGCAGGTGTCGCTGTGACAGGATGTGTTTGAGAGTGTCCAGCTCCTGTGTGAGCTGCCCTATCCTCATCTGGAGCTTGTGGTTCTCCTCCTGCAGCTGCAGAGCTCTCTGCTGGGTCAGCAGGATCCTCCGGCGGGCCTTGTCCCGACTCTTCCTCACGGCGATGTTGTTCCGCTCGCGTCTCATCCGGTACTCTGCGCTGTCCTTGCTGATGCTCCTCTTGGTCACCGGGGCCCTCAGGGTTGGCAGGAGGAAGGGGGAGAAGTCCTGGAGGTCACAAACACAAAAAGGTGTTCAGGAAGAATCTTTGCTCTCTGATCATTTCTAAGAGCGACATTTTTACCAATCTGTGGCACCTGTTGAGTGTTGCCGTGGCTCTGGTGGCTCTGGTGGCTCTGGTGGTGGTTTGTGCTCACTGCGCTGGACGTGTTGCTGAGACAGGATGTTGTGTACGGGAGGTACGGCAGCCCCATCATCTGCTCGGCCACCCTGTCCTCACCCTCCCCCCTCATCATCCCCTGGGACTGGTTGTACGGGATCATGTCCATCTGAGCCATCTGACTGGTGGATCCAGCCTGGCCCGAGCTGACCGGGTTCAGGATGTGGGCCTGACCCGGGTATGAGGTCGCCCACTCCTGGATGACAGAGGACACCCTTGAATCAGACATCTGCACAGTCCAGAGGCAGGAGGATAGAGTTAGGGATTTTTCAAAATAAGAGTTTTTCATTTTAAAATGAGACATGAAAACAAGATTTTAGCTTCATGTGTTTTTATCCTCCACAGTTTGACTGTAACGTGTGAGTTACCACAGTAACTTTTGTTGATTAAGTTGCCCAACCCTGACCAGCTTTAGTTAAAAATAGAAAACTTCCTAATAATGTGTAATAATGATCAAGTTTATCACAGTTCAGATCCCCTAAAGACATCATTATACTTTTTATTCTTAAAAACACTTTGCTAATAATATATTTTTACTTGAATCAAAATAAATTGGCAGAATAAAACGAACAACAGAATATTTCTCCTTTCACTTTTACTGAAGTTAAACGTATAAATGCTTCTTCCATCAGTGCCACAGAAATATAAATAAAACATTATCTGATTATTAGGCTCTTATAGGAGGATGGATGAACAGCTTCACAACAATATATTATAATATATATTATATTTAATGTAATAGACCAATTAACTTATGTGTTTAATGTTTGTCATTTTCAAGGTAGGTTTAATAAATGAAACAGAAATCTAGATCTGGAATCATCTGTCCATTTATCTAACGGACAATTTCATTAACAACTGTTTTGATCATTAATCAATAAATTAAGGAGCATTACAGGCAAACAAAGTCATAGTTTCTGGCTCTACAAATGGACATTACATGGGCGTAGGGACATTCAAAGTATATGAAATGTTCACAACATGAAATAGACAAAACTATTAGTCAGTTGACTGATAAAATAAGCAGCAGATCAATGACCATTGAATGCAGCCACCTCCTCTGTTAAATCTATAGGCATGGAAGAAGTCACAACTAAATACAGCAGGGTAATAATAATAACAAAAACCTTTGTTTACACAGACTGAACACAGTTACACTGTGCTTTATAATTAAGAATGAAACATGATCTAAAAGAGGAGCTCGGATTAAAGTTCAGATGTGACTCACCATGACTCTTCTTCAGGTTCCAGTGAGTGGAGATCAGAGGTCTGAGAGTCAGAGTGAGTCAGAGGCAGGTTCTCCTCTGGTGGTGGTGATGATGGTCACTCCATCACTTCCTCTGTTGCTCCTCCTCCTCTCCTCCTCCTTCTGTCTCGTTCACCTTCAAATTGCAGGAAAAAAAAATAGAAACGCTGAAAGACACAAATAACTTGTTATGGTAGTTGGGATATTTATGCGTTTTTAAAATCATATTATTGATTATTTCATTTATTTATTAGCTCTGGGATTTAAAGGAAACTTAATACGTTTTCTTAGCACGTCACACCATGTAATAAAGTCATCTATTAACAGACAGAGACATTAAAAAAAAAAAAAAAAAGTCCGTTCGCGTTTTACCACCGGAATGCAAGCGCTATCAAAAAAACTCGAGCCTCTGCGGCTTCCGTAGCTCAACGTGAACTCAAAATGGCTGCCCCTGTTGACAACGTGAGTGGAGCTCATGCGGAATATAGGCTTTTATTTGATTTGTATTGACTTTGAAACCATTGAATCGGTTTAATACGTGTTATGAACTCAACTCTCAGATGTTGGATGTTAAGGTTTTGTTTTTAACGACGAGGCTAACCAGCTAGCCACCAGCTGACTTAGCTTCTCTGCAGCACCGGAAGCTTAATATGTATATTTTTTCAGTATCTTTGTGTCTCTGTCTCATTTCTCTTTAATGGTTTTCTGACAGGATCTGATTGATCGTGATTTACCCAAAGCTGTCGAGCTGCTGAATACTCTCACAGAACAGGTAGGACAACAACGCGATACTATCGTGATCATTATTGTCTAATTACAAATCCTACATACTTTAGAAAACTTGTCACATGTCACTGTAATAAGGCATTTTTTGGTCTTTGTCTGGTGTCATATACCAGGTGTATATGTTTCTTCTACATGTTCACAGAATGATTCAAAGAGGTCAGGGGTCAAGCTGGCTTCAGTGTGTCTCTTAGGAGATGTGAATCTGAAACTGTCTCTTCTCTCTGTAGGTGACCTCAGTGACCAGTCATGTCCAACAGCTGCTTACTAAAGTCAAAGAAGGAGCGTACAAGACGTCCAAGGTGAGCAGGGATGTCATCAGATCTATTACTCAAGATCCTGGACAGAAATGATGCATCAAAACATCCCAAAGTGATCAGGACTTTTATGTTTTTGTGTGTTGAGTTTGGACCAGCTGTCAAACAGACACTCGGCTGCGCTCTCTGACACTTTATCCTTCGTCCTTCTGCAGGGTTTGTCTTTCTTGGACCTTCGCTATCACCTGCTGCTCTTCTACCTTCAAGACCTCACTCACCTGATCAGCATCAAGACCGAAGGAGGCAGTATAAAAGACAGCGAAGCCCTGATCAGAGTGGTCACGGTCAGAACGGTGAGACGTCATGTTCAAGCAGCTGATTCTCATCTGTCCAGTTGATTCGGGATTTAACATCAATTTTTCCCTCTTTCTGTTTTTTGTTTGTTTTTTCAAGGTCTTGGAGAAGATGCGGCCCCTGGACCACAAACTTAAATATCAAATTGATAAACTGTTGCGCACAGCTGCTACTGGCAGTTTAGGTAAGAGCGATATGATGATAAATTCTGTGACCTGTGATCTGAAATTTAATGTTTCTACTGGCACAAACTCTACAACTTTGTCAGATTATCACATATAGAAATAAACAGTAACACAGCACAGTTACAAGGAGGATCGATATGTTCCTCATCATTCCTCATGCTTTTGTTGATTTCAGCTGAAAACGACCCGTTGCAGCTGCGTCCAAATCCTGAGAATCTCCTCAGTAAAGTATGTCCTCAACACTGTGTCACTGTTTAATCGCTGTTTGTTTCATAAATGATCTGTAATGAGTCCATCAGTCCACCACTGATTTTATGAATCAAACATTATTATAGTTTACAGTCTGATGATTTTTTCTGTCTGACTCAAACAGCTGGATGAATCAGAGGAGTCTGAGGATGAAGCTGAGACGACAGCAGCTTCAGAGAAGAGAGCAGCCCACTCTAGTGGCAGGAAATATGTACCGCCAAAGATCGCCCCAGTGCATTATGGTAATTTGTTCTCTATTAACAGCTCTTTGTTCTGCTTCCTTTTGTAAACAGATCAAAGATTTAAAATGTTTTTCATTGGTTAATTGTGGAATATTGTTATAAAGACATTGTCTCACTCCTGCAGACGGCGACATGACGGAGACGGACAGGAAGAAGGCTCAGATGGAGCGTCAGCGTCGCGCAGCTCTGAGAAGCTCTGTGATCCAGGAGCTGAGACAGCAGTACAGCGACGCCCCCGAGGAGATCAGGGAGAGACGAGACTTCCAGAGCGAACGGGAGAGCAGAGAGGAGATGCACAGGTTGATAGTTTTCTTTAGTTTTCATCACAAGTAGCATTTCTCCCTTTTTGATCAGAGAAATCTGACATCTGAGCGATTAGATGAAAGTGTATGGAACGACTGAAGGTTCAATATCTGTTACTTTTCTACCTCAACATCTGAGGAAGTCTGACTCTCTTGTCTTCTTTGTCTTCACAGGAAACATTATGAGGAGTCGATGATGGTTCGTCTCAACATGCCCAAGAGTCAGAAGAATTCCAAGAAGAGAGGCATGATGGCCATGTCCGGCCAGCTGAGCGGCATCACACACTTCGGTGACATCACAGCGCTAACGGGTGGCGAGGGCGGACAGGTGAGCTCTCACAGAGACATGCAACACTATGGATGAAGAGCAGTTTTCTTCTAATCCGTTAGATAGTGAAAATATCACTAAAACTTATGTTCCCCACCTCAGAAGTCACCAGCAACAGGGCCACTGGAGCTTCCTGTCAAAATAAAAGCTCACAATAGGAGGAAATAAGCATTGCATCCAAATTAAGCATAAAAAGCACTTTCTTGTGCTTTATTTTTTAAGTGAAGTTGCTCATTATGAGTGATGACAGAGATATTTTAGCTCTGACCACAGTGCAGCCTACAGCTTGATGTATGACTCTTAGTGTGTGTCACTCACTCTCAATGTGGATAAATGTAGATTCTCTGTTTGGACTTTGTATCAAAACGTGGTGCTGTCAGTTTGATATGGTGAGATTTATCAAAATAATCTGCCAGACCAGATGTTATTCTTGTCCTGTTGCCGTGGTCTGTTCCTCTGCTTGTAAATGCGGAAAAAATTCATTCGGAGATACATTTAGATTTTGTAGCAGGCAGCAGGAGAAGCCACCACCTCACCTCTGTCCATGATGAATGGAACCACTGTATCGAGTTTTTTATGTAAATGACTGCTTTGCCTTGCAGGATGGAGAACACGGTCGTCCCAAGAAAAAGAAGAAAGTGATGAAGAAGCAAACCAAGAGAAAAGGTAAGGACTTTAGAAGTAGGCTCAAAAATCAAGGAGAAATACTTTTTTTTTTTTTTAATTCTGTGTGATCATTTAGTAAAATAAATAAAACAATTTTTCACCCAAGCCTCCACATTTAAGCTAATTTGTTTCCAGATTTCTGAGTTTATTCATGAAATCACTGTTATTTGTATTTAAATCACATTTCACTGTAATAATTGCTGATTTCTCTTTGTGCAGCTTTCAAGAAGCGCAGATAGACCTGAACCATGGTGACCACTGATGATATGAAGAGGAGTTTTATTCAAAGTTACAAAAAGCCCTCATTCACACAACTGTATCATCACTGACTCCACTGTTTGCAAAATAAAATCCACACTTTTATAGTGTTTGACTTTGTATAATAAACATTTACTCTCGACTCTTGTCTTTGTTAGTTTTATTTTCCTCCATTAGAGGGCAGTCACACAACACACACACATCACTTAGACAAGAGTGGAGGTTTCAAGACTCACTTAGTTTTATTGTTTGTATCAATAACTGTTGATGAAGGAGCTACAATCACATTCAGATATGTCAGGAAGTGTAAGATGTGTGAAACCTTTGGGGCCTCTGTGTAATTTTTACTAGGGGTGTAATGATAAAACAGTCTACTTTGATGAGTAAATAGCATCAATCCAAAATGAAAACATCAGACACTAATATATGTAAGACACTTTATTTTGAAATTCCCCTGGCACATCTTAGTGATGAGTATCTGATGCACTTTCATGTTTTATTTGCAAAGACGTGTAGCTAATAACTAGTTATACAATATTTTGAGTCTCTAAACAGGACAAAGAGATTCACACTAAAATCCTGCTTTAACGTAAACAAACAGGAGCTTAATGCTTCAGTTTGCTTTATTATAGTGTATGAAAACTGTAGAGCTCAGTAATGAGGCACCTTCTAATGAACTGGAGGCCAAATCATAAAAATATTTCTCTGAGCGCAGACAAATGTCTTGCTTATTGTGATCGATATTAATGGAAATGATTGTGTTAATCTCATCAATGTCATCTTGTCATGATCACTTATCCGTGATCAACGCCCTGAAACTTTTAATTTACATTCATATTAATGATCAGATATTTCAACTTTGACACACTTAGATGAATGAAACTTCGATCCAATTAAACATGACTTTAGACAACACTAAGTTTTCAGGACAAACTCACAGACACAGTCTCATTTTTACACAATGTCTTTATTTTTTTTTTTTCCCCTAATTACAGACTCATGGGTTAAAAATAAAATTAAAAAAAGCAAAACATTTGTGGAAACCCACTCCCCCTTTTCAAAAGAAAAAAAAAAAAGAAAAAGAAATCTCGCCACACAAACCCCCACCCCTGACTTTCCCCGCCCTAAAACAGCTCCAGCCCACTCCATTTATTAAATTAATAATCAATGCCATTAGCCTAGTCAGCCTTCCTCAGACAAGCCGTGACTGCACTGCGCCAAGTCAGAGAAAGGGGGCGCTATAAGGTCTGCACTGTACACCCTGGTCTCTGGTCCTGCCCTCCTCACTCTCTCTGCCACTCAGCTGTTGGCTTCAGCTCTCTGGATAGAAATCATGTGTAGGGTCGGCTGCCGGTTACAGGCCATATGTGTGTGTGTGTGCTGTGTGTGTGTGTGTGTGTGTGTGTGTGTGTGTGTGTGTTAGAGTGAAAAGGACTAAAAGCATCATCAGCGTTTGCTGTTGTAGTAAATGCCCCCTGCCGCGGGCCTGTGGTCACCCTGTCCCCCTCCCCCGCCCCCCCACACGGACAGAATGGGGTGAGTGTGCATAGTGGGAGCAGAGAGAGAGAGAGACGCTGCAGAGACAGTGGGGGGGGCCGGCGCCACCTGGGGAGGGGTCGTCAGCCTCCACTGGTCCTGAAACCTGAAACGACAAGAAGTGGTCTAATATACAGAGAGAGGAGAGGAGAGGAGGGGGGAGGGACGTAGGAGGGAGGAGGAGGAGGGGGTAAGGAGACAAGGAGCACAGAGGGAGGAGGAGGGAGGAGGAAGTGGAGGTGGAGGTGGGGTTGCACAAAAATAAAAATAAAAACACTGATGCCTGTCGAAAGGATAAAATGAGCTGTGGCCATGCCGAGCTTGAGGGAAGGGGGAGGAGGAGGAGGAGGAGGAGGGGGGTAACCGACAAGCCCCTCCCACAAAAAAAAAAAAAGAACGACAAAACAAAAAAAAAAGACGACAAAAAACAAAGATGGAGTACACTCCCCCTGAACACTGAGGGTCCATCACTGTCCAGAGAGAGACAATCCATGGTGTGATGAGCCAGAGACAGGGCGATGGTGGTGGTGGTGGCAATGGTGGGGGGGGCAGCATGACTTATTAATATTGTAAATGAAGGGTAGAAGGTTTTGGGGGGGGGGGGGTGACAGTGGGGAAGAAGGGGGGAGGTTGAGGGGGTGGAGGGGGGGTAGGTGGGGAGGTAAATGATATACTCCACAAATCCACACAACTGAAAACAACAACAACACTCTGGCTGGTGGAAGCTTCACACATGTACAGTACATTACAAACTAATAAAAAAAATGAAAACACACTATCCTCTCGTTGCTGCCCCCCCACCCCACCCCCCACTTTTTCCTCTCTTTTTTTTCTTTCTTTTCTTTTTCTTTTTTTTTTTCTCTTGTTTTGGTGGAGGTGGTGGAGGGTGAGTGGGTGGGCTGTGTCGGTGATGGTGTGAAAGCAGTAGGTCACAGCCAGACCAAAGGAGACACATCTGCAGCCTGAGATACCATCATAACCCCACCCCCCCCCACCCCCATTCTGCCCCCCCAGCCCCCCCACCCGAACCACAACAAAAAACAACAAAGATGTCTGCCACCTCGTTCTCCCCCAGTGGCCAACTGATACCTTACCAGGGCTGACCGCATCACCCTCGGCACACGCACGCTCACACACAATCGCACACTGCGGCAGTCAGTCTCTGTCCACCACAGGGTTTATCCTTTTTTGTCTTTTTTTTCTCTCTTCTGTGTGTGTGGGGGGGGTATCTCTTCTTTTATTGTTGGGGAGGGAAAGGGGAGGGACTTTTTTTCCCTGTGTGTTTGTTTGTTGGCTTGTGTGTGCATGTATGTGTGTATGCATGTGAGTGTGCATGTGCGTGCGTGTGTGTGTGTGTTTTTTTTGTTGTTTTTTTTTTTTTTAAATGAGAGTTGGAGGGGAGAGGGTTGATAGTAAGGGAAGTGTTGGGGGGGGGGGGGTGTTTAGTAAGGGGAATACCACGATGTTGTTCGCCCTCGGCCCCTGGAAAAGAGAGAGAAAAAGAGGGTGAGTTTTTTTCTGGTTGGCTTAAGAAGACGACACCAATTTCCTGGTGTGATGTCATAAGATATAATTATATAATAGTTGTGTGTTACTGTGTGTGTGGAAACAGAGGAAGGATCTGCTGATGGGGACAGAGTATAGTGATCATCACAGAGATGTTATACCATCTTACAGGTATTGTGAGGAAAAAAAAGACTAGAGCGCTGAAGGCAGCTGAGAGCAGCTTCGTCAGCTTTGTGAAGAGAGGAAAAGTGTTTCGAGTGTTTCCAGATATGATTGGTTGGTGGGAGGGGGGGGGGGGTTGGGATGTAAAAAGGGGGGAGGGGGGGGAGTTGAGGGGACAGCCAAGGCCCTCTCTCTCTCTCCCTCTTTCTCTCTCTCTCTGAGTCTCTCTCTCTCTCTGAGAGCCGCCTCTCGGGGGGGTCACTGTGGGGAAACACCGTGAGGACAAACAGCACCACACAAACCCCAGCAGGACACACACACACGCACACACCTGACCAGGTGGGCGACAGGACTCACAACTGCACCGTCTTTATAGATACACACACACACACACACACACACACAGCCATACCATCACACACACACACACACACACACACACACACACACACATGTCTATGTTAGCTGTGAGGACACTCTCGTCATACTTACCCTAAACATCTCGACTCAGTAACAAACCTGGACCCTGACCCTGATCTGACCTGAACCACAGCAGCCCCTCATCCACACAACCATAGAAATACATGTACAGATTCACACACACACACACACACACACACACACACAACATTCAGTGGCTAACAAACAGGTCACACTGGGACTGAACCAGTGGTCGCAGGCTAAGATGCTGAGGTCAGGCTGCAGTAATGAACCCTCGTTTCTGGGAGTGAACACTTTTTTTTTTTTTTAAAGGTAAATCTGACTGAGTGAGAGAGAGTGTGTGTATGAGTGTGTGTGTGTTTAAGTTCATGTACATGCAGAAAAAACGAGGAAGAAAAAAAAAACACACACAACACACACACTCCACATAATCACAGGAAAAACCAAAAAAAAAAAAAAAAAAAAAAAACCTCCTTCCACATCATGGGAGCAGTCTGAGCGTCTTCTGGCTCACATTAAAAATCTTTCCTTTTCACTGTGCCAACTTGGGAAGATCAACAATGTTAATGGATGTGAAAGCAGAGAACAAACTCTCTGCAGCCAGAGGCCTGCGTGCGTGTGTGTTTTTTCTCTTTGTTTAAAGACAGTGCATGAATCTGAGGTGTTAAACCAATGCCACCGTTTGGCTGTGTTTTCCTATCAAACCTACAGCCTGCACAGAAACACTCCACGTCTTCTAATGAAAACAAAGCCTCTCAACGCGTTCATTAATTAAACTGAACATCACTCTGACTGTGCAGAGCTGGAGCCAAGCACTGAAATCCTCCCAAGCTCACAACAGGTCAATGCAAAGATTCTGAACAGGCTGTGTTTTTTAGTGTTGTTCACCATGGATGTGTTCCCACAACAAGACAAGGCACCAGCGAGAGGCGTTATTAGATTCAGATCAGAGCCTGGTTTTGTTCAAGTGCAGCTCGGGCTTAGACTAGAGATGAATTCCTGATGCAGCAGCTCTCCTCTGCAAGAAGCGATCAAGGCCAACTCAAGTGAAGAACTCTGTATACTATTATCTGTGCTGTTAGGAGAGTGGGATGATACGCTATGTACCCCAGTGGGTGGTTTTGTTTAAGCGTACACTCATTACTGTCAAATTACTAAATGGCAACAACCACAACAACAGCCCCAAAAAAAGACAAAAAAAATTAAAAAAAAAAACATTTCAGGTCCTTGGAACCGACTGATACAACTTTGTCAACGACGCATCTAAAACCCACAGCCGTTTGGTGTTAATGGACCTTTATTTTTACTTTCATTATCATACAACTGCAAGTTCAACAAGCACAAAATGTCCAAAAAGCACACAAACCAACCAGCTACTTAAAGCTTTTCAAATCAAATGCAAGTCATATCAGTTTAATAGGTGTTAAAAAGAGTAAACTACCCACTGGTGTCAGTACTTTCAGCTGCTGGAGACTTGATTTAATATAAATCGTCTTCTTGCCTTGTCCTGCTGCTTGGGCCAAATCCCAGTGAGTGAACTGGCAGGGTTTGGGTTTCTTGGTATGTGTGGGAGTACACAGAGTGATTAGAGAGATTCTGACCTTGAGCTTCAGACACTTTCTCACACAAAGGAATGAACAGAGATGTAACCCTCCTTGTGGTTATTTAAAGACAGCCTTGCTCAAATGGGAATTTCATTGCACAAATACTTCAGTCAAGAGTAAGTGAAGAGAAACACTGATAAAAAAAAAAAAAAATACAAAAGAACGAAGAAGTAAACAGGCGCTTATCAGAACAACTTTGCAACCAGTTTATTGCTGAAATACAGCATGAAGCTTTATAATAACTGCTGCGGCATCAGTCTTTGTTCAAGTAGAGAACAAGAGCCGAGGCTTGAAGGATCCAGATCAGAGTCAGAATCTCTCAGTGCATGTGTGAGGAAGCTGACATGCTCATCAACATGTCTGTCAACACGCCTCCTTTCTCAGTCTTAACAGAAAAAAGAAAAAAAAAAAAAAACACAGATGGCTCCAAGGATAGAGCTCCACCGTGGGGCTTATATGGAGTGAGATTATTCATATCTGCCTATGATGCATACACATAAATTTCCCCCGAAATAACCTCTCTATTAATTTTCGCATCGTCTTATCAACGGGAAATGTGAAGCTGCAGTTTAAAGATAACTGCAAAGTGATTTAATCACATCATCATAAAAAGGCCCCACAGCAGAGCTCTTGTGTGAAGCCCACCAAAATGAAGTGACCCTGTATGTAGACTGCCACCAGATTCCCAGTGCACAACACTCTGATCAACAGGCCATGTCTGTGGTTCAGTATAAATCTTAGTAACGGAAAAACACACTGACATTTATCAGCATAAAACATAGATATAGGGATGCCCAGATCACATAGTAGTGTTTTGTTACAGCAGCTGGTTCAGCGTTTATTATTAGGATAATGAAAAAATGTTAAGCCTATTCAATAGGTAAATATGTACCTCAATGGCATTATGCAAACTAAATAGGATTTCGCATCACATACAGGCTGCATTCGAATACAAAGGCAAGGAATAAAATAAATAAATATGCCTTGGAACATGGCTTACAGCCCCGTGTGTATTTAATCTCTCGTGCACTTAAAAGCAAAATGGCAAGAACTGCAGTTATATATGTATATGTGTATATATATATATATATATATAGATAAATTGTTTTTAGGGTGATTGGTGATTAGGCGCATAAATTCTCATCTGCCGGTAACGTGGATCAATCAGGGCATCCCCCTGTAAACAAGTAAGACCAGCAGCAGCAGCATCATGGTACAACAGGTTTTTGAACATACTGGAGCATCACTGCTGCAGGAGACTGAAGGAAAGTCGTCAAGATAAACAAAGCAAACCTAATTATGGAAGATGGTTTGCTCTGTTATGATTGGTCCAAATACCAACGGAAACCAGTAATTGTTGCTCTGCACCTTTCTGTAACGTAAACACAGCACAGACTCACAGACCTGGGAAGAACAGGCTGATGTGCACAGAGTCTGTTTGCCTCCAATGTGATGGTTTTTAATGTGATGCTTCATGCAATGAGCCCTCAGCCCCACAGCTAACGTGATGTGACCTGGCCACCACATGACATGCTCGTGTAGGGGAGGTGCTATCACAGGCTCTAATACAATGTAGGTAACAATTTGTTTCTTCCATCATGAGGAGGAATCCACAGCACTCAATTTACAACCAATACTGAAGTCAGTGTCAAGATGAACTACAAATTTCACTTCTAACAAACCTTAGACTCACGGGTTGAAGTCAACACTTGAGGGTGGGAATTAATACTTAAGACAGCTCAGGCTTTGTAACAGGGCGAATAGAAATGTATTATCTCCTTTGACAAAGCTCAGATTGCTTCTCTGGCCTTTGTGTACTTACCTTCACTACACTACCTCACTGATTCTTTCCTCCTCATCTAAATTTGCTTTTTTCGCTTCAGTCTTTTCTGTCCTGTCACTGTGGCCTCATTAAAAATAACCCCTTCTTAAAAAAATGAAAAAGTCTGGGGATAAAAACTTCTTAATTGTCAGGAGCATGTGCTAAACGTGCACCTGAGCCTGGTGTTTTAGCAGAGGGTAATGTAACTACACTGGTCCTACAGATTTAATATTAAAGTAAAGCCGTCATCTTCTTGTTTTATGAACCCAATCCCCTTGTGAGCTTGCCTATCAAATATAAATCGCGCTGAATCTCTGTTCTATACAATGAAAACCTCAATAATACTCATCACACAGTTGCATGTCTATGTAAATTCTCAAACTCTGGTCATGGTGGTTTGTGCCACTTGTCCTCTCCCTCTCCTTCAGTGCCAACAGTGGATGCAGGTGCAGTGTTGTCCCCGGTGTGAGAGGTGAGGCGTCTGGGCCTCGGCTCACCTGAAGGCCCGTCCTCTGCCTCTGGGTGGTGTGTAGCCACTGTAGTAGCGTGCACGCGATGAGAAACTTCCTCCCCGTGATCGGAAGCGAGCCCGTGGGAAACCGCGGTCTGTGGTGCTGATACCTGGTCTGTTTGTTCTCTTAGCGCCGACCTGAGGAGCGAGGATTGGACAGGAGACAATTACAGAAACAACTCAATCTAAAGTGTCCCACTACTTATTCTAATACTGCGCAGTATCAACGACTTCCATGATGTGATCATACATGTAAAGTCCCATTCAAACCACACTGAACACTTCCCACTATCGGTATTAGCACAGTTTAACCACAGAGGAAGAAATAAACAGTAAACAAGCTGTTGCCTGCAATGGAAACTGTTCTCGGGTCAGGCAACAGGAGTTTGTAGACATATTCTCAGAAGCACAAATGACAGGACGCCCACTCAGCCAATCAGAACAAACTCAGAGTGACTGAAGTTGTTTTTGTCCTGTCGCTCCGTCAGCAGCTGCTACAAGTTGCCAGTAGCACTGATTCTCCAGCTGTGACTTCACTGCCAGTCGGTTCATTTTGTAAATGAACCAAATATTCCTCACTTCCTCTCACTCTGGTGTCACTTTCTTTTCTTTGAGATCCCAGCACGAAGCTTTCAGCTGTTCTCCATTAAAAATATTCACAGAGCTGAAATGTGACCATGTCTCACCTTTATCTGCCTTCCTCTGAAAAGGGACTCGTCCAAAGCCATGGCTGTCCTCACAGACTCTTTGTCTGCAAACTCAATGTAGGCAAACCTGCAGAGGCAGAACGGCATCAATCATGAGGAGAACGTCTTGGTTTATGACAACAGATCTACTTCTTAAAGCATTCATGGCTGAAAACATGGCTGAGAACAACAAACTGGTAAAGCAAATCTATTCTCCTACAGGTGAATAAGTGACTTCTGATGGGAGTCAATGTGACATCAATTTGCTTCTTTTCAAGAGAAGATACAGCTGCTGCCAACACTTTCAATCAGATGTCAGCTTTTCAGCAGTGGTCTGTATCTATGCAGCCTTTGCTGCTGAGACTGGCTTCTCTTAACAAAAGCATCCAGATCCAGTCAAACTGCGCCAAGACTCCATCATCTGTATTGATGCTCAATAAAATCTGTCCACCCACAGTGAATCTGTGCAGCGACTGCCACATAAAGATCATCCATGCATTCCTCTGCTACTTAGTGAGGAGGTATACTGATGATCATTACCCCTTGGGATGCCCTGTGTATTTGTCACACAGGATGGTGACTCTGTTTACTGAACCGCAGCCATGAAAGTGAGCCTCTAGCTCTTCTGCCGTGGCACCGTAGTCCACCTGTAGACACAGAAAGATGACATGTCAGACATCACAACAACTTCAGCATGTGGCATGTGATCTAAAGAAAAACATACTGAGTGGATGGGGGGGGGCTAACAGACAGTTTTGAGGGAGCAACAGGCCTCCATGGCAGAGACTGGGGACAAAAGAAGTGTTGGCCAGGTGCTTCACCAGCTCAGTTTTATGGCAGAACAGCCACTGTTTGCCAGAAGGCACAGAGCAAACTGAATGGGAGACTTTGTTCCAGTGGAATCAAAATTAGCTCATTTCACGCTGTGTTGGGTACAACCCAAGCAACTGCACTTGGGGCTCTTTTTCCAGCAAAGCAGCCCAGATAAAGCTACGACAGTAAAGAAGTTTGTCTTCAAATGTTCTCTGGATACTACAGAGCAATATTTACATCCTGGAGTGACTTCTCCAACATTTGTTGCAGGAATGAAAACTTCTTTTGTCTTTGTCGCCATGTTAGCTCAGAGCTCGAGTAGTTTTGCAATGGAGAATGAGAAAATCTAAAAAAAGGTGCAGTGGGACAACTATGGTCAGGACAGCCTGACAGAGAGAGACAAAGGACTGTTACCCACATTTCCGACATAAATAGATCTGCCGTCTGCCTCCATCTTCTCCTCGATGGACATGATGACGGGGCCGACTTCACAGAGGGAGAGAGAAGAAAAAGAAATCTACATGAGTATCAAAATATTTCAATCAAACCCAAAACTGAAGCATGAAGACTTTAGAGAAGAACATGTTATAAAACCAGTCATGTCTATAGATGGGAGGTCAATCACATCATAAGAGTGGACGAATGGTGCATGAAGCACAGATCTGAGGGCGGGGTGAGGACAAGGTGTCTGGCCTCTAACTGAACACTGCAGTCATTTGTAATTCTTCCATTGTTAAATTTAGTCTGCAGCCATGGCACAAACGTGCTCTACAGAACAGACTCATGAACTGACTGCTGAATGAGTCAAGTTATCCTAACCTTAAACTAACTAACCCTGGCTGTGGAACAATAGGACTGTGATGGAAATCTTGAGAGCTGGATGAAGGAGTTGTAAGAAGAGGTATTTAACATTGCATGATGCATCAAGGAGACTGGTAATGGACAATTACAGACCTTAAGAGGTCACCTAGGATCATGAGATCCCAACTTACCTTGGGAAAGTTTTCCCAAATAATACAATCACACATAGATGTGTGAAACGTCTATCGGATTGGTAAACCTAGGTGAACGCCCACATTTTATCAAACTCACCCTGAGGATCTTCATTACTTTTTTCAGATTAAGGTGAGGTGTACTATATGTCTGAGGCGCTTCATGCTCTCATTCAAATGTTTACATCTCCCCACATTCGCTACTGATAAAGAGCCTTGCTGCAACCTTGGTTACTATGGTTACTGCTGATGGGAGCGGAGCAGCTGCGCACTCTCTTGGTCAGAAAGAAATAATGAACTATGGTGACTTGAAACTGACCTTGTGTGTAAACTATTACAGACTAACTGAAGAAATCCAATCATGTCTTCGATATCATCAAATGGGATTTTCTTCAAATTTGGACCAAATTAGGTTTCGGTGCCAAAAGTCAAGGTCATTGTGACCTCAAAAAACATGTTGCTCACAATTGGATTCATAGACCAATTATTACAAAATAAAGTGACGATTCCTTCAAAGTTTTCTCTACAATTAAGTCTCAACAGACCTGGATGTAAAGTGCAACTTGCCTGGTCGGCAGAGACATACAACCACGAGACAGTGGTCTCATCTCAGGTTTCAACACAACATTGGGTACACAAATAAAACACATGATGAAAAGGTGACATTCGTGCATGAGGAAATACTGCAGGACTGCTGTATGTAGACTGTGTCTGTCTTTGCTAGGTGCTCCTAATAAACCAACATTTCATTGTGTACTTTACATTGAGACTTACTGGATACTTACTTTAGACTTCAACAGATGATTTTACTTTTACAGACAAATTTTACTGTGTTAGATTAAGTTTAGGCAGAAAAGGAGAGAAGATTATCATGGCAGAGCAGAGAGGTGGGACATGTGAACAGATGGGGAAGAGGTTTACCCCTGGGGGGAACAAAAACACACACCTGGTGGGGGGCTGAGATTCATCTGTTTCTCCACCTCGTTCTGCAGCTCCTTCAGCTTCTCTGCCTCTTCCTCCATCTCTCTGACCCGAGCTTTAATTGCCTCCAGCTCCTGCAAGGCGAACACAAAATCAATTAGAGCTCACAGCAGAGGAATACACTGAGACATTTACATGTCACATAATTATACAATGTGGCTTTGAATGTACTGACAAGTGCTGACTGACTACATATCAAACCGCAAAAATGCAATCATTAACAACGGGTGCCCTAACAGCCTCTGATAACTGCACAGTAGTGAGGATGGTACATCTGTGCAGTCATAACATGACCTCAATCTTAAAAACATACACGTGTGGTATTTCTGCCAACAGAGAAATCCACCCTCCATCAATAATGCTTGGACCTTCACTGGTTGGACTACCCCTCACATTTTCACTGTGTTTCTCAGCCTATATGTGATTGTCGCTGCCTCCTACAATCTGAAAGTTGACCTTAAAGCCATTACACGAAGTGCCTCATCCAGCCCTGCCGTGTGGGAGCAGCATCAACAGTGTGCCACTTTCAGTATTCACATATTCGGTCACTTCTCAGTGTGTAGAGAGCGAATGTTCAGACACAACACTACAAATTCCAACACAGCACTCACATTGTTTACCATGTTAAGACAAACTGCTCAAGCACATAACACTAATGAAAATGTATTTATAAAACATTTCCAACAACAAGATTAAAGTCATATGAAGACATCCTTTTTGGGATCATGCTAATGTCTTAATTAAGCACTCAACACATTTAAATCGCTATATTCATCAGCGGAAGTTTATCACCTGTAAATGCATTTGGGGTAATGAGATCTGAAGGAGTGTGACCCACACAACGACTGCCAAGAAATTACATATTCCTGTGGTGAGCACCGAGACTGGAGCCGACCCTCCTGTCTGACAGTGGTGCACTGCAGCAGTGGGAGTCGCTCCAGTTCCGTACCAGCTTTCTGCCTGTGCCGAGGGATTGTAATGAACAAATGGCTGCAGGGAGACTGACAGACCATAATATAATAAATGTAGTCAATCTGCACAATGACACGTTGCTCGTGATTGTACCATCACGTGCCTGATAACCTGTCACATCAGATGCCACCAAGCCTACACATCCACATCAGGGACCAGGAGAGAGTAATCCACACTCACAGCAGGACTGCCGAAATAAGCCACCCGGCACCGACCCGCCGTGGCTCCTATTTTTTGTCGCATATTCGTGCCAGTGCCCCCCTCCCTCCCCCCCTCCCTCGTTTTCTGTGCTCCCAACAAAACAGTACAGGATGCAAACCCAGCCCCTCAAATACCGCAGCTCGCAACTTCTGCGTCGTCAGCCCGACAGGCAGGACTACATCCTCCAACCCACCTGGACCTGCAGCAGCATCACCAGGAAATAAAACCAAAATTAAAGTAGGCCGTGCCTGAGCCACGATCAACCACCCCTACCACCACCACCTCACACGACATGGCAGATCTCATGCCCCGATGATGCCCGACACCGGGCGTCGTCCAAAGTAACAGACAGACGTGGTCAGGTGCCTGAGAGCCATCTCCGCCCCAGCTTTGTTAGAGCCGGCTGGCTTGTAAGCCCATCAGGGTCCCGCTATCTCATGGTAATCACACCCCAACGCTAGCAGGCTAACCGCAGTTCCACATACAAATGCCGCAGTTAGGTCGTGGTTGGTAATAATGGCCGACAGGTCGCTGTCCATTTCAGTTGCAGCACTTGATGCCTCGACTGGCGGCCGTTAGCCTGATGCCGCCGGATCATTAGCGCGAGCTCACATCGGCGACAGAGACTCAACTGCAGGCTGCATAATGGTGACGGAAGATGGAATAAAACATGTCATTACCGTAAGCAAGTCGCCTTGTAACGCAGGTGGACTCGCACAGCGATGGTTTACAGCGGCGGCCTGTCCTACCCTCGCCCCTGACTGTCTCCTGCTCCTCCGTCTCGCATTTTTTTTATTGCGACGAGGATTTTTCCCCAGCTGCTCGAGCTGCTCCCTGGCGCAGAGAAACTGGCGCCACTGTTGCGCCAAGATGGCTGCCGACACCACGCATGTCACCACCCATTTCTACTGCACTGCGTGAACCACAATGGCGGTTAATGTCGACCAAGCGACAGCAGTAACGCACACGGCATGTGACCCAAAATTAGTGAGAAAAAAACGACTCAAGAAAACATTTGACCGTTAACATGAATCGATCCAATATGACCAACGTGTGGCCAGGTCTCCATGTGGGCTACCAAGGTTCAGACAATGCCCTTCACTTACCGGGTCTTCGATCGCGGCCTCTCCCTCTTCTAATCCCGGTTCTTCGTCACCGACACCCGGGTCTTCCAACTCGGGATGTCCTGGATCCGAATCTAGTAGGGATTCCTCCGCCAGTCCGTTACCGAACTCCGCCATCGCCTTGTTCCAGCTGTACCGACGCTCCTCGTGGTCAAACCAATGCTGCAGGCCCCGACTCTCACGCGGGGGGTGGGGGTGGGGGGTTACGTTAGAGTGAGCGGGGCGGCGGAGAGAAAAAAAACGGCTCAGTAAAGTTAAAATGACAAACAAACTGCGAGTTCCAGTTCCAGCTAGTACTCAGATCGCACAGCACGATGGTCGGGGACAACCGTCTGTCCCGCTGGCTCCAGATATTGGTCCCGGTTCCCGGTTTATTTACTAAAACGTGTACACATAAAGGCGAGGACGCGGCGCCGTCCCTCCACTCCAGACATGGAAGCCGGGGGCGGAGTCACGCGGCACTGCGGCCGTTAAACTCTCGATCCCATTCGTCAGCGCACGATTCGTCACAAACGTCACTCGCGTCTGCAGCGTTCCTATTGGCCGATCCATCGGGAAGGGTTAGGTCCGCCCCTTCACATCACATGTGAGCTTTTAATTGGATTACGTCTCTGTCAATCAAACGTCGTCGTAGGTCAACTGGCAGAGCCAATGGCTTCATCAGATTGATAAAAAGCGATGTTTCACTTTGTCGTAGAAACTGTGACCACACCTGTGTTATATACCTGGGGACGTTCAAGCTGCCTTGGTTTTATCGCAGCTTCCCGGCTGAATGAAATGCTTCCTGAAAACGACGTGACTGTGGGCTACGGTTACTCTAATTTAGTGGGTGTATCAGAGGTGTTGCCCTATCAGCTTGCCTGTATAAAAGCTCCGTCGTAATAAAGGCAAAGTACATGCCTAACGTACCGTGCACTGCTTCCTTACGTTTTGCCACGTTTTGTACGGGCTGGACATCCACCCTGGTTATACACTGTTCACGATTACTTAAATCAGTGTTAAAGACCTGACCTCATACTGTTGACAATATGATTTTAAACCAGTTGTGAAGACAAGTGCTAAAGTTGAAGGTAACTGGACTTCTTTTTGGCTCTTGAATTTGTTCTGCCTCTCAAGGTGTCATCCCCACTATGGGTTAAATACCTGGAGCTCACACCAGCCTCTTATAACTGAATAAGCCTTTTCGGATGAGAGCCGAAACAAGTTCAAGTGCCAAAAAGAAGTCCAGTTGCCTTCAATTTTAGCACTTAACACCAGACCATACAAGTGTTCATATGATGACTTCAAACCCGTGTAACACATTTAACCATACACTGTTTACACCATCCATTTAGATCAATATAAAACACCTGGCCAACACCTATGTAACACACCTGATCATACAGTGTTCACATGATAAATTTAGACTTCATATAAATGCCCCTCCCACACCAGTACTTCAAATACACAGATTTTCTTTGTTGTTCAACTGATTTTATTTCTTTTTCTGTATATCAAAGAAAGCATAATGGAGACCAAACACAAAAAGGCAGGTACAAGTGAGGAGGAAAAATAAGCTTAATCAAAAATCTAACAAGTCATAACAACACTGCCACTATTATTGTTCAATATTCAAAGGAATACCATACTCGTTCTGAGCAGAGAGGTGGCATTTAAAACCATTATGGATCAATAATAATCAAAACAGTGATGAGTAGTAATGATAAATTGTATAAGTAGTAGTACAGTTATAACAATAGTGATAATCAAAGTGACAAAACATAAGAGAATAAAAAGCAGATCTCCATAAAAACCTATCTAGTTTGGACAGTGCAACACCGTGTGTGTGTGGGTGCATGTGTGTGTGTTTGTGTGTGTGTGAGAGAGAGAGATCCCAGTCTTGAGGTCCAAGCACTGCAAGTCCTTGCTTTACACACAAGATACAGTTTCCAACAGAAGTACAGATTACTACTCATGAAAGGATGTCGTTCTCCTCGTTTTAAAAACCACACCAAGTGACTTGTCGTCGTGTGAATGGCTGTGTTCATCTGAAACGTCTGTAGCTTGTGCAAAAAATTGTGGACTAGTGCAAGTGTCAAGCCGTGGGATGTCCTTTACAGTTTGCATTTACGAACACCTCTCCTGCTCTCTGTCGACCTCAAGATTGCTTTTGGTTTTTGAATGACAGAAAGCAAAGGGAGGATTACTTTGGAATATCAGTTATTTTTAATATATTTCTTTACAAAAAGTTCATGTTTTAGTTTTGCATTTTGTTAAAACTATCAATAGTAACATTAATATACAACTTAAATTGAAGGAAAACATCTTTAGTATGTTATGTGTCCTTCAACACAGCACCATCTTATTAGCTCTCAGTCAACACATTTAATGTTTCCCAATTTGCTTCCAAGATTGAAGTATCCATTAGTCCCTTAAGGATACTGGTAATACCCAACTTTCTCCCTTGTCGCGGTTTCCAGATGTCAGATCTCATTTCACAGCACATACTTTACCAGAATTAGTAACTCTGAAAAACTGAACAAAACATGGGACAGAAAAAGTATGGGAAACGGCCCACTTCGTGCCCCTTCTCTTTACATTAGAGAGGTTTAGTTTTGACCTAAATAAAAATCTGTTACACCAGGTTTTAATTGCTTCTATCTCATTTGTATAAATACTGAAGTGAATAAAATAAGACCTTAACTTTCCTGTCTTACACACAGTATTCATGGCAAACAGAACCGTAAAATGTACGCAAGCTGTCCCAGCCTCCGTGCCAGATGCAGATGAAATTAATTCGCTAACATAATGTGAGGATCACCTGGGCTTGACTTGATATACCTGGTGGAGTTTTCCTCTTAAGGCTGTCATTATTTCTAGCACATTTACAGTAGGTGTAAAACATTTATCTTCCAACAGGTTTGAAGAGCTGTTTTCTAACATGTACACATTTGGGTGACTCAAAGAAATCTGTCATAAAAGCAAGATAGAAGTCCTTGGCCATGGGAGCAAAGTTTGCAAGCAGGATTTGTTATGTCCTGGATAAAGAATATGACATTCGCAGATTTTCCACCAGAAATACATAAAAAGCATTTTTGGAACAGAGCTCTTCTCCATTTGTTCCCAGGTCTGCCTCTTCCACAATATTATGCTCACACCTAAAGCATGTTTCATTAGACTAGCAAAAAATCAATTTATTTCACGTGATTTATATTAAGGCATCCAACATGCATTAATGTATCTTTCCACGAAGACACTTTGCATCAGAATGCTTAAAAACATTTCAAACAATGTAAAATGTGTCAAAGTGCGGTATGCCAGGATTCTACGTTCCTCAGCCTCTTTTTGCTCTATTTGGATTGTCGTGAAAACTGTGAACATGTAAATGGGGACAATTCAACAGCCCTATTCTCTCTGAAGTACCTAGAATATCCCAAGTGAACAGACACAACACCCTTCAGATCACACTCCCATTTTCAAATTAAAAAGTGACAGTCAAACCAGCTCTTCCTCTCCCAATGGTTCAGTCCAGTCATGTTTTATCCAAGCAATCTTTGCTCTAGAAGTGAAAGGAGGCATAAGAAAAACAATTCCACAGGAGCAAACTGGGAGTTATTAATGTGAGTATTTCATTATTATCCCAAAGAGTTTCCGGGCCCACTGTCAAATGGCCTCGTTCAAAGAGGAAACACTTTTGCATCAGTCTTTAGGGAAGGACAGTTCAAGCATGGCAAGTTGAGTGCCTTTACAAATTATAGGAAGGTCACTGAAGTAAGGTATTATATAACCACAGGGTTAGGACCAAAAGTGTTTGGATAAAGTGTGTGAGGATAAAGAGACTTGAGACGTGTTCATCACTTATCAGACAGCAGCCGATGCAGTGAGAAGCAGCGTGGAAATAGTCTGCTGTGGTGTTGGATTCCAGGTGAACTCTATAGATTAACGGCTTTCGAGTCAGTGAAGGTTGAGCAAAGGGGTAGCGGGTGCAGGAGGAGCCAGCTTCAAAAACTAAACAATATTAGCTTTTGAGGATTAGTGCTCAATTTTGTTTATTAAAATCTGAGGAGCCCAAACGGGTCCAAGAATAGTCAGTGTGCAGACCAATCCTGATCTGAGTCTTTAACTGCTGCTGGTGGCTGTCGGTGGAGGTGACTCCATAACCATCTCCCCTCCAGGACCAGCATTAGAACTGGTTACCGTAGTGGAATGAGAGACCTGTGAGCCCGACACAGCGCTGCCAGGCCCACCGTTTCCCGTGCCATTCTTGTTGACGAGCGTTGTTGGCTGACCAAAGTTAGTGGTTCTCAGGGTTGCCAGGTGACGTGGGGAGAAGACGTGCGCCCTCGCTGCAGCCCGGGATTCAAAGGAGACGTTGCAGGCATCACAGCGGCCAGTCAGGGTCTCCTTTGGCACTGGCTGGCCGGCCACTGGGGAAGCTGGAGGTTCAGTGACTGTCAGCTGAACGGGTTTGGGCAGGATGGGACGATTGGCTTTGAGAGCGTTGTACTGCAAGTAGCTTCCTGAGCTCATGTCGACCTTCCCACCTGACAGGGGAGACTGAAAAGTGGGAGAGTGGGGTGGATGAACAGAAACCGAGAGGGAATAAATTTAATGTCGAGTCTGTTGAGATCTGACTTTTTGTTACAGGTTTGACTATCAAAGCTTCTACTCTTGACAGCAATGCATTTTTATGGATAGCAGAAAGAGTTAACTGAATATTCATTAAGCATTTACATTAATATGGCATATTGTGGTTACATTTTTTGATTGATGACATTTAATGACAGTTTGCAAGGAATCATTGATTTACAGTCACAATACAGTTCTGTTTAACAATAAGTTTATGTAAAATGTTAAATTATCGTCCAGTCATCAAAGACAAGCCTTGAGCAGCTTCTAAATTAAAGTTGTCTCAGTTATTTACCTTTCTATTTCTTTTTCATCTCTTTCTTGGGCACAGTACTGTGTATTTATGCAAGTCTTAAACTAAAAAAAAAAAAAAAGTCCACTTACCATTTTTTCTTGCTGCAGCCTCCAGCGCTTCTCCTTTGCTCTGGTGTTTTGGAACCAGATCTGCACCACCTTGAGCGGCAGGTTGAGCTCGCTGCCGATCGCCTCACACTCCATGGCATTAGGGTGGGCGCAGGTCTCATAACAGGACTGCAGAATGGACAACTGTAGGCAGGACAGGTGTGTGCGTGGCCTGCGGCTGGATGAGTGGGGCAAAAAGCTGCTTTCTGATGGGCTTGATTTAACCACAGCTGGGGTGGAGGGGCTGGCCACTTTGGCGGAGCTGGGGGTGTTGGGGCTAACTGGTGCAATGCTGGGAGTGGGAGGAGGGGGGATGGTGCGAGGAGCTGTGTGAGTGGGGAGAGCCAGTTGTTCTCTTGACAGAGTGTTGATCTTAATGGGGACTTTAGGGGTCCAGTAGTTGAGACCGTTTTGTTTTTGTGGCACCACTGTTGTCGCAGGAGGCCTGTTGTTTATGGGAGTTGTGGGCAGCTTGGGCACCATGCGGTTAGTGATCCCGGTCCAGGACCCATCTCATTTTCATTGTCCCTCTCTTCATCCGTCTTATCTTCCTCGCTGTCCTCTTGTAGTTTTCGTTTCTGGGCTGGTCGTGGGGCAATGGGGATTGGATCCTTGGGTGGAGCTAAAAGGACAGGGGTGTTGACTTTGGGTGCAACTTTGACCATGGTGACGTTGCTGGTGGTTTCGAGCTTGGTCTTTGGCACTGCAGAGGCACTGCTACTCACAGGAGAGGCTGCAGAAGAAGAAACAACCTCCTTGGGCTTGATAGGAACAGGGATTATTTTTTTAACCACAGCTGGTTTGCCAAGCTCCTTCACAGGCTCCCTCTCTGTCTTAATGAGCGTGCGCACAATGGGAGTAGTTGTAATGCATCCAGTATTGTTGGGAGCAGGCTTGTTGGAGAATATGGGCTTCGACAGGGGCCAGGTAAATTTGATCAGAGGTTTGCCAACTGCTGCCAGAGTGCCATCGCTGATGAATCTGACCTCGCCCTTTCGCTCCCTTGCCCTCATGTTCTGGAACCAAATCTGAACAACCTTCTTTGGAAGGTGGACCCACTCTGAAATCTGTTCAAACTCGTGTTTCCCAGGATTTGGATCTTTGAAATAGCAGCCATACAGAATGTCAAGTTGTTCAGCTTGGATGATAGTCCTTGACCGTCTCATGTCCCGGTACCTTTTTGCTTTGGACTTCCTTTGCTGCTGATCTTGCTCTCTCTCTTTTTCCTTCTCTCTCTCCTTTTCTTGTTCCCTTTCCAGTAAGGTAGAATTTATTTTCTCTGCTGCCCTCATATAAATACTAGATTTTGTCATGTTATTGCAGTTGACAAGACTCATACTGCTGTTGGAAGAGGGCATGGTGGTAACAGATTCAGGCTTCACTTGTACAACTACCAGACCTTTGGATGTGGGCCTCAGACCAAGGCCGTCCAGCAGCTGCCCCTTCTGTGCTGCAATTTTGTCAGCCAGAGATGATGTGGAAGAAGCTGATTTTGAGCTGTTTTTCCCCATGCTGAGGTCCAGGGCAGCCTCACAGTCGCCACCATTGGACAAGTAGTGAGAGGCCTGGTTGTGGGAGGAGAGAGACTGTGAGAGAAGAGAGTTGGAAAAGCGTGTGATGGTTGGTGGATTAGGAAACATAGGGACTTTGCTCACATCTCCGACCATTGAAGGGGTAAGAGAGAGGACATAGGGGCTGAGTAGCTGGGTAGAAAAATGAGTGAGGGACAAAGGAAGTGAGTGCAGAGCACTGGTTGGAATCTCATGATGGTCCATTGAGTGGGACAGTGAACCTGGAGGATCCCCTTGGGCCTCCAACTCTAGATCCACATCTGGATCCTGCCTTTCCTTCTTCACCTCCACCTCATCACGCTCAAACTCCCCCTTTCGTTTTTTCCTTTTGGTCCTCTGGCCCCCTCCACCCTCCTCATCTTCATACTCGTCCTCTGCATCAGAGAGAAACACAGTTGTGGAGCGCAAGACCTTTCCTCCAACTGACCCCTTATCACCATGGACCTCCCGCTGTGCATCGCCTTTAGCAGGGCTCTCAGGAGCCTCCCTCAAAGACCCATTCTGACTTTCCTCATCGGACACAATGACAGAGGTGTAGACCTCATTTTCTGAGTCAGAGGTGAGGCAAGAATCTCCTTGACCCTCCCTTCCAAAATCTCTCTGCCGGCGTTTCCCTCTTGTACTAGACAAATCTATCGCCTGACTCCCTGAAGCTTCAGCATCATCCTCACCCTCTGCTATGATCAGCGAGCTTTCCTCATCGTCATAGTCATTGTCCGAACTAAGGGCGTGTCTCGTAAATCCTGCAAAGCCTTGCAGGTGGTCCAGCTCTGTCGCCCTCTGCCTCTGTTTAGCATGTCTGGCTCGGCTCAGCCACCTGCGTACCTCATCCTCAGAAAGCCCCACCTCTCTGCCCAGCGCCTCACAGTCTTCATGGGGAGGACTTGCAGCATCAGCTTCACTACGTGACTCAAAGAACGCCCAGAGAACCTCAGACTGGAACTCTGACAGCATTGGAAGGTCTGGATAATTAGATCCCATTGTTTTACAATGGGATCGGGTTTGGTTGTTAATTAAGGCATTTGTACTCGGGCTGGATTTTGGGGTGCCAAGAGAGCCACAAGGGCTAGTGCCTGATTGTGATTTTTGAGGGGTAGAATCGGGACTAAGTGTAAGGTTTAAATTTACTGGACTGAGGGTTGAGTTGCTGGGCACAGATGCAGAAGGCGAGAGGTTGTTATTGCGAAGGCTCTTCTCTGTGCCCGCTGGGGAGAGATTCTGGCTAGCTGCTTTATCGCCTTCCAGGTCCAACTGATTAGCTGAGCGGTCTCCATCTGTTGTGCTATCTCTATGTGCCTTCCCATTGTCTTCATTATTCTCAGACTTCACTTTGCTTTCTACATCAGGACACAGTGTAAATTCTTTGCTGTCCTCTTCCTTAACTTTCTCCGTCATCCCATTATCCTCGTCTTTTATCTGAGCTAAGGCCTTCTCAGCTGTCTCCTCACTGTCCTGCCTCTCTTGTTCTCTCTCACACTTTATAGTCTGTTTTTGTTCTTCCAGGCTGGGCTGCATGTTTGTTGGAACTCCTGCAGAGGGCCACTGGCTCTGTAAGCTGTTAAGTCTTTGGGTTAGGAGGGCTTGCTGGGCTGTGCTGAGACCTACGAATGGCACACACTGGGCGAGGGGCTGGCCTTGCTGGTTCTCTTGGTGCTGCTGGGTTTGGGCTTGCAGCCCATTCAAAATCAAGGGCATGACCATTTGAGGCTGAGGCACGAGCTGATGCACGGCGGCACCAGAGGCAGCACCAGGCGCAAACAGGGAGGGGAGGAGGGAGTGTGAGAAGGTGTTGGGACTGGATGTGAGGAGGGTGAGGAAGGCTGAAACTGCCTGAGCCGAGGCCACAGGGGAGGTGAGGAGCGAGGGAGCCACTTGTGAAGCTTGACTCTGCTCGTCGTCTTTCGCAGCCGTAACCATCACAGTCCCAGGAACAGCACAGTTGGTGGTGGTCACTAGTGGAGTGGATCCACTTACGGGTGTGCTCACGACAGTGTTTGGAGTAGTGGCAGCGCTACCTCCCAAACCAGCAGAGGCCGCTGCATTGTTTGCAGCCTGTGCGACAATCCCAGCATTTCTGCTGCGGGTCTGGTGCAAGACAGATTTCATATGGCTCTCAAGGGTGATGGCATGATTGTAAGAGACTCGGCATACAGCACACTGGTAAGGTTTGTGAGATTTATATGGCCGAGACAGGACAGGAACCGGGGGGGTTTGGGGATCGCTGTCCCCACCCGGTTTTGCAGAGCCTGTTGTCATCCTCTGAATGTGGGATGCGGAGTTGTAATGAACGCTCAAGGCAGTTCTGCTGGGAAAGGTTTCCAGGCAGGCATTGCATCTGAATGAGCGGGTGTTATTTTCAGCTGGCACACCATTTTTACCAACTGACTTTTCACTGGCGTCTGGGATTTCTGTGTTTTCAGTTGCATTTTGCTGTTTGGCTCCTGTGAGTTGATTTCCCTCCTCTTCTGGCTCGGGCTCAGCTTCACCTCCCTCCTGTTCCATTATTCTCTCTTCCTCCATCTCTTTGTTTCCAAGCGTCTGGGTAGCGTCTGAACTCTCGCTCGATTGGCAGGCCTCTGATCTGACGTCTTCAGTGGGCTTCAGTTGTGAGGATTCAGCATCTGATAACAGAAATATACAGATTTAACCATTATGCTTGAATAAATGGGCTGGCTGAAAACAGAACTACACACTCTCACACTGAATGTTAAAATCAACCTTCTCTCACCCACCTAGCAACCCAACCCACATCAGGGGCAATTTGTGAAATTGTAACTGAGACATTAATTTAGAGATGCAAGCACTCAATCTTGTGGTTTTCTTTTGATGATTTAAAAAACATTCAAGTTTTTTTCACCCTCACCTGAAGACTTGTGAGCACCTCTGTCCTCTCCTCCTCCACTGGCACCCTGTTTTAGAACAGCCTGTTCAAATAAAATGAGAGGAGAAAGTTGGCAAAATGTCCACAGCAAACTTAATATTGCAACAGCCCTGTAAGCTGTATGCTGAGTAACTTTTGAGCACCACAACGTTTGGGCGTGGCTATATTATGCACACCAACCCCAGCTAGCCTTTAATTTGCAAATTGCCCTAAAGACATGCTTTGAGCCTCCTTTCATCTATCAATACATTTCCATTTGTTTCCAAACAACTCAATACTCAACTATCTTGAACCAATTACAATTTATGTGTTCACTTAGACGCTTATTTATTTTATGATGTCTACTCAGCACATAGTTGTACTGACATACTTGCTGTCTAATCCAAACAATTAAATATTCAAACTATTACAACAACGAACATAGTGCTGACTGCCCAAAGTGAATATGCACAAACAAGTTACGGAAAGAGAAAGGCACCACCCTCAATACTCACAACTCAAAATGCTAATTACTTATGTGTTCACAGACTATGTAGAGCTAACTGTATATTTTCCTTGACAATCTTCTTCAACACACAACACATACAAATATATATACACACATATGCAAATTCTTGAATTTCAATGAGCCGAGTAATAAACAAATTTGCTTAATAAACCTTGGGGTGTACACATGTGGCCTGTCTGACTGGTGCCTCTCTTGATGTTTATTGTTGTATATGACCTGCCAGTCCAGGGGGTTAATAAAGTAATCCCTCTATGTCATAATTTACACAATAAATACTTCAGTGAGGACAAATACAAACAAATAACCTGCAGCACAACAGTCAACACTGGTTTCATGAAGCTGATGTTTTTATGAGCAAATTTAAATGTTGGTGAGACTATTTGTGAATATGGTTCCTCATTTTTTCTGTTTTTGGCATATCAATGTGGTGAGTGTTATCTCTGTATACCATTTGTCATTTATGAACAATCATATGTTTATCACAGTTCAGACATCAGCTCTAAAGCAGTTTTCACCCAAACTGTCTAAAAGATAACCATCAAGTTAACTCAACATCTTGACGTCACAGAAAAATATACTTAATGGACTTCTGCAACTTTTCTGTTCTTGCAGAGCTACATCATTGCAAAGTGTTTAATATTATTCAGCCACTGCACATCAACCAGCAACAAGTGGGCTCATTCTACATATAGTTCATGTATAAAGTCCCTTTTATCTCATCAGTGTGTGTAAATTGCATGGAGGAAAAAAAAAACAAAACATGTCAGGTATATTTTGGCCATACTACACGGCCGTACTTACAATGTCCAGCAGTCTGTCAACACAAGATGGAAGAACGCTGTGTTGCTCTGTGAGATGCAGAGACAGGGAGGATCTGTCTGTTTGGCCTTTCTGGCAGAGGGGGCAAAGCCACTCTGCCCTCCCATCGCTTTCACTGTTCACTGTCTCTCCAGACTCCTCCTGACAAACAGAAGAAGCATGTTAGAGAATCCTAATCATATGGAGCTGCCATTACTTATTTATCAATAACACTACATGAAGGGTTTCACAGACAAAAGAAAGCAAGCATGATGGGGATGTAAGAAAGTTGTACCATACGACTAAAATAAAAACATATTGTTGGCTGGCACTAATATTGCCCTGCTGTGTTTAACTATTTGAAACCATACTCTTGAATTAGCATGTAACAATAAAACCAGGTCTAGATCAGTATCTGACTCCCACAGGTCTTTGAAGTTTCATTCCTGTCTATTTTTAAACATTAACCATAGTTTCTTGGGTGTTTCCCAATATTATGTCAGCAGCAGAGCAGACTGTGATTGTTTAAATGACACCTCTGTAATGTAGAGGAGCATCAACCTAATGCTTTTGGCAGATTAAAAAAAAAAAAAATTCTACTGTAGTAAACCAAGTTCTCGATAAAAGATCTATTGTTTCAGATCTCTTTTAATTAAATCTAACACACAGATCTGGTATCACATGAGCACATAAAATTTATTAAACGCAGAACAGGGCAGAGGAGAAGCAGCAAATCATAACAATCATTCACAATCACAAGCCCCCCCTCCCTCGCCCCATTTCCCAAATCCTCTCAGTTTTGACCAATTCAAGAGCATGTGGCCAACTATGATCTGGGTTTACACTTAGCTCCACACGCAGTTTTAAATAAAGTCAGAAGAAGACCACGCAGCCCTGGTGTATTCTTCTGCAAACATCCATAAACCAGGATGCAGCCGGACATCAGATCAACACGACCACAGCTACAGTCCTCACTTCCTCCTCATGCCAATTAGCAGGCTAGCAGGGTTATATGACCACATGATGTTTCGACAGGGCTGCATCTGTACACTAGATCATTTTTAAAAGCCCCCCTATCGCGATTGTTATAATTAAAAGCCGAGACAGAACTGGCCTGACGTCTTTTTGCCCATAGTTGGCTAATTAATGAGAAGTCTAATTAGCTATGCCGACCAAAGATGAATCAATTAGCTAGCAGGCTAAACTGAGCAGCGGCTGAAACGTCGCATTACAGCGGTGTTTGTGGAAGAGCTGGTAGTTTAGTGGAAATAATCCCGCAGTGAAAGCTCACTCACTTCAGCCTGACATGCGTCACTTTCCACCGGCTGCCGTTTCTCTTTTAAAATTCATAAACCCTATCGGGAGGTTAATCAATCGTGTGACTTTGCTAGCTAGCCCTGTTAGCAGACATAATTAACTGCTCGCCCCCCTTCTCCTCCTCCTCCTCCTCCCCCCTCCCCCACAAACTCTGCCCGGTCCAGGTGGGAACTGCAGCTCTAGCACACCGACTGGTCCACGGGGATAAAATACACACTCGGCTCGGCTTCAGGTCACAAACCTCGGCCTCGAGTTAGCTCCGTGCCCCGCTTGGTCGTGGGCATGTAGCGCCGCTCCGCCGTCGCCGCCGCCGCTCAGCGCAAACCGAGGCCTACACCGACTACAGCCGTTTAATTAACGAACGTGGCTCTGTTCACAGATGTGTTAGAAAACAGTCGCCCCCCCTTCTGCCCCCCCGCCTAGAAGCCCCCTCTTTAGACCCGTCCTTCAGTTGAAATCCACACCTTACACACTTCAGTGCAACACATGTCCATATAAACTAAAGATTTAACCGCTTCAGCCGTTAACTGGCTCCGAAAAGCTCCGGACCGGAGGACGGGCGCTGCGGTCGGCCCGACGGTGGGGGTGGTGTCGGGAGAGCAGTCGAAAGAGACGCGAGGCAGAAAAAAGTTTGGGTTTAATGTTGGATTTCTACGAGGGATCGGATTAGTAGGAGGCTCGGTCCGTCGTCTCTCGGTCCTCTACCAGTCGCAGGCCAATCTCGTGCTCGGAGCGGTACAATTAACCGATCACAACGGCGTTTAATTAAGTTGAAAGCAATTAGCTAATGCGTTTTACCTGCATGGTCTCCGCTCCAGCACGCACACACGCACACGCTTCCTCCGTAGCTCCTCAGAAGTGAAAAGTTTTCTTTCCTGCCCTCCCTCTCCTCTCCTCCCTCTCTCTCCTGCTCTCCCCCTCCCTCTCCCCGCTTCCCTGTAGTAAACAGACCACAGCTCCCCCCGAGGCTGGCTGCTGACATTCAGACGGACACGGAGATAAAGCCTTATATAACCCACATATCACTGCTTTACTCTTATTATATCAGCAACCGGTCGCTTTCTGGCTGATCAGACGGCGCACACTTATATTAAAAGTATGTGGATCACAGGGAGCCCCCACCCTCCCTCCACCTCCCTTGAATAATAAACCTTCCTCATTCTCATATTAAAGGTGAACGAAAACAACGCACGAGTTCTCGCCCTGTCTGTTTTGGACTGAGACAGTGACGAGTTCACCACAGCTGGATGATAGCCTACAGATGTGGGAGCAGCACAGGCTGGGCTCGGCTCCGCACGGTTTCCCACCAGACGGGCCCTGCGTGTGGGGGTAAATAACCCACGAAGAAGGGCGGATTAAAACTGCAACCGTGTACATGCCCCTGCGTTACTGGGGCAGGAATTGATGCTCTCCAACACCCTCATAGCTGTCTGTAACTGCGCCTGTGCAGAATAAAACTTTGCTGACGTGTAGGACCTGCCCCGATTGAGCTGTTGCCGAGTTTTTGATGCCGAATTACGTGGATTTTAGGACCTGATCTGTGAAGGTGTGTGAGGCTGTAGCTTGTTGTGTTACTAGTGGTTTTCACACTCTCCGTGGTTCACATAGTGGATTTTGACTTGCAGTTCATGCAGCATGGTGGACTGAATGAGTCGAGCCGGGCTGCAAGGACATGCTATTTTATGGGAATCGGTTTACATTTACCGGGCATTTACACACCCCGTGGTAGCTTGAAAACAATGCAAGTGCAAAATGATTATACGTAATTGCGTTATTTACCCAAAGCAAAATCAAGGGCAATCACAAATTTGAGTGTGTTGAGGAAATCTAGGGTGGCACAAGTACTCTTATCTTTAATTGAATCAAGGTAATAATATAAAAACACACAAGCTACAGAGGCACTAGAAGGTTTTACTGATTTTATATATATATATTTTGGTTATTGTGTAATAGGATGATCAGTCTGTGCTCCATTTTAATGTTACAGCAGGTTGAACTGGAGGCAATTTAGATTTTTATACTCAACAGGTATAGTGTTATTTTATATTTTGAATTGTGTATGTGATTGATAAATATGTACAGCAACTAGTTTCTAATGCTGTAGTTGGGGCAGTTCAATTCAATGTAATTAATATTTCAACTTGGTGTTTCTAAAAAATCAATGTCATGAACATTACATGCATAACACATGAATCATCCCCACTGCAAAAAGAGGAGCTAACCCTGGATTTTCTTATAATCCTGATCTAACAATAGGCCTGTTGTTGGTGTTGATGAAACTATACTGTATGTCATTTCAGATGAGTGTGGAAGTGGAGAGAAAGTTTATATGCAATGCTGACACTGTGAAAACACTGGAGGAGATCGGGGGTATGTGTTTAGTTTGACTACTTCACATTTACACATGGTTAAATTTAAAGGTGGGGGCAGGTTTCAGATGCTGTAATTTACAAATGTCCACTGATTACATGGTTCTGTAAGTGCAGTGACACAGACCATCTGTCTCTTGTAAATAATGAAGGTTAATTATCAGTTTCAGCCTCGTTAATATTTATGTACCCATCTATCTGTCTGCCTCCCACTTCTTTTCCACAGCAAAATGCATTGGTCAGCAGCAATTTCACGACCAGTATTTTGATACCCCGCAGTTTGACCTCACTTTGAGAAACATGTGGCTGCGTAAACGTAAAGGATGCTGGGAGCTCAAGTGTCCACCAGCAGCAGTCAGCATGAGCGGAGGACAAAATAAGGTAGCAGCGATGTGCACTTGCTACAAGGAGATAACCAGCCTGCCTGAAATTCAGCTGAGGGTGACAGAGGTCATCGGAGACGTTGGAGACACAGAGACAGGCCTCTCCCAGCAAGACGAGTCTTGGCTGAGCAAAATGAATCTGGTGTGCTTTGCGGAGTTTACAACAGTGCGGCAGTCGTTCACTTTAGAGGAGGACGGGGTGAAGATAGATCTGGACCAAGCTGACTTCGGCTACCATGTGGGGGAGGTAGAGATGATCATACCAGAGGGAGGAGATGTGCAGGCTGCTGTGGAGAGGATAGACGAAACAGCTCGAAAGCTGGGTGAACTCCCTTTTTTCCATGTTGCACAACCATTTAATATTATTTGTCATGCTCACTAGGAAGGAAATTAATTTAATTCTGTCACTCACTTTCATGGAAGCCATTAATAGTGTTTCTTTTTCTCTGCAGGTCTGATCGGAGATCAGCGAATTGAAGGGAAAATGAGTGTTTACCTTAGAGAAAAATACCCCGAGCACTATGCAAAACTACTGAGTACGCATATTCTGTAATAGACTCATCACGGTTTTTAACATATGCACAATCACATCTGTAAACTGAGGTGTTATTTATCAGAAAAAACTAATAGAAAATGTGCTTGTAACTGTAAACACACAGGTGGACATGAATTTCTCAAGACCTTTGCTGCATTTAAAACTTAGCAAGCAGCAATAGACCTCTGAAATGTTGATATGCTCTTATTATCGTTGTTTTCCTCTCTGTTTTTGTCCTGTGCACTGCAAACAACCATTATATTTTTGCCTGCTGATAACATGGAGCTTGCGAGAGTAACTGTATGTACTGGAAATGAACAGGGGAACATACATTCACTATTAATGTACAGTTTTGCACTGTGTTGTGTTAAAAAAAGACAAATGATTAGATAGTTATGATGATTATATTTCATCTCCAACTCCAGTTGAAAAGTCTGTTGGTTATTAAATAATTTTATGTAATGTAATGTAATGTACCATGTACATGAATGGAAAATAAAATAATATATTCAGAAAATGTTGTTTTCATTATGAATTAGTTTTCATGGTTACCCAAGAAAAGTTATGTGGTTGTACATTTGATATAAAATGACAGAAAGAATGGCATTTAGAAGGATATAACAACAAAGGTAGTAATATGTATTATTATTACTATGAGAAAACGGTAAACAACTATGACAGTGACAGTCAGTATCATGCAAGAAGTAAAAGCACCGTGTACTGTTAGTTTTGTGTGTACATTTTTCTATATGTGATGAATTTCATTATAACAGCCAAACTTATATAACTTTGTTTTTTCCTGGATATTCGATTGAACGAGGTGAGCGCAGGTGTACGTCACGTGACAGCGAACGGGCACGCGCAGAGTTTTCACACGTTTGTAAACAACATGGCGGCTGTCGAAGTAGCCCCCACTAGCTGACTGATCTGACACCGACCTGTCAAGCCTTCCTCGTACCGGACAAACCTCGTCTGCGGGGTCGAACCGGATCCACACTAACACAAGAGTGCTCGGTTCGCCACGAAACACAACAAAGCTGGACAGACGAGCAGCCGAGAAGACCGTTTGACAGACAAACGGTAACGGTTAAGCCCGTTAGCATCATTAGCTTTCTCTACGTAACAGCCAGTACGAGCTAACGGAGTGAACCGGGTGAACAGTTTAGATTTGCCCTGCAGCAGCAGCCCGGCTCTGTGTGAAGCACTGTGGAGGGGAGGCTGAGCCTGATGTCCCATCGGCTCTTGTGCTTTGCATGCCATTATTATTTAACTTGTTTATGTCCATCAACTGTGCAAAGCTGTCAGATAATCTCGTATCACTGTCCCCCACCAGGCCCTCTTCAGTCTATGGGCTCTCAGTCCAGTTCTGGGATGTCTGGTGGAAGGAGTTCTTCCAGTGACAACCCAGCTGAGCGCTCTGAAGCGTCGGAACCGAACCGGAGCAGCAGCGGTGGCAGCGGCAGCAGCCGGGGCCGCAGAACGGCGGACAGGCAGCAGACGGACAGACAGTCAGCAGCAGAGGAGGACGTCGACTTAGCTGAAGTGCTGGCTTACCTACTGAGGAGGTGACCTGTCCGTGACTCTGTTGTTATTCCTCAAATTGTTGTGTCTTCTGTTGTGGCTTCAAGAAAGTGCTCAATAGATAAAGCTTATTAATCTATTATAAAGGTGCAAGTGACAGCAGAACTGGCTGCAGAAAAATGTCAGTGAACTGTCTGGTGTAATGCACTGTAATACAGTAGCTCTACTCAAAACACGTATGGGTCACCAATTACATTTCCTCAAATGTACATATTAGCATGAATTCATCTTCAAATAAGAGACATCTGATGGAAATATAAGTAATGCCTGTCACATTTGCTCTTGATTTTTATGTGGTCAATTGATTACACTCTTCACTCTAACCATCTGATTACATTCTTGTGCTGCTAAAGATAAAGGGAGGTTTGGATTTCCCCATTGCTTAATTGGTCAGGGATTTTAAAAAAATCCGCGTTACTGAACATAAATTACCCATTAGGTTTGCAAGGCTTCAATAAAAGCACAGTAAAGGAGTCAGAACTGGAAAGCACCAAGATATGGAACGATGAAAATGAATAAGTAGCACTTTCTTACTTTCTTACTTCACTTAGCATTCATCTACCCAGGAGCGAGCCGCTGATGCTCCATCTGTTAGAGTGGAGCAGCTCAGTGGAAACTGCACCATACTGCAGTTTCAACCAAAGTCCAGTAGCTCTTGTGCTCCAAGGGCTGTTCAGTCTTTGAACACTGCATGTGAAATCAAGTATTTGTTTTAATATACAGTTGCCAGTTCTTCTATTTCTGTTCTGTGTGATATTCTTGCCTATGTGCACGTGTTCCTCTTGAACTGGTCGGTGGTTGATCTGATGTGGTTGTCGGTGTGCGCAGGGGCCAGGTCAGACTGGTCCATGGCAGTGGAGCCACAGGGCTGCAGCTGGTCCAGTCATACTCTGACTCTGATGAGGACAGCGATGGAGCCTGGGAGGGTCGGCTGGGAGACCGCTACAACCCACCAGGTAACCTCAGTGCTGACACTGTACTCTGTCCACTTACAATGGTGGGAAAATAAATGACTCTTGAGCTCTGTAGCATCATTCTTCTGGTGAAACATGCTGTTTCAACAACCATGCACTCTGTAGAGCTAGTGAATATTTGTTAGAGCAAAAACGCTGTCTTGCAGAATTAAATAATAGTGTTCTGGGACAATGTGTGTTGCCGACTGTGTAGTTTGAACTCACCTAATTTTCAGCAGAGAAAAACATAATGAATCTGTGTCAGTCAAAATTTCATTCACAGATGTGAAATAGTCCTGAGTGCTGCTGTTGCCTTCTATTTTTTAAGATCCAAACTAAATGTTATTTATTATATGAAAGGAAATGATGTGAATTGTATTTTAGTTACCGTTAAGTAACAGTTGATATGCAGCATGTCCAGAAAAATACTGATAGTGACACTTGTTATTTGTGTTATGTCTCTAGTGGACGCCCAGCCCGACACACTGGAAGTGGACCAAAGTGAGATCCGAACTCAGATCCTGCTGGCCACTGCCTCCTCTGCCCTGAAGGGACGACACAGCTTCACTCACATGCTAGCAGAGGTCAGACCACTGAGACACAAACTAAAACCCTGCTGCTGCTGTGAATCAAAGACCAAACTGGCAAAGATTAAGATTATTAATAGTTCTCATTGGTTTCATACAGTTGTCTGAGGAATTTGTGATTCTAACATGGCTATTATTTTTCATCTAAATTTAGCCAAATATTTAAGCTGATTTTAGAGCTTGTTCCAGCCATTTCAGGCTGTCGACTGATTTGTTGTTTTTGTGATTAACTTTGCTTTCCAGAGGGAACAAGGCAGATGTAGAGGTTCTAGTTTTTCTCATGGGGAGTGCAGTCGTATCCGTACACAGTAAGTTGTTCAAACTACACGTCTGATATTTCTTTACAAATGACCAGACGGTGAAACAGAGAGAGAACAAGAACCAGTTAGTTAAGAAGGCAGAATATTAAAATAACCAACTTAATTATTACCTGACCTCTGTTGTATTTAATAGGACTTAGTACTGTATAATGTTTTGTTAAATCCACATTAGTTAATAGACTCATGCTGCTGCCTGTCATATGATTTTTAACTCTGGTTTTTCCTCACAGTTTCCTGCCAAACTATGTATCTCACAAAGATACATACCAGCAGAAAGCCTTCTGTGGAGTGTACAGCGAGGATGGCAACATGTTCCTCTCTGCCTGCCAAGGTAAATAACTCCAGATCTGACATGACAACCCAGTAAAACTGGATCAGAGATGACCATGATTTTTAGAGTTTGTTTAAAATGCCTCAGAGGTCAGATGAAACATACATGTCATGTTACTCATTGTATTGTTGGTTTTGTCAATGACAGTCTCCCAGCCATGTAAACATTGCTGTCACTGTCTGACTGACTGACAGACACTGACTCAGTGAAAAGGTTACACCACTGGTTTGCCAGCTTGGAGTTTCCCTGTTGGCTGTTGCTCTTTCAAACTGAGTTGCTGTGGGCTCGTTTCTAAATCATCAGGGGGTGTTTACAAAACTTTCCACAGAGGAGAGACCCTTGCCAGTCAGACCATGGCCTTTTCCTCTGCAGACACTTTTATTCATTTATTTATTTAACCTGACAATAAAAACTTTATATTCCTGCAGTGTATTCATGATTTGATGTGGTTATGTTTTCTGTCGCTCGCTGCAGACCAGAACATACGCCTGTATGACACCACCAAGGGGCGATTTACTCTACGGCGAACAGTGAAGGCTCGAGATGTGGGCTGGAGCGTGCTGGATGTCTGCTTCACCCCTGACACTCACCATGTCCTCTACTCCAGCTGGTCTGACTACAGTAAGGCGACAGGCTCTGTCACACACAACGTGATGCAATAAGCTTGTCATTATACTGTGGGGATGGGAATTGATAAGATTATTTTGATACCAGTGCCACTCTTTTAAAAGAACTTTCTTGATCTGTCAGACAGACAATGGGTAGGCCTGTAAAAAACTGAATGATGCACAAAATGATGATATGTGTTAAATATAGGTTTTTTTTTTATAGAACATGAATATTAACATTAGGAAACATAGGAAAGACAAACTAAAGAGAACAACAACAAATAGTCCTGTGCTTTGGCTCAGCTGCTTAATTATTAGTCTGTTACAATATTATACAGTTAGATTTATATAAAATCTCCTGAGGCTATAGCTTAATCATTACATACATATACATTTAAAAACACTATTTATACCATAGCTGAATACATGGTTTACTATTTACTTAGCTGAGACATTTCAAATTCAGTATTTAATCAGTAGCCCAAGTCAATCCATTGCATACATGCAGAGTTGGAACTAAACAGAGAAACTTGATCGTCATTGTCTGGACTGGACCATTGTCCAACCAACAGTCCCAAAGGAGAAAGATAAAAGATTTCAGAATAAAAGTAGCACACCTTCACTTTTGAGATGATAAAACCAGACAAATGCTGGAAAAAAAGGCCCCAAAACACAAGGAGTCAAATCACTGTTGTAATTTTCCATTACGTAATATGAGTTTTTTTTTTTCTGTGTGTTCTCCACAGTTCATTTGTGCAGTATATATGGAGACAGTGAAAACCACACCGCCCTGGACCTCAAGTTAGTGTTTCCCTCATAGTAACTTATAACATTACGGAGCAGGTAATCTATCATTCCCTCCTTTCATTACCACCTGGATGAATGATGCTGACAGAACCCATCACCCATTCATCACACGTATCTTCCATTTTTTTTCCACAAAGCACCATCAGTAAACTCATATCACCACTAACTCTAGCATTGTGTGCCTTCATCACTCTATTTGCTGTGACATGATGACATGCAGTAGACAGTGGAGTTGTGATTCACTAATTGTGTTGTTGCTGCACTGTCAACCTGCTTGCGTGTATGTGTGTATGTGTGTGTGTGTTTATAGTCCAGATGAGAGGAGGTTCTGTGTGTTCTCCCTGGCTGCCTCCACAGACAGTAAAGAGATCCTCGGAGGGTGAGTGGAAACCAGTAGAGCACTCACACATACACTCCAACCCTGAATCTATCTAGAGATTATCTGGAGGAGCTGTATGTCAGAACACAAATGTCTGAATCACTTGAACCTGACATTAAACAGACTGTATCCGAAAATAAAGTATGTCTCAATGCAATTGAGCTCGTGTGTGAATGATAGAAGTGCTAAAGGCATTTCAATCATCTCTCCTGTTCGCTCCACCCAGTCGCTGCCCCTCAGCTAAACCAAACAGAGTATGTCCAATAGATAAGAACACATCTGACATGGACGGTCTCCTGTTGTTGGCTGCATGAGTGAAAAAGCAATTTCACAGATTGTCAATATGAACTTCAAGCAGCTATTGTTTTCTTTTTTCAGTCATTTGCTCAAGGTGGAAGCTGAATACACCTTTTCATCTTGTTTTCAGCTCTGTCAATGCTCGACAACACACCTACATTTACTATAAAAACACCGTCACAGTAAACCCCTTCTATTGAATTCATTCTTTCTCTCTCTTCTCTCCCTCCAGAGCGAATGATGGCTGCCTTTATGTCTTTGACCTTGAGCAGAATAAACGAACATTAAAGGTTAGTGTTGTTGTATATATCTCCTGTTTTCTTTACTGCTTGAGTTGACTGTATTTGTCTGTTTCTGAGTAACATCCACTTCTGTCTGATATCTGCCTCATTTGAATATTTATACCCCCCTGACAGCTGCAATGTTCACAGAGTCACTGTTGCTAATGCTAATATGCTAACAGCGGCAGTTCTAACAGTTAAACAGCTATAATTTTTTTCATGTACCATCTTATTGACTCTTGGCTTTTTCTGTCTCTCCTTGTCAGATCGATGCCCACGAGGATGACGTGAACGCGGTGGCATTTGCTGATGGCTCGTCCCAGCTACTCTTCTCTGGCAGCGACGATGCACTGTGCAAAGTGTGGGATAGACGGACACTTCGGGAGGACAGACCGCAGCCCGTGGGACAGCTGGCTGGACACCGAGATGGCATCACCTTCATCCACAGCAAGGTGAGGGAGATGTTGTTGCTGGCATTTCAGTCGGATGTGGCTGAAACTGATTAATTATGTGGTAAATTTAGCCCAGCACTCACATCTTTAGTTCAGTTAAATGGTCTCGGCTTCAGAGATTGGTTGTGTTTTCTTAATTTAAGTGTGATCTTCTCCACTTGTGTTGTGACTGTGCCAGGGTGACGCGCGCTATCTGATCAGCAACTCGAAGGACCAGTCCATCAAGCTCTGGGACGTCAGGAAGTTCTCACCCAAAGAGGGCCTGGCAGCTTCCCGGCTGGCTGTCACCCAACAAAACTGGGATTACCGTTGGCAGCAGGTTCCCCAGAGAGGTGAGGAGGGGGAGGAGAGGAAGGTCATATGGAGGAAGAATAGAGGAGGAGATGAAGATGAAATGATGTAATTAAAGAAGACAGAGAGGGGCAATGACAGAGAGGTGAAACCTGTGTGTGGTGAAGGTACAAGGATAGTATAAGCACCCGCTGGGAGAAGAGTGATTACTATGGCAAGTCAAAGAGGAGTGAAGGCGGAGAGGTGAAGGATAGAGGTGCTGGAGCAGAGAGAGGATGGTGCGAAAAACTTATATTTTAACCTGATGTTTTATGATTCATTCTCTCATCTCCTCTGTTTGGCAGTAGTTTATTTACCTCCTGGCTCTTTTGTCCCCCTTCAGCCCTGAAGAGACATAAGCTAACAGGTGACACCTCGGTGATGACATACCGTGGTCACGGCGTCTTGCACACGCTCATCCGCTGCCGCTTCTCCCCAGAGTTCAGCACTGGGCAGAGGTTCATCTACTCTGGCTGCTCCACTGGAAAAATCATCAGTGAGTGTCACCATGTGGCCAAGAGTGTGTGAACGTATCAGTGTTGGTGTGTTGGTACACATCATGCAATGGCTGAAATATTTGTGTGTGTATGTGTGTGTGCAGTTTATGACGTGCTGACAGGCAGCGTGGTCTCCAGACTGTCCGGCCATGACGCCTGTGTGAGGGACGTCAGTTGGCATCCGTACGAGGACAACATTGTCAGCAGCTCTGTGAGTAGAGTCAACTGGAGTCAGAGGGAACATATTAAGAAACAAAGGCTCCAACTGAGCAGCATTAAAACCACACTTGAATCAAGAGAAGTCAGACAATGTCAACATCAGTTATACAGCAGAGCATTTAAAAGGCCATTCACTTTATTTCTTGTTTATAATTTATATTATAATAATTGTACTTTTTTTTTATCAGTTTCTCTCCCATCTCTTGTTTACTAGTTTATTAAATCCACATTGATAATGGTGTTACATGACTAATGACAATGACTAATTTGTTTTTTTTCCATGTGGTGCCGTCAGATCAGTTAAGTTTCATTTATACAGCACCAAATAACAGAAATTATGGAACCATTTCATATTTATTTTTGTGTGATGACACTGGCAAGAACAGCTAATGTTAAGAAAAATAAAACTATAATCATATTAATAATGAAATTAAAAGGAATAAACATTGTAGCAGGTGGTGCTGTAGTGAACGTTCATAGTCTTCTTTTGTTGGTTAAAAGTCAGAACATTTGTGAGATTGTTCCCAGAGCAAAAAGAGTGCAGAGTCGTGAAGAGATAGGAAGTTAGTGGCAGTTTTAATGTCAACACTTAACCTCTTTTTAACTGAAATCAGTTACAGGACGGTCCAACTGAGTTAATCACAGAGGAATTTGTGAACTTTATCTCTGTGGACAGGCGTTAAATACAACAGGAAATGTAACCTGCGATCTCTGTCCTCCACAGTGGGATGGAGCGGTGCAGATGTGGGAGCACAGACAAACCCATCCTCTGGAGGAGGAGAGAGAGAGGGACAAAGACTGACGACAAGAGAAAGACAGCGAGAGAAAAGAGACGAAAGGAAAAGATGTTGGAAGAAGAGACATCACCACAGACGGGGCGAGACTGTCCCCCAACAGGAGGAGACGTATAAGCTCAGAAGGACTGGAGGAGACTTCTGTATGTTTTAAATTCAATGCTGGATATTAATGATAACAATTATAGTGTGTTTGTGAAGTGTTCAGTGGGAAGGCGTCGTAGCCTTACAGTGTGGAGGTCAGGACACGCTGGGAAGGCCTACTTCTGTTTTTTTTTCCCTTTGCCTCACTGTCTTGCGCAAAAACAGGCCAAAGTTTTTCTCTTTGGCCTGAAACTCTTCACTCAAAACGTGCTGAAGCTCAAATCACCAAGCACTGCACTTAGCTAATGACCTGTTGAAATGTATTGTTAAGAATAGTTGTAAAAAATGAACGTTGGGTATCGTGAGGAGAAACAACAATGACGATGATGATTCTGTATAAATGTATAGTATTTTAATGGGAGGTGTGTTCAAGGAGTGCATTTAGACAGCTGTCAGTGTGCTGATTTGAACTCCAAGTTTGACTTTGCTGTAATATAAATAACACGATCTATTTCAGGGGCTATCATATTCAAAGTCCACATTTAAAGACTCTATTGAATATGAATATATTAAAATAATCCAGTACTTCATTTGCCAGCTGCCTGAAGTCACAACCTAAACCTACTATCATGTAACTTCCTAGACTTTCTCACTGGTCCACCGAACCTGCTGGTGGTCTGAAGTCTTATTATTGATCCTGGGTTAATGTTCAACCCTGTAAAAAACACGAGCCCGGAGCCAATGAAAAAAAAAGAATCAGTAATTTTGTTTGCCGATATAAACGTGTGATCAGTTCAAAAGATTTGAATGTGTGTGATGATCTGTTAAAGTCAGGCGGACACGCAAGTGTGTGTGTGTGTGTGTGTGTGTGTGTGTGTGTGCGTGCGTGTGTGCGTGTGCGTGTGTGAATAACAACTTACACACTCATCTGTTTATGCAATTTTTAGGTGTTTATATCAAAACCCATATTTCTCTCTCAGACCGTTGTTATACAGTAACAATAAAAACCTTTCTTTAAACTTACCACAAAGACCCTACTCTGATGGTTGTTGTTCAAAAATCACATTTTCATGGTATGAATTTCATATCCTGTTTACAGTGAACCACCGAGTCACTTCTCTGAAATGCCAAAACAGCGAACAAAACAAGTTTTCAAGTTGAATTTCTCTTTCTTGAAACTGTGATCTGTCCATTTCAGATATGATGAAACAGACAACTGAGTCTTTGCTGCTGCAGGAACCAAAGCAAAGTTGCCTTCAGACGGTTGAAATGACAACAATTCAGCAAGCGCTCTAAAATTAGACTGAGATTCTTTGCCATTTCTGTTTTCATTTGCTCCAACTGTTCCAACCTAACACAGATTTGGTTCTTATAAAAGCTCTCAGACACAGTTTTTGTAATAAAAAACATTTTGAGAAACGACTAGGAGATCATTTTAAACTACTCCCATGTGCTATTAATGTAATTGTCCATCTTAAGTGATGTATTTAAGACGGAAAAAAAAAAAGTAAACAGTAAAAGTAAAGTTGTAGGATGCAGTTTTTCACACTGCAGTGTCTGAGTTGGACTCTGAAGTAGGATTTCCTGGATTGAGAGCACAGCACCAGTCTGAATCCCAGTCAACAGTTAAATTAACTCCATTCGACTCTGGGACTTTTAAGAGATTTAAGAAGCTCTGCCCCCCCCCCTTTCCCCGAGGACAGCCCGGAAATAAACATGATTGAAATGCAGTGGTAAAAGCAGCTGCTCATGGCACCAAATGTAGAATGGCAGCCGTTAATATCTTAAATTAACTATTAAATATTAAAGTTGGCTGCAGCAGCTGATTCTAAGAATAGAGGGAAGAAAGGCGAGCCAGAGACGGAGGGCTATATTTAAGCCCTGGTGTCTGATCATTGTTGAGGAGAATGGGGTCAGCTCCACTAGCAGCCACCACCACCATCACCACCAGTCTGTGCTGCAGGAGGAGGAGGAGGAGGAAGGGTGGGGGTGGGAGGGTGGGGGGTTTGGAGGGTTAGGGGGACAGAGGGGTTGTATTTTTGTAGCACACATGCTGCCCTGCATGCCTGACAGTGATAAAGTAGAAACGTCCGAGAGAGGGGTTAGTGTGTCTTTCACACACAGGCAGAAAGGACAACGCTTGTCAGGATTACAAAGAGAGAAGGACATGGGCCTGGAGACTGAAAACTCCTCCAGCAGCCTCACTCCAGACTTCAGCCTGGAGAAGGCTCGCAGGCTGGCTGAGGAGCTGGTGCTGCCGGGAAGGCTGGTCCTCAGAGTCCTGTACGCTGCTCTGGAGCTTTTGACAAATCTACTGGCCAGAGTTTTAGGAAGCCGCCTGGTCAGACGACATTTCCACCTGATGCTGTCCGGGTTGGTTCTGTTCGGGCCGGTGCTGAGTCTGTGGGCGTCAAAGTTCAGCATCTTTGCAAACAGTCACCACTACCTGTACAGGTGAGAGCTCTGTTTAATGGATAGTTAATCACCCAGTTAGCAGGAAGTCCAAGTGGCTGCTTGACTTTCAGTAGGTATGTAGGTAGGTAACTCACCTGCCACATTAAAAAACACTTACATTTAAATCTGTGTTACTAAATATACAGGTTTTTCCTGTGTTCATTAGTCCTGGATTTTAATCACAACTCCCCTATAAAAACACAAATCACTGGCTGCCAGTGACAAATTTAAAAGTGATCGCTCATGGCTAATAAAAACTGTTTCTACTTTGCCAATGTTTATCGTCATCACCTGCTGAGTCAGTTTTGTTTGTACCTTCATCATCATGGAGTCACATACTGTAGCAGCAACTATTACTCAGTACTCATGCATCAGACTGCACCCATCTCTAAAGCCAATCTTCATTCTGATCACAGCTACACACCTATGAAGTTTCCTGACATTATTTGACATCATGTTTGTCCTCATCACAGGAAGTTTCTGAAGTCCACTTGGGGTTGGACCTGGACCTTCACAGGTTCCTTCATCTTTCTCTTCTCCCTCTCGGTCCATCGCTCCCTATCTCTGTCCCTCCGTCACCTCTCTCGGATGGGGGTGGTGGCATGTCTCTGGTGGGGGTGCCAGCACCTCTTGACCCTGCTGGAGGATGCAGCAGGAACCTGTTATGAACCAGTGACCACTAAACAAGACACCCAGAGCCCGGCCTCCCCAGGACTGCCTCTGCTGCTCCTGCATGAAGACCAGACCAAGGCCTCCTGCCTCCGAGCCAACATGGTGTGGAGAGGCTACGAAGTTTCCCAGGACGTCCTCATCCTCTGCCTGTGCTGCCTGCTGCTGGTGGAGGAACTGTCTGTGTTTGACCCTCACATTGACCGAGCGAGGCCCCTGCAGAGGTTCCCAGGAGCCCCGTTAAGATTCATCTTCCTCCTGTGTGTGGTTCTACTCGCTGTGTGGGTGTTCCTGCTCCTGTGTTTGCTCACACACTTCCCCAAGTTCCCCTCCCAGCAGCTAGGGGGAGCTCTGGGCTACCTGGGGTGGAAAGGACTTTATCAGGGATGGTACAGACTCAAACCACAATGGGGCTGCCCTGGTATGCCAGGAGACGGACTGTTCACCTCCACAGACACTGACAAACACCCAGAATAACATTACACACAGAGTAGATGATGTTTTGGGGATGACAGTGTGACTTTGAAAGCTCAGGATGTTTTAAGAGGTCAACAAGCTTTCTCATTACGGCTGTGTGAAGAATATAGTCAGCATGAAATTTTACTACATCTTCCTAAGTCATCAAAACAACATTTTTATTTCTCATTCAGACAAAATGAGCTCAGGCATTTATCAGAATCATGTTGCTTTATTTTTGCAATCTGAAACAAAATGCATGCACAATAAGAAAAAGCGGACATTTTTGTCAGAGTGGGTGTTTTGTTACTTGATGAGAGTGTCATACTAGACTAGTTGTATCTGGTTTGAAAAGCCTGTGAGCGAGTCTCAGTAGATGAGGGCTTTCCCGTCTCCCCTGGGCCTCTTGATCTTGTCGTAGTTCTTGTTAATGATGTCAAACATCACAGCCTGCAGGGAGAAGAAAAGAGTATGTGAGAGACACAGATGACAGCAGGGAGGGATATAGTGTGAGAGATATATAAGGCAGGGAGTGAATGATAGGAGCAGAAAGGTTACAGAGGGAGTAATAAAAGAACAACACCCAGATTCAGAGCTGCTCCTTTCATCATCACCTGCACCACCCTGTTCATCAACTGGATCAAACACAGGAGGACAATAGCCAAAGGAAGGAGGTGGGGCACTAATCAATTCAACACAAGCTCAGTTTAATTGCCCCCTTATTAAGGAGTGGGTTTCATTTGCCCATGATGCCTGCTGCTGGAGCACAGCTGGTACACTTTACAAATGTGTGGGTAGTTTAATCTAAAACACAGTACATGGTAAACTGTGTGGGTAAACTTGACACATTATTTTGCAGATAATTCTCTGTACATGTCTGAATACATACAAAACAACAAAGTGTGTGTCTCTTACATATGTGTTGCGGATCTCCAGAACCACAAGGCGCAGCTCAGAGTACTGGTACATGTCCAGCTCATGGACCAGCTGTCTGTAATCTCCCTGCAGCACAACGCACAGATCATAAACACTGAGTTTACAGGTAAAATCTATCACGCACTGTGTAGGAGAACATGGTGTGCAGGACTTAAGAAACTTTTATCTTAAATATAATGTACAGTGATCAAAACATAACATGAGATACTGACCACATGGGTTTGTTTGGAGGCTTTGGCCACAGCATCACCTCTCTCACTGTAATATCTAACACAACAAAGAAGAGAGCGGATATGTCATGTCATTCAGTTTCAACAGTCTTCAGTGTAACATGTTGGTTTCTAATAAGCTTTATAATCCTTATGTGCCTCATTAAATGTCAGAATGTGCCATCCGAGGAACTGCACACAGTCCAGCTCTGGTTTCAGTGAGAATGTGTAACTGTGAGCATGTAAGTTCAAGTTTTCTTTTGTGAGAGGAAATTTGTGTTACGTCTCATTTTAAAATTCACTTTAAAATGAAGGGATCACACTGATTTTCCTATTTGGAGAGTGCTTCAAATAAAGGCTGTATTCCCACAGTCACTATGTCTAAGGACTGAGTGGATGTGTTCAATCTAGAATTAACTAACAGCTCATATTTGGTTGCAGCTGCTGAGACAACTTACACATTGATGATACTTTAGTACATATATGGTGTCTGATGACTTCAGCAAATTCCTAGCAGAGACTGAAAAGAGCTCTAACCGGCCAAAACACAGACAACACCTGTGTGTAAATAAAGACGGGGGAGGGCAGCTGCTTTGCTCTGTGCTCTTACTTTGAAATCTGAGTTTGGAACGCCTCTATCTTGGTGCGTGTGTTCGTCAGCAGCTCAAACACTTTCTCCTGTTGGACAGAAACAAAGCTATATTCCACCTTGGAGATCAACATAAAATGAAGACAATGTACAGACAGCTCAGACCTCAGCAGTTACTGACCTGTACAGCCACGCCAAAGTTGTTGCCGTCTTCTATTTTGGGGATTTGCAGTTGCACCCACATGGACACCTGCCAGAGAAGAACTGTGAATATATATATGAAACTCTCACATGAAACACGGCATGTGACATCAAGTCATATGCACCGATAGGCATATTCCTTCACTCTCACATTTACAATGACCATCTTTGTATAAAATGAACCTGACTGACCGTGTTGAGCTTCTCCTTCAGGGCCTGGATCTCAGGTTTCACCTGCTGCAGGAGACTCTCCACTCGCTCGTTGATGCAGATGGGACCACAGGGAGGGCCTGAAGGAGAAAACATCCACATACATGATGCACACAATGTTTGTGTACATTTTCAAAGTGTTGGTTTCACCTCACAATAACTAAGCTCGGCAGAAAACATTAACTGGGACAACCTTGAGAGAGTGACAGGCCGCTGTGTCTTGCTTTATTACTTTGCACATTTACCTGCATCGTCCTCTTTATCACTGTCCTTGTCTTTCTTCCCTTCCTTTGCCTCCTTCTGCAACATAAGAATAAAAGACTTTCTACTCTCTCTTAGACAACTCACACACACACACAACCCCAGTTGCCAATCTGTGCAATAGCTCTTGTAGTTGGCCATGGTAACTAATTGGGGACTGAGTTAATGACACTAAATATTTAACGTCACGGTTGGCAGACCCAGCTGAGAGACTTGATGTAGTGGGGGAATAAAACACTTCTGTATCAAACACAATTTATTTTTAATGTGGCACTGGTGTTTATCTCCATTCATTGAACCTCTTAAAACTGCTGGCAGTGCTTTCCTAATTTGGTAATTAACTCTAAACGATTGACAGCCATGGAGTTATGGACACTGATTTTAACAAACAAAGAAATGTTGAAACACTGGACTTATTCAAAACAACACACTGGGGTCGTTTCAGGCAACAAGGGTAAAAAACAAAACATACCTCCTCCTTCTTCTTGCGAAGGGCCTCCTCTTTAGCCGGGTCAGGCATGGGGATGTCCAGTGGAGCCTTCAAGGACGCCATGTCATCACAGCTGAAAGATGTCTGGCAGACAAACACAAGTCATAAATGTCATTAGTGTCATTCTTAATCTGACCCCAGTTAACCCTAAAAGATGTCCCTCAAAGGCATGGCCTGATACCTTCAGTAACATCTGCAGCTCCTCCATCTTCTGAGGGAAAAACTTTGAAACTAGCTCTTCTGCCTGTTGCAAAAATGAAATATAATTATTATCATCATTATTATAATACTTATGTAACATTTAAGACAGAGTGATAATATTTGATTTATCATTGAATTTGTAAAATGACCTCTTTGGTGAGCTTCTGGCAGAAGTCGTCTACCTGCAGTGAAGAGATGAAACTATTATTATCAGAGGTGGAAAGTCTGGTTGACACAGTTGCACAGGCCGCTACAGCAGCTGCTGCAGCTACACGGCTCACAACGACCTGTAGCACCCCGATCATCAGCCTGGTGATCACAGCGACTCTTACCTGGACACTGGCTCACATGGAAGCGTCACTACCAGGTTTTAAAAAGGAAAATGGCTTTAAAACGTTCACTGCAACTCATGCTAGCAGACGGACACTGCTCCTCACCTGTTTCTTCGACCCGAAGTGAATATCCATCGAAGCCATGTCGTCTCTGTAGATAAACAGTAATCGATCGTTAGATAAAGTTTGTAAGAGCGTTTAAACTTAAACTTTAGCGGCGAGAGACAACAACAATCTTTATATCTGTGTATTTCAAGCCGAGCACGACACGGAAAACTACTCACAGTTACTCAGCATCAAAAACGAAAATGAAAGTAAGGCGCATTTTCAAACTGTTCCGTACTTTCCCACTTCAATATCAATTGATGCTGTGGAATCATGGGAGTTGTAGTTATGTTATTCATTTCCCGGAACAAGAACCAATGAGGGGAAATAAATAGTCATGGCTGTATCACAAGAATATATTTTCTTTTTTTCCTCATGGCTAATACATTCACATGTAAATACTCTGAGTAGTCTCAAAGCATCAACTGCAATAATTTGTATGAAAAGTGTATTTTTGCTGACTACACAGTGTGTTGTGAATCGATATTTAGTGAGAATTTACAAATCAGGCTGTTGTGTTATTGTTTTATTAGTAAAGATTTATGAGGAAACCACCAGAGCCGAAAAAAAACATACACAACAGGACATTACTTGCCAGCTCTGGACTGTTGCTAAGCAACACCAACATTATCCTGGCCTGTGCATTAGCTTGCTACTGCTCTTTCTACACGTTACCTCGAGAATGCCCTGTAATATCCAGGTTTCTTTCCTTGCCTTCATCCTCTCTTGACGACCACACATCATTCAACTCAAACATTATTTCTGGAAATATATTCGTCTTCATAATTTTGTTAAAATCTACGTTATCAACCGTTAATGTTAAGCTAATTGTGGGTTAAAAGAACACCTGTGCAGCGGAGTGATACATGTAGTGCTGGCCCATGGAATGCCTTTCATCCAATCAAATCACTTGGTCGGGGCCGGAGCAGTGCCATCTGTCCACCAGATGGCGCTGCTGTTCAAAGTTGGTCCATCCTGACCAACTATGGACAGAGGGTAATAATTAATAGCACCTGAGTAAAACCTGTGAAGGTAAATACAATTTGATTTTTGTGGGTATGAAATATATATTCATTTTAAGTTTCCCTTGATGACAAACTCAAACAATGTTTGAAAAAAATTGTAAATATAAAAAGTGGGATAGAGCTTTTCTATGCTCTTATGTTAAAACACAAGACATGTGGTCCAAATAGTTTAGCAAAAGTAAAATAATGACAAATTCCCACTGATGTCCTCATTTAAACATCCCAGCAGCTAAATGGCACCACCTTCATGCACTATTGATCACTATGAAACTAGAGGTCTAAGGTCCTTCACCCAGTATTTCAGGGATCCGGTGTCATACGTCAGCATACGTCTGATGACACAGTAGCTGTGTGGACACAGTTGGGTCAAAGCCTAAAACAAATAAAGGAACCCAAGTGAACGAAAGAGGAGTCAGTATCCCAGTGTAAACACACTGCTGGTCTTCTCACTGTTACATCATGCCAGTATAGGCCGAGACCTACATGTAAATTCATCATGTATAATGATATCGGGAGATGAACAGACCCCACACACATTTAGTCATGTGGCTGATAAGTTACTGATGTAAAATCAATCAGTTATCCGTTTATTATCCAACAGTTTGTCGTAGATGTTTCTTTATAACATCTGTAGTCACAGTACTGCACCACTTGTCAGACTTGAGGTATCATTTGAGGTTGGACCCAAAGGTCGAAAGCTGGACTTGTTTACAGCATGAGCACTATTAGTTATTGATTCTGTGATTTGATTGAGTGAGCGATTAAAATGCTGCTGAGTGTTATTGAGTGCAGGGGGTTGTTGAGAAACACCGAGGACAAAGGTCATGTATGTGACGAAAAGTTAGAGGAGGGAAGGCTGGAGGGAGAGAAAACACTTCTAGTATTTGTCTTCTAGTACCATGTCAGTAAATTGTGTTATTGTCCAGTGTCCATGTGTTTAATGATTTCCCTCACAAACTCCGACTGTTACAAGCTCAACATATTAACAGAAGGACAACAGTACAGGTGATAGAGCTGGAACATGAAGTACTGTATCGCATTCTTCATGTGTCTCATAAAAAAACCCTTACATTAATGGGTTAACTGTGGTGTAGGAGCAGTAACAAAAACTGTTGCAAACACATGCCAGGCAGGTGGACAACAAAGGCAGGCAGCTTTGCAAATATTGATGACATCAATATTTACGTACTTGCAATGCAAACGATTATTGCCCTATACAGGATAAATAGAACATAACAAACACCAAACAAACATGACCAGAAAGCATCTTCCCCTCTTCTCCTCTGTCCTCTCTGACCTGGTAACTGACACCAGCAGAAGCCCTGTGGCTGCCTGGAACACACAGGAAGTAGATCTCAGAGACAGTAGGGTTCACAAAATAAAAGCACAACGTGTGTTTTCACCCTAAATTTGAAGATTTATGATACTTCAGTGGTTTATCATTTAAACTGTTTTAGTCTGAGGCCTAAAAACACTTGGTATGAGACTTCAAATAGCTGCAGATGGGTGATCAACCATTGTGATCTTTCACAGATGAATAATAAACACTCACAGCTGTGTGTGTTTCACTCAGATGGGAGTACGCATTTAAAGGATTTAACATGTTACAGCTTTTCATGGCTTCTGCTGCCTCTGTGCTCGTTGCTGATCTGTGAATGCTTCCTTTCATAACCTCGGACAGCAGTCATGGCCTTTTAGCATGTATGCATTCATTCATAATGAGTGCAGACTCTGTGTGAGTGTACGTGTGTGTGTGTGTTATGCATGTACACTGAGAGTGTTGACTGCTGACTCTGCACGGCCTATCAGAGAGCATGAGGCAGGAGGGCTGAAGTTTAACCAGCTTGTAGCTAGACTGTTGTATCTCACCCTATCTCCTATCTACAGTAGAGTCTCCTGTCCAAACCCCCCCCCCTTCACTTCCCCTCTCTCAGCTTGCGTGTGTGTGTGACCCCTCCCCCAGTTCCCAGAGAGAAACATTAACAGGAAATTCACTATTTAAAAACCAGATGCAGACTCACTTGATTGCTCTGTACTGGTAGACGGTGAAGAACGGTCTCCTGCTGGCTCAGCTCTGAAACTCAAGCTACGACTCTCAAGCAGCAGGCTTATCAGTTATCAGTGTTGTAAAACGTATAAAAGCAATATTCTCTGAGAAGAACAGAACTATAAAGAATCACCACAGCGCTCCAGCCCTAACACAAACCTAACCCAAACAGGGAACTGCTGGAAAACATGAGCTCCATTGATTTAAGATTATGACAATGTCTGATTCAATATTTTATCAGCTTTCAGTCAAGACGAAAATTTAGCATATTAGTTCAAGTTTTGATTCTTGAACGTGTCTTTTTGCACCTTGGTTGCACTTTCTCTCCCAGGATGGTTTATTTTGGTAACTTTATTGAAAATAGAGGTAGGCAGGGAGGGTAGGGGTGATAGTAGGTGAGATGACGCATTAGATAAATAAACATTAAACATGACGAAGGGTAATGCAGGGATTCTTTTACTTTCAGCACAGCTAAGAGCCAAACCATTGGTGTTTATAAGTAAAGTGATGCTCAGTGTATCCGTCATGAGGGACATACTGTAGCTCAGCCTGTGAGAAGAGCTTTGTCTTCTTGTAGATGTCAGTGGGTTCATCTCAAGTTGGACTTAAAATCAGGTTAAATTACATAAATAAGTTAGCGGAGAGCTCATGTTGGGCCACACTGGTTCTGAAAGTGCCGTATAGCCTTCTATTATTGGGTTGTTCCTGTGACGGGAATAGATAAATAATAAAGAAATTGATTATTCCCAAAGCTGTTTGAGTTTTTAAACAAAGCCGGGTATAGATTCAAGACTTCCCCTCGTTTCATGGTAGTAGGTCAGTGTGATATGTGACGTGAGGACTTGTTGCATTACAGTTTATCTATGTGAATGTATTTGGCTGTATTCAGTGAGTTGTGGTGGATGTATGCTACTTTTAAAGGTATGTGATGTGCTACTCATCACTGACCTTTTATGTTTCCATTTTGTGGACAATAGTCTATTCTATTGTATTGTATTTTATTCCTTCCAATATCTCAAGTCACGAGTTACATAGTTTCAGAAGGACAAAATTCATGATAATGTGTAAATGAGGTCACTTTTGTGTTAGTGCTGCCTGCTTTGTAGTGAAATTCTCCAAACTTATGCCAAGTTTATTGCTTATCTGTGTATTTATCCTGTTTTATCCTATGTAAGTTAAAGGTGCTAATGTTTTAGGTGTTGGCTCTAATGCTAGTCCATGTGACAACACCGGTTAGACGCGCATTGTTTTAAATAGCTGTACAAGCTATTTGTCATTTGGACATTTTGTTCTGTTGACTACACAGAGAGACGCACAAACACACGTACACACACACACACACACACACACACACACACACACACACACACACTATTGCAATTGTAATTGACACCACTAAACTTATGGGAAGGAAGGAAGAAGTTGCATAATTATGAATAAAATAAACTTTGCTCCAACAAAACTCGTCAAGGTAATTAAAAGTTAAACATAAAAGTGAATGAATGTGTGCATCCAGCTGTGTTTTGGGGGGTGGGGTATTGGTGGTCCCCTGTGAGCACCACCCGGTCTGGATCCGTGCTGTTTCCGGGTTGTTGTGTCCACGCCGCCACTTGCTGCAGCGGCTGCGAAACTTGCATCAGCTCCTCGCTCGCTCGTCTGGTTTGTTTGACGACAGAGAGAGAGAGAGAGAGAGAGAGAGAGAGAGAGAAAGACCGAGGTACGTGAACGCAACACTATGGACAGAGACTGATACTCATTGTGGGCTGCAACGTTAGCGCCGCGGTGAGAGCGGAGCCGGAGCCAGCGGTGGACTCACTCTCAGTCAACTGAAGCAGCATCCAGGTGTTTTCGCTGTGACCAAAGTGCAAGGTCTGGTGTGAGCGCAGATATGAGCAGCGAGCGGCTCTGACACAGCTCTTCTTCACTTCACCTCCTCACATCACCTACATGAGCCTCTGACACGGACACTCTCTGTAACTCAGTGTCACTCTGCAGCCAACATGTCGAAACTTTTACTAGGAGCCATCCGGAGGTGAGTTTCTCTATCTTACCTTTAATTCAGATCATGTTTTTGACTCAACTTTTGTCTCAGTTTGATCACAATTGTTAGTTTTTGCCTGCATGTCAGTTCCTATGGGTTGGCTTTAGCTTTGTAAAAATGTATGCATAACTATATGCCCTGCCCACTTTCTATAGGCCACACCATTTTGTGGTGTTTCTCTTTTCTTTTTTTTTTTAACCTAGGGTGCTTATAACACTCAGTTACAGCCATTTAAACATCAGTTAACTTGTAAGTGAGATTCATTATGGGTTAGGTTTAACGTCAGCATTTAAAGGAGTTATTGCAGATTTATCGTTTGTCAGCTGCTGCTATTTGCAGGTAGAAACTTGTCAGATTGGATGCCAGCTACCTCCGCAAAGATATGTATGTGTTCCTGTATATCAAGCATTTGAGAGTAGTGGGGGATTTTAAAGAAGGGTCGTCACACACTATATATGTGTGCTTCTGTTTCCTCATGAAAAACCGCATGTGATTGGCACCATGGCAGGACATGTGAGTTTGTGTCAGGAGGCCTCTGCTCCTCTGTGCATTTTGTGTTTGTATTTCTGCTTGAGAGGCTGTTAATGAGTGGAGTCATCACTCCTCTGTTTGCCTCAATGTCCCTGAGCATGTTCTGTGTGTTTTTCCCCTTGTCCTCGCTGGTACTGTGTGTGAGGCTGATATGTGTAGCACGTGTGCGTGTTCTTCCCTCTGTACTATGTGTAGACTCTGCCCTGAGGAGGGACTATTGACCAGGATCTATCAGCGTGGTGAAGGAGGGGGAGTGTAGGCGTGTCTGCCGGTGGTGTGTGATGATTGGCTTGGAGGAAAACTTGTTCAACTGGAGGCAGGCAGGAGACAGCCATGGGTGTAGATAACACATCAGACTTATTTGTTTCCTTACATTCACCCTTGTTCTCTTCTGGATAATGTCCCTCAAATGTCTTCCTTCCTTAACCGTAGATGACGATGCTCCCGGTGTCAGTGCTGCACTTTTTTTAAAAATTTTATTTCTTTAAAGCAGATGTCTTAATGGGCTTGTGCTAAATTTGTCAAATAGAAGAATGCCGGTGCTGATCAGGTATGGGGGATGGGGTGAGGAATGGGGAAGCCGAGACAAAAGGCACCATGGGGATGAATGGCTGTTGGGGGGAAACCGGGAGCAAAGTTCATCAGAGTCTGCTGAGGGTTTGTAAAAGATTCAGCTACGGGATTCAGCAGAAAGAACAGAGGCCTCTCCATCCTCCTATACCTCCCCCCTTCATCATCTGTCTCTCAGGTCAAGTGGTGTTAAATTAAAACATTCAATTCAAATTCAACCCAGCTGATCTCCGGTCCTAATCCCGATCACACTGGACATAACGTTCAGCACCACCCAGATGGTTACAGTAATTAGAGGGGTTGATTGCAAGCATAGGTAGTTGATTTAGAGTGATGAAGAAAGAGATGACAGGACCGTGCAACTAATTTAAGGCGACTGGTTCGCCGAACATCACAGATCACACAAAGTGCCTTTTATGTTTTGGTTTTCTGGGGCTAAAGGTCAATCCGGGATGCTGTGACACAGAAACACTACTGTTCTCTTAGTTTTCCCTTCAGCTGTTCATTCATTTATTTCCTCAGATCTGGGTGGAAAAAAGTGTGAAGATCCAAAACATGAAAACATGTTGCGTTTTATTTTAGAAATAAAAGAGAAATATTTCCATCAAGCATCGGTGCAGAACTGTTTCACTAGCAACTTTTAAGTGAATAGGGGATTAAATGTGCTCCAGACCTCCATGCCCCCCCTCCTTTGGTATCCACCACTTTTTCATGAAAAAATACCAGCAGAACTACTCTACACTGCTAAGTGCTAGTGCTGCTAATATGCTAAGCAAAGACAGCCAGAGTAGTAGAGTAACTTTGTGCTAAGCAGTGGTGAGCATGGGGAAAGCTAAGGCTAATAAACGTCAACATATCAGCATTGGTGGTGTTAGCATGGTAGCATTTAGCTCCAATCAGCTCTGTTTTTAAATACAGCATGGAAGCTAGTTTAGCTGTGTTAGCTAGCTGCTGTTATAAAACAAAAAACAACAACAAACAGCATCTGAAACTGGTTGTTATGTCATAAGGAGTCATTTTAGGATACTGTATACACACAGCAGTCACTTTCTGAGTGCTACAACCTAAGCTACAGTCATTCACAAACTGCACTAATCCAAATCTGAATAATTGCCAAAAGTAACAGTAAATAATTCACCTGTCATTCTGTCTGTCGCCGTGTGTCAAGTCAGCTGTTCCTGCAGAATTGGAGTCTGTTCATGATTAGTCACTCGCACTGTCTCTCATCAATGGTTACACACCTGGTGTGGCACAGGTCACCTGTTCTGCTGGCATCAGACTATTCTCAGCTCTTTGCCCTCTCTCGCTGTCAAGTTACACGTTATCTTCTCTGAGTGTGTCTGACGCATGTGCCCTTTGTATGAGCCGACCAAATACGTGTCTGTGCATGAAAACAAGTGTGTGTGTGTGTGTATTGGTAGGCACAGCACACTCAGTGCAGCGAATGTGTGTATGTGTGTGTCTGCATTGTGTGGACTGCATTGTTTGCGAGTGTGTTATGCCTTTGTTACAGTGTCAGTGATGAGATACAGGAAAGTAGGAGAGAGAGGGGATGACAAGCAGCAAGGGGTTCTGGGTAGGACCTGAAATCGTATGCACTCTACCAGCTGAGCCACTGTGGTGCCACAGGTCATCTACATTATCGTTTAAATAACATCTGAAGAGCCACAGAGGAGTGTGATTTGTGTTTTCAGTCAAATTAGCCCCTGGTTTATGACTGGGGAGAGGAAGAAGGTCAGCGTATGGTTTGTCTAAGCCGTGCACTCTCTCATTTACTGTGTTCTCATTTGAGGATAAAGAAATGACCTTAATATTTTTCTCAGTGGGTCAGAAATACACACACATGATTTTTCCCAGTGTTAAGTCATTATAAAGGGGAGGCAGGGGATACAAACACACAGCATGCATTTGCACATTTTCACAGCATGCAAAGCAGCAGCCCTCTCAGTGTTTTGTGTTTGTGAATATCATGCTGCTTACAAACAATAGACCAACACCCACATGCCGCTCTGTGTGCAGAAAAGTCAGATTGAAGATCTCAGGTTGTGCTACTCCACTAATGAAGCCCCTCTAATCTCTTATAATGAGACAAAGGAGTAATAGATTACCTTCTTTTACAGACAGGGTGGGGTCGGGGCGAGTGTCAGGATTCGCTCCCTGGCCTCAGTCTCCTCGCTGCCCCCAGCGGTGGCAGAGTTTGTGAAGGGGGCCGTGGAGGAGTGTAAGCCCTCTAATGTACATGTGGTCACGGGAACACGGGAGGAAACAGCCAACATCCTGGCAGGTCTGGAGAAGGAAGGGATGGTGAAGAGGCTTCCCAAATATGAAAACTGGTAAGGGCTATTACATACACACAGTATACTCATACACATACTGCATCATGCACTGATATATCTCTCTGTTTGTCAGTTGGTTGGCACGTACAGATCCAAAAGATGTGGCTCGGGTGGAGAGCAAGACCGTGATTGTGACCAAGAACCAGAGGGACACCATCCCCATCCCTGCTGGAGGAGCAAAGAGCCAACTGGGCAGCTGGATGAGTGAGTCGGACTGGCAGAAAGCCAGAGAGGAGCGTTTCCCCGGCTGTATGACAGGTATGCTGTTCTGTGGAAACAAGATGTTGATTCCTCGTTGTTTCCCTGTTGGTGAAAATATAAACTTATTCATGTGTTGTTAATGTTCATCTTTCCTCTCTAGGTCGGACCATGTATGTGATTCCCTTCAGTATGGGTCCTGTAGGCTCCACTCTGAGTAAATATGGCGTCCAGGTAGAGGCCGTGCTCTTATTGATAGGCAGAAATGCTGTAATTTTATAAATAGTCTATAAAATGAACCATAGCCTTAAGTGTCAGGTGATGAATGTTCATCTTTCTCTTTGCAGGTGACAGACTCTCCGTACGTTGTGGCCAGTATGGGCATCATGACTCGTATGGGGACACCTGTCCTGAATAAACTGGCTGAAGGAGTAGAGTTTGTCCGCTGTCAGCACTCTCTGGGTCGACCTTTACCTCTCAAAGGTACAGATTTCAAAAGCCATAAACAAGTTCAATTAATGCTTTTTTTCCAAACAATTTTCATTAATTCTCTTTCGTCTTTTCTGTTCCAGCTCCTCTGATAAACTCATGGCCCTGTAACCCTGACAAGGTGCTGATATCTCACCTGCCAGACACCAGGCAGATCCTCTCCTTTGGCAGTGGCTATGGAGGAAACTCTCTCCTGGGGAAGAAGTGCTTCGCCCTCCGCATCGCCTCCCGCATCGCCAAGGACGAGGGCTGGCTGGCAGAGCACATGCTGGTGAGAAAGTGATACTGTCTTTATTAGTGACAGTTTATATGATAATGAAATACCCTGTTGGCCCTTTATGAAGTAATTAATGCAAATAAATGTGACAATTAACTTCACGGCCCCATTGAAAAGGTTCATATCTAAAAAAAAATTCAAATATTAAAATAAATCCTGGGAATGGGATCAGTGACAAATCATCTCATCACTTGAGATTAATGTTTTTAGTACATTGATCTTGGAAATGTACATTAAAGTGAAAATAATATGGCAGGGAGAAGAAATAGAGTCTTAATTATAATTCGTCCTTAACTTTTTAATCACCTCTTCATCTGCTCTTCAGATCCTGGGTATCACCAACCCTCAGGGAGTGAAGCGTTACATAGCAGCTGCATTCCCTAGTGCCTGTGGAAAAACCAACTTGGCCATGATGAAACCATCTCTGCCAGGCTGGAAGGTCGAGTGTGTGGGAGACGACATAGCGTGGATGAAGTTCGACAGCCAAGGTGAGAAGGAGGAGCCAACCCTTGTTACTCCTGAGGTGATATAATTAAAACTTTAATGTCACTCTCGTGTTGTGTCTGTCTCTGCAGGTAAACTGAGGGCCATCAACCCAGAGAACGGTTTCTTCGGCGTAGCTCCAGGTACCTCAGACAAGACCAACCCCTACGCCATGGCCACCATTGCCAAAAACACCATGTTCACCAACGTTGGTGAGACCAGCGATGGAGGAGTGTGGTGGGAGGGACTTGACCCACCTGCAGCCGGCGTCACGCTCACAGACTGGCACGGCAAAACCTGGAAGTCAGGTAACATACACAGAAACATGAAATGATGTGGACTTTTAAAGGCCAGTAAGGAGACACCAGGGAGCACATAAATTATGGAAGCAGGAGTTTCCAGGTCACCTGCACAGAGACTATTGCATTTTTTACAGCTCTCTGCAGACTAGTGCCTTTTTACACCAGTTTGTAATGGGGGGGGTTTATGAACTCCAGCTCTACTGGTCTATCCCTCTCTATTACTGTTTTAACTCACAGCCTGATCACATGCTTCGTCACCTGAGGAAGACTTGCTCTTCTGTTTCTCCTTATATAATGAATAAGCACCACATGGTCCAAGTTCAACAATCTTGCAAAGTTTAAATTGTTAACATCTAGTAAAAGGATGAAGGAGACACTTGAAGCCTCTTTAAATCTTTGATATTCAGTTCAAACTTCTACTTCAGTCATTGGAGTGTGTGAAAGGATCCAGTAGAGGGCACTAAATAACTGCAAATCCAGTGCAAGCTACAGAAAATACTGTAACAAGACACACAAAGAAACAACAAGCATGTACAGTACAACATATCTATAGCATCTATAGAAAAATGAAATATAATAATATGAATATGAAAGATATTTCTGTGCACTGCACACCACTACAGCCACACAGATCTTTTAACACTACTCTACATGGCTGGTAAAATATTAACAGTTTATTAGACTTGAACCATGCAGTGCATCTTTATGGAAGCATGTGCATTTGTTTTTCCACTTGTTTATTCAGGTTTTTCCTTTAATTTGTCACCGTCTGCGTCTCCCCATTGAGTCCGGATATTAATAGACTCATCTGCAGACCAAGACTCTCTTTGGTATCACACAGGGCAGACGTGGCTCATGAAAAGCTTTTAGAGTTCATACGATCTCAGTGTTCCTTTCAAGATCCATTATCTCCCTTGGTTTCCTTTTCTGAACTTGGGTGCAGATTTGATCTCTGGCTACTGGCAACTTGTTTTTACATATTTGCAAAGTAGATGTTCTCTTCTCTTCCTTCTTGTAAACAGGAAGCTCGACAGCTTGTGCCCACCCCAACTCCCGTTTCTGTGCCCCGGCGGCTCAGTGTCCCATCATTGACCCCCAGTGGGAGAGTGAGGAAGGGGTCCCCATCGACGCCATTATCTTCGGTGGCAGGAGGCCAGAAGGTTGGTGAACATGTGGTTTTTCACTAACATTTAACATCAAAATTTTTGACCTCTCAGTTTTAGCAGCTGTGTATTGAACCTGGTGTTGATCTCGTCAGGAGTCCCTCTGGTCTACGAGTCCTTTAACTGGCAGCATGGTGTGTTTGTTGGAGCTGCAATGAGGTCTGAGGCCACGGCAGCTGCTGAACACAAAGGTACAGATGCACACCTCTGAGTTTTTTAGGGTTTAAGTTCCTCTCATTGATTTAAAGCTGTTGTGTTTTGGTGTTGAATTTCAACGTGTTCAATCTTTTCTTTCAGGCAAGGTGATCATGCATGACCCCTTTGCCATGCGGCCGTTCTTCGGCTACAACTTTGGTGACTACCTCGCTCACTGGCTGAGCATGCAGAGTCGAAAAGCTCCCACTCAACTGCCTAAGATCTTCCATGTCAACTGGTTCAGAAAGAACCCCGCCACTGGCGCCTTCCTCTGGCCTGGCTTCGGAGAAAACGCCCGTGTCCTGGAGTGGATCTTCAAGCGCTGCAGTCGGGAGAGGCACGATGAGGCTGCCAAGAAGAGTGTCATCGGCTGGCTGCCAGAAGATGGTGCCATCGACACTAAGGGCTTGGGCAGCAGTGTGGATATGGGCGCCTTGTTTGATGTACCCAAGCCTTTCTGGCAGAAGGAGACCAAAGAGTTGAGAGCCTACTTCAGTCAGCAAGTTGGAGCCGACCTGCCACCTCAGGTGGAGGCTGAGCTGAAGGCGCTGGAGGACAGAGTGCACATGTAAATCCCAAGTGAACCCAGAAATGACGCGATGGTCCCTGATGAGACAGGATCAGATCATTAGGGTGCAATCAGAGTCACTGACTGGGTTTTCAAACACAGAGTATACAGCTCTGGACGAGAGGTTATCCAGTTTTGGTCTGATGGGTGTAAACATAAAAAAAAAGAAGAGTTTGGATAAGCTGCTTGAGATGCTTGACTGAGACATTGCTCCTCTGTCTCTGATTTTAACATAGGAAATACAGAAGAGCGAAATGCCAAAGATGTAAAAATAGACACACATTTGTATTTGTTGGTTGAACACTAAGGAAAATAACTAATATTCAGACCAGTATTTAAATAAGTAGGTGCATGAAAACACAGTCAGTGACTCTTTACTCTCTCTCTTGTCATGAAGAGAAATCACAGGTATGAACCCTCAGAGATGGAATTGGGGGAGACTTTAATCTACAATGCAATAGCGACCAGTTGGACACTACTTCACACTAATGCTGTACACTGACAGGCTGGTGCTGGGTTGGTGGTGGCAGGGAGCTTTGACTCGACATGAAGGTTAGATTTCTGTGAGAGAAGCTAATGCCATTCCCTCCATTCAATTACTAAACCTGTTGTTGTGGTACTGGAGCACAATCGTCATGGCCGAGTAGTGCCTTTTAACGCTACAGTCCAGGCTGCTAATGTTTACACACTGAAGCACAAAGATCTTTCCAGACAAAATTCTGTATTAAATTTTAAACATTTTATCCATTAAGATTTTATAATACACTCTGGATTGCCATGAAATGCCTTTTTATTTTTAAATTGAGCCTCATATTAAGACAAAGCCTTTGTCTGAAGTCCATTTGATATTCAGAAATATTTTGAGCAGATTTCCACTGGGCCTAAGGATTTACTGTTTTTGTCTCGCCACTTTTGTAATGTGATTGAACTGTTTGATTCCAGGTGATGTTTACACACAATATGTGAAATGTTGGACCAATAAATGCAACCAAGATTATTAGGTATTTGTAGTTGTACCACAAGGTTTTTATTACATTGCAGCAAATAAATATTTTAAAACACCTCATGTTAATCTTTCGGCTACACTTCAGTTTATTCGCATTCGCAACTAGCACATTAAATCTATTCAATTCCTACTAGAACCACATTGGTGTGGAAGTTTGTTTCCGTCTGTTGCTATGATATGTCGCCACCATATTGGAAAGGGCGAAACTGAATTTGAAACAAAATGCAATAAACAAAACTGTTGCTGTTTTTCTTGATTAAAAGCTATATAACATTTATATTTGACAACCGACTTTAACAAGCCGTGTCATCAGGTTTGTCATTCATCTAATCAGGGATGTGAGAGTGACCATTATGCAGGCTACAAGGGAGAAAGAGAAAAAGGTGCTGCTGAGAGAGGGAACAGTGCATGGCCTTGAATGAGGGTGGTGGAGTGGGAGTGTGGTGGAGGGCTTCAGGCTGCAGATTTCTCCTGAACAGCAGCTATAAACTCAGCAGCAGCAGCAGCAGCAGAATTCAGCTGGACTATAAGCACTGCCAGGGTGACAGGCTCTCAGGGGTAAGAACAGCCTCCTCACCTGGGAAACAGTGCTCAGCTCTGTGCACACTCATCCACTGACAGAAAGAGAGAGGAGGAGTGCACATAGAAGGCTGCAATGACAGAGCCAACATCGAAGAAACAGGGATTCAAAAAGTGTCGGAGCGCTACTTTCAGCATTGATGGCTTCAGCTTTACCATTGGTAAGAGACTGTATTATGTGTGTCCATGTGTGTGAGGGAGAGGTTTTGCTATAGGTGCTATTGCTGTTCTGCTGATCAGATGGTGTTCTTCACTGAAGGTTTAATGGTCAGTGCTCAATGTCCTGGTGGATCTATAGAATATTCTCCTTCACCACAAAAGAAAAAAACAATTGCTGTGTTTTGTTCTTTATATGTATTATTTCTCATTCAATGATAAGGAGGTGCCCTTATCCAGATCTATAACCTGTTAATCATTCAATGATTTTGGCCAGTTGTGTTCTGTCATATCATCTATCATAATCTAACAACAATGTTTGATTTGTGGATGGGTTTACAGTCTTACTGGCAATGACGAAATCCAATAGCCAGCTGCATTTGGAAGCAGTTCATCCATAATCCTGTTTATTTGGTAAAACAGTATGAAAAGGGGATCTGTAGTAGAGTGTGTAAAGATCGCCCTGATGTAGGTGTGTCTTTCCAGGTGAGGGAGGGCTGTATTGATACATAGACAGTGTCCACAGTCGATCTGTTTGAACAGCTGGCCCATTGTTAACGGGACAGGTTTCCATAGTTTTTTGGGAGCAGGGACGATGGTGGTGGATTTGAGGCATGCAGAAAGTGTATATAAGGACAGAGAGTTTGAAAATGTGTGTGCTCACCAGAGGCCTGGAGTCGACAGCTTTGTATGTTAACAGGTCCAACTGCTGTCCATGTGTTGGTGCTGTGGAGGGCTCCCAACAATGCTGCCATCTCCTGAGGGGCACAAACAGAAACATCACACATAGTGCCAGCCAGATATAAGACTATGATATTGGAATAACATGTTAAACACTATACAACCTTTTTTTTTTTTTATCATGTAAACGAAGTCCTTATCTCTTCTAGAAAGAAAACAGAGGGTGCTCGAAGGTAGACTGCACATCTTTGAGTTCCTGGAAGCCCTCTCTGTGACAGCCACTTTACAGTACGGTACAGCAGGAAATACAGTTTTGATAACCCCCTGTTTCCTGTTTCACTCCCCACTCAGAGTGGGCTAAGTGTGGACACCAAGTTGAACTAACCTGGGGTCAGTTTGGAGAATGGAGGTGTTGTCTTGCTGCAGTCAGGAGGAAACCTCTCATGTCTCAAAGATAGTTTAACACCACTTGCAAACATGGATTATCAATATAATGAACAGAATAATCAGTTCCACCTGACACAAGCTGTTCCTTTGTTTGCTGTGACGCAATATACATTTACACAATATGCACATAACAACGGAGAGGACGACGAGATGATTGAAAAAACAAAAGAGTAAATATCATTTTCATCAGGTATACGTGTCCATAATCACATCACTACAATAAGACCCTTTTGATTTTTACAGTGTGTGTAACTGTGTCTGTGTTTATGGGTTGCTGTCTCCAAGGCAACCAGAAGAGACAGGAAATAACTGTGACATAATTTTCACTGGTGCAAATAAAAGTCCTTGTGTGTTGTCAGTTGCTAGGCTGCTGAGCTCAGGGAGCCATTATCACTAATGAAGAGGCCTCTGTCACAGAGCGTAATCTTTATCCCCTTCTCTTACTGATTCCAGATGTACTCCACATCTATCAATCACACACACCCACCCACCCCCCCCCCACCCACACACACACACACACGGTTTATTAATCCTTTGGAAACTGGGAGGGTTAGGTAGATTGATTTGCCTATATTTAGACTTGTTAGTTAGTACTCAAGTGAAACATGATTTTATATACTTTAGTGGTTATTGGTGGTTTTCATTTTTGTATCCTTTATGTAAAATACCACCAGGATCGCTCTGGGTCTCTGCTGGGCTGGGCTCTGCTGTGCTGGGCTCTGCTGTGCTGGGATATGGTGCCCTTTGGCCAGGCAAAGCGGCCCAAGGTTTGGTTTCTGCCCCCGGCCTGACATGGTGCCCTGTGCCATTGTAGGCTATGGCGTCCCCGCCCCCCTCCAAAGAGAGGGACATCTGACTTATGTTATGTGACATTACAAAATGACAGATAATCCTACTCTTTTCTATACAGTTGCCAATGAGGCGGGGGAAAGCAGCCGTCGTCCACTGGCCCGCATTGCACGTGAGTTCACAGCCTCAGTTTTCAGTTTTCAGTTCACCTCAGCAGAGATAGTTAGTGTGATTGAAGACGTGTGGAAAAGAAAAGCATAGGATGTTTGTTTGTATGGACATTGTTCAGGCTCACGGTCCCAGAATGCACTATGCACCGCTGGCACAGCTGGCCTTGGCAGCACTGATCACAAAGGGATTGTCATCAGCTCGTGCAGTGCTGAGGAGATCCTGGCTGATGAGCTGCCAAATCTTGACGCACCTGACGCCATGGAGAAGACGGCAATCAGGTCTCACATACACACACAAAGAAGCATCACTGTATGACAACACACGATAATTTATGGTTAAAAACTGGTTGTTGGTGTGGTGGCTTTGAGCTGCAGGTTGCGATGTCTTGTAAAGCAGCTGGAGAGGGGGGAGGCGTCCGTGGTGGACCTGAAGAAAAACCTGGAGCATGCGGCCTCAGTCCTGGAAAATCTGTACATTGAGGAAACCAGGCAAGACGCTCTCAGCTCACTTGTTATAAACCAAACTTAGACATGTAGTGTGTCATACTAAAAGTTCACTAAAACTTTTCAGCTTTCAAGTATCTAAACTGTGGTTTTCACTAAATGCAGCATCCAGATTGTTCAGTTAATGCCGCAATGTGGACTTCTGGCATTACGAGTTGAAGTACAAAGGTCCTGTAATTAATTGTCACTGCCACTAGATGGTGCAATAGACCACCAGCACCTAAGACCAGCTGTTAAACATTTGTAAGGATAAACTTCTCTACCTACTCCATATCACCTTCAGTTGGCGTCTCCAGGGCAACGCAAAAGATGAGACCATCACCAACCCCACTAAATGAAAAGTACATAAAGAGTCACAACAGAAAACTAGAAGCAGTGTGTGACCTTTGGGTCACTGTGATTCTGCCTCTGCTGCAGGCGGCTGGTGGACACAGAGGACGAGCTGAGAGACATCCAGTCAGACTCGGTGCCCTCAGAGGTTCGTGACTGGCTGGCTTCCACCTTTACCCGTCAGAGGGCCCTGATGGTGCGCCGCTCTGAAGACAAGCCACGCTTCCGCAGCATTGTCCACGCAGTGCAGGCCGGCATCTTTGTGGAGAGGTTCGGCTGTTTGGTTTACTGGAGTTCAATTTGGTTGGGTTTGCCTTGGAGCATCAGTCTGGGAACTATGGTCCTCTATACTTGCCAGTATGTGTTGTGGTATTTGTCTTGGTGTGTGTTATGTGTTGTGACAGGATGTACAGACGGACCTCCAACGTGGCTGGCTTCAGTTATCCCCCAAATGTCATCACTGTGCTCAAGGTCAGTTAACAGGTTCATATAGCAATAATATAACCTAATATTCATCTGCTGATGAGACTTGTTTGTATCTACTCCAGCATGTAGACATGTGGTCCTTTGATGTGTTTGCCCTGAACGATGCTAGTGGAGACCACGCTCTGAAATTTGTCTTCTACGAACTGCTCACCAGATACGACTTGATCAATCGATTCAAAGTACGACAATGAACAGACCACTTTCATTGCCTTTATTAGTCACTCCATATAAGTGCAATATTAAATATCTCACTTTCTGGGCTCAAGAAAAGATGACGTTTGCTGTGTTGTCATGTCAGGTCCCTATTTCTGCTCTCATATCATTTTTGGACCTGCTGGAGGTGGGCTACAGTAAATACAAGAACCCATACCACAATCTGATGCATGCTGCTGATGTCACACAGACCATCCATTACCTGCTTCTCAAGACTGGCATAGTGGTAAGTCTGGTATTGATTTGATACCAGTGCACAATGAAAACTCCAGCGCTCCAACTCCGACTCTCTCCCTCTCTCTCTGTGCCTGTCTTTCCCTCAGCACTGGCTAACAGAGTTGGAGATCTTTGCCATAATCTTTGCAGCTGCCATCCATGACTATGAACATACAGGAACCACCAATAACTTCCATATTCAGACCAGGTATTTTCCTCTCATTCAATCATTGCAATTCTTTTATTTTTCACAGCTGTGCCTTGTGATGAATGTGGCTGTGTGGTATTTGCAGGTCAGAGACAGCCATGCTGTACAATGACCGAGCTGTTCTGGAGAACCACCACATCAGCTCTGTTTATCGCCTTCTACAGAATGATGATGAAATGAACATCCTCTCGAATCTGTCCAAAGATGACTGGAGGTAAGAGGAGACACTCCTCAGGCTTTAAGTGTATTTATCAATGTAGTGGACACACCCTCATACTATTGCCTAAAGGAAGAATATATAGGACGAAAAGTGACTTCTATTGTTAAGTGCTTTGAGTGGTTGACATTTAACATATGATATTAGCTGAAAAGTCATTCCCAAGGGAGCGGGGACGTTCAATGACAGCCCAGCTGATAATTCAATTCTCACTCACCCTTTCAGAGAGCTGCGGACTCTGGTGGTGGAGATGGTGTTGGCCACTGACATGTCCTGCCACTTCCAGCAGATCAAAGCCATGAAAACCATCTTGCAGCAGCCTGATGTGTGAGTAGTGGATTTCACTTCTGAGTCAGAGGATGACATCCACCCAGCTAAAACTGCTATGATATAAAGAATATTATACGTGAAAAAAAAGGCAGCCAAGATCAGGCTCAAGCAAGTACAATGACTTACAGTGACAGCGACTTACTGGATTGTATTTGCAGGATTGACAAACCAAAGGCCTTATCCTTGATGCTGCACACTGCTGACATCAGCCATCCTGCCAAACGCTGGGACCTTCACCACCACTGGACCACGTCTCTGCTGGAGGAGTTCTTCCGACAGGTACACACCTGTGGAGTATTATGTAATTCAGAAAGAAGCATAAGCTTGTATCTCATGCACTTATTTTGTTTCCAGGGAGATAAAGAAGCAGAGCTGGGTCTGCCTTTCTCCCCTCTCTGTGACCGCAAATCTACCATGGTGGCCCAGTCCCAGATCGGTACTCTGCTCTCGTATCTGCAGTATATTGAAAACTGACTTTATTTCCACTGTGCATGTAAAGTCCAACTAGTAATCTGGCATGAATACTGTCTCCTGTAGGATTCATTGACTTCATCGTGGAGCCAACATTCACCGTGCTGACAGAAATGATTGAGAAGATCGTGACGCCACTCATTGAGGAGGCATCTCAGTCTGGATTGACCGGACTCAAACCCTCAAGGTGACGATGCACAAAACCCTCATTTCCTGCATGATGACAGTCATGTTGTTACATCAATACACTCAGTATGCCAGCTAAATTTGACCAGACAAACCTGTAAAATGAAGATGTAGCGTTGCTGTTCATGTCCACATCCACAGTGTCAACAGTATTAACGGCAGTGATGGGAAGAATTCCAGTGTGAAGAGCACTGTAGGCTCGGAGGGCAGCTGCTGTCTGGCCACAGTTGACTTCAAGAGCTTCAGGATCACGTGGAACCAGGAGGTTAATCACAACAGGGAGCTGTGGAAGGCCCAAGCGGCCAAAGGTGGCCACACCGGCCTTTTATTCTCTTTCACTCAAACATGTCAGACCTCACACGGCTGTTTGCTCAGGATCCACAGATCTGCACACTTCTGTAGCTCTTAGCCTGTTTGCTCTGAGTAGATTCAGAAATTCAGTCCCACAAATACAACACAACCTGTACATCTTCTCAAGTTCTTCATTGCAGGTGCACACTTTGCATTCTTCAAATCACAAATTAAGGAACTCATACACTCACAAGATTTGTGCATGTGCCAATCTTTTCAAAAATGTTTTTTTCATAGCACAGATACAAGTTAAAAACGGTAACTACTTGAATCTTTTGCTTGTTGGTAGAGTCGGAGCAAAAGGCCAAGACAGAGGCAGCAGAGGGCGGCCAGGAACAGAAGGAGACGGAGGACGAGAAAGGGTCAAAGCAAGCTGATGACCGAGCCAGACAGGGCACGATTAAAAAAGATGTGGAGGGACAAGGAGAGGAGGAAAACAAGATGCAGCAGCAGCAGGAGGGGGAGGAGCAACGGCCAAAAAAGGAGGAGGGGGACAGTAATGTAGGACGGACTACAGGATCAGAGCAAAACGAAACAGAAAAGAAGAAACCCGACGGTCACACAGACAGCAGTCAGCAGCAGCAGCAGCAGCAGGGTCAAAATGGTATGTACAACTCTTCAACTTGAGATTTTAGCAAGTAAGTAAGTTGAAGAAGCTGTCACAGTTAAACTGAAGGCCCCATGAATGTGATTTTCTCTGCAGACCCTCAGCACGACTGCCCTCTGATCCACTACTGCAAGAGACCCAGTTACTGTGCCAGCTCCTACCAGCTGGTCAGGTCAAAGGTCTCTGAGATGCGGCCCATTGACGCCAGAGGAAAAGCCAGGAGACTGCAGCGCATCTCCCTACGCCGCCGAAAGTGATCAGAGTGACATCAGTGTGGTGTCACGTCATACGATACTAATGCACGATAATCAGTTTATATTTGCACATTTTGCAGCCTTACATTCATTCACAGCCACTGTGGCCAATGAGCTGTGTCTCCTCCAGGTGAAATAAAGTCCCCGTTGCCGTCACAAAAACATGACACATGTTTTCTTTCTTTGTTCCACTGCAGTAGAAGAGGAGCAGAAGACACCGTAGAGACATAATGAAAGTCCAAATCTTTGGTCAAAGTAAATTTTAATGACCCTGAGAGCATACAAATAGATATAGACAATGAAATGAAAATTAATTCTTCTGATTTTTTTCCTCCTCTTCTAAGTGGACCACCTGCTTCTCCGCCTTCAGCAGTCTCACTCCTACAGAAAGGGAAAACACAGATTAAAGAAGGAACCAGCTGTTTGGTTGAAGTGGGTCCTCGTCCCTGTGGTGGATGCAGTGTCAGAGGCGTCATTACAGGACAAGTTTTATCATATTTGAGTTGTATAAACAAGGACAAAGCCCAGACCTGGTATATGTGGAGGACAGTTGAGGATGGGTGTGTCTTTTCGGCGAGGTTTCTTCAGCTGGTCGTCCTCCTGAGCCTCCTCCTTGTCCTCATTATCACTGATCACAGACTTCATGTCCACCAAGGCGTCTTGGTCTGTCACACAGGCAGGAAAACGCTTTATTCTGATGATGTGTTCTCTAAGGAGGAGTCCAGTTTAGTTAATGCGTTTCAGCTCTCAGTGCTGGTATTTTTTATTTTTGGCTCTATTTTGGTTTTAAAACTCAAAAATGGATCTCACTTTCGTGTGTTCTTGCTGCACCTGGGAAATATACCAAATACTTTTGTCGAAAATGTCAATTGGTTGCTCTCTTGTTCCCTGCATTTTTGTTTCCTTTTTGTGCCTCCATTTGACTGCAAATATGTTTATTACATGGCAAGTTTAATTTTTCATTTTCACTTAATTTCATATATTGAAATCACAGGATAAACTGCAGGCAAAGTGCAAACATGTTATCAAACAAGGAATAATAATAACATTAGACATTCATTATTGTTGTTAATAGAAGTAATAACATGAAGGGATGCAGACAGGCTCGGAGCTCTGTGCTTACACTGTCTGCCTTCCTGTGTCATCAGTCGATGTTGGATGGTGGAGCTCATATAGCCGGTCGTTATCTCTGAGGACCTCTGGGGTTTCTGCACAGGTCACACACACACACACACACACGTTCATTCAGAATCTATTATTTAACAATGCACCTTGTTATACTAACAAAGGACAGAGCGCTATTGTGTGAATGCTTCAATGAGACATTTGAATTACTCCCAAAACCACATTAAAACAGGCTCTGATCAAATCACTGAATTCACAAAGCATGTATAAGCCCATTGTATTTATCGATCACTACATCCATAAATTTGACATGACACCTGTGTTTCTAAAATGTTGTCAGAGTGTCTAGATAGGTAGACGCAACATCTGCATGTGATTTTTCCAAATGGATGCTGATTGACAGTCGGCATGACGTAATGAAGACACAGTGGATCAAAGGGAAGTGGTAGAGGATGTAAAGCAAAGAACAGAAGCAAAGAAAAAGAAAGCAAGAGCACAGAAAAGCTGGATCTGAAGAGGAATAAGAGAAAAGTATAAATGAAAACCAAGCAGTCAAAAATAAACCCATCAGTCTCTTACCTCAGTCTGAGCCGTGTGACACAAGACAAACTGGACACTGTGACTCTGGGTTATCAAGCTGGGAGGAGGAGCATCCCCCCCCCTCTGCATCCATTATCTGCCAGAGACCCCCACCACCACTGGAGAAGTGCAAGAGGAGCTGCTGAATGTCTGATGACCATCACCACAGCATGTGCATGTTATCTTGTATAAAATGTTTTGTCCTGTTTTTAAGAGCTGCCTGATTGAATGTAATATGCATATCATGTACCTTTAAACCATCATATCTGATCTGACCACAAGGCAGCCCTGTCCGAAGCAAATAAATGATTTATTGTATTTGTTGTAATAACAGCCAAATTATAAACTGCATTATAAAGGATAACAATTGCAAATGCAGATGTTGCATATATTTATTATAGTATGTGCATTATTAAACGTACAGCCACATTTTGCTGGGTATTTGAGCATCAGTTGCTGTCCTCCATGAAGTCCTGTATCAGGATTATAAGATACCTCCAGAAATGTGTATTGCATTTTTAAACCAAGATGTCATCTGCACAGATTCACTGGATCAGACAAGTTCAGTCTCAAGTCTTAAAGGTGGGAGGTGAGTGTAGATGATTCCTGTGTCTCTACTTGTTTTCCCAAAGGTCGTGATGTGACGTTCTCATTTTCTGGAGGAAGCCCACTATGTCCAGTTTGTCTGTCTTAGTGGGAGAGCAGCCCAGGCCATTGCAGGCACTCTCTGATTCAGGAGGTGACTGTCTGGCGGAGTCTGTGTTCCAGGTGCTCAAGGAGGGGACGTGCTCACTGTGCACATCCGGAGCTGGAGCCACACAGGGCAGCAGACAACACTGAGTGGCCACTGTCCTGTTGGCAGTGGAGCTTGATGATGTGGGTGCTGCTGCAGGCTGAAAGACTCCAAGCTGAGAGCACAGCAGAGACTGTTCGTCCAACAGTCTGTCCATCCTCTATTTAAAAGACAAAGAATCATGATTAGAAACACAGATATTCACACAGGGACCCTGAACAGGTCCCAGTCAGTCTAGCAAATATCCAAACAGTCAAATTCAGCAGTATTAGATTACAAGAATTACATATTTGTGCTTATAGCATTCACATTCATATTCATACTCATCACTTCAGACAGGGATGGGTGTGTAGGTGTGACTGAGTGTGTTACCATCTTCAAGCTGTGGTCGTAGTAGTGGGCCAGTTCATTCAGCTGCATCTCCAGCTCTTTAGCCTCCTGCTTCACTGCTCGTCTCAGCTCCTCTATGTCCTGTATGTTCTCCCTGTGCACAAAGACATATAGCTCTGAATACAGTCTTAAATGGGTGCTCCGAGGAGAGGACACACTGTGCGACACTGTGGAGTCTGTACACCTCAGAGTCCTAAACACAGCTACATGTGTACCTGTCCTGGTCAGAGAGGTCACTGTAAACTGCAGCCTGGTCCTCAGAGAGCTGCTCTTCCATGTTGCTGAGCACAGAGCGAAACTGCTGCAGACACAGCATCATGTCCTCCAGATCAGCCAACGAGTACTGAGGAGGACACATTCAAGAATACTCAAACAATGATACTGTAAATGTGAAAAGTCAAGAACAAGAACGACAACATTTTCAAGTCTGATTACATTCATGCAATGTTAATCTGGACATACAAACTCACTTCCTGTTTCTTAGCATTGCCTAAATGATGGCAAATAAACTACACTAATCACATCACCTGCAGCTGTTAAAGATGACAGAGGAATATTTAAACATGGAGGTGGATGTTTAAGATGAAAAAAAACAACTCTCAACAACAACTCAAGGGCACTGCTTTTTCCTGTTTTCCAACATAAATTCATCACAGTCTCAGTTTTGAATGTCACTGAATCAACGAGAGAAAAAACAGACCGGAGAGTAGAGGACAGGATGAGGAGGGAGCTGCACAAGCAAATGAGACATTCATATGTTAATGTGGTCCTCGCTCTGAAAAGGCTCCATCTCAAGAATTATGGTAATGTGACCACAAATATACTGTTTATATCAAAGTGCAAACATCGTGACTCGCCTGGCGCTGGACACGTCAGAGCTCACTGCTCACTCCTGTGGCTGACACTGGTCAATGGGAAACTCAAGAGCGCTGGACAAATGAAATCCAAACCTCTGACTACGATGACAATGATGGGCTTTTTTCTTTCATTTGGTGTTTGTTTTCTAAACTGCATTATTCCTTTATTCATCCCATACAATGACTCATCAATATTCAATGTGTTGCACAGTTGTAGCAATGGACACAAGGAGAGCCCCCTTACAATGATTTGTTATTGATATCGTGTTCAGATAAGAGGCATTGGTTGATTGGAGATGTCTTCCTGCCTCTTTAAGAGTGTCTGGTGTTGAACCTCTTGAATTTTGAGTATGAGGTTTTAATTGGGGCCTGGTTTTAATGAAGACCTTGTATACGCTGCTGATAACCTCTTCTATGCTTCATAGGGGTTAACATGAACAGTACGGAAGAGGATAAGGGCCAAAAGAGATTTTCTGACTTTACTCTCAGACTTTAAAAAAGACATTACTCACAGGCATACTTCCTTGACTGTGTTGTTTGTTGTAACTCCTCTGGTTGCAGCAGGCATATTGATGGTCACAGGAGCAGCAGCAGGTCATGGTGGCCGTCTGATTGCCCTCCCACAGCTTCTCTTCATCCTCACTTCCATGCCTGTCCACGTCCTTGTCTTTATCAAGCCACAGTCCACCGTCCACAGAGACCGACACAGCGTGGTAGTTTCTACCAATTCCAGAGAGACAGTCATTTGACTCCCAGTCATTAGACAGCAGAGGGAGTGATGGAGATGAAGAGTAGATCAGCGCAGGTCTTCGTATCGTTCGTGAGGAACCCACTGATATGCTCGCTTCATTCGGAATAGCATGAACAGCCCCCTGAGATAACTTCTTCAGGAGATTGTTTCGCTGAATCTGCATGTCTGTCCATTCCTGCACGGCACGGAAAGGGCTGGAGGTGTCCAACTGGCGAATACTAGGCAGAAAGTTGCATTTTGAGTCTATCATATAAGGTACGTCCTTTCTTTGAACAATATGTGAAGATGGAGACGAAGGCATCTGGACAGAAACAGAGCGGCTCGATGGCCTGAGGTGTGGGGTTGTGGGCGACGACATGTTTGGAGCCAGAGCCAAGGAGGATGGTGCATCTGAGAGGTCAGTTGTGTTTCTGGAGTTCTGGTCAGTGTCCATTGTTGAAGACTTATATTTATCAGTGGATGAAACAGTATCTGGAGCAGCTGAGCCACTGGAAGACAGAGATCTCCCAAAAGATCTATCTGAGGCTTCAAAGCTGCCGGACTCTGTGAACACAGGGGTTGAACTAGAAAGCTGGATGGGTTCTGCCCAGTAGACTTGTCCTTCAGAATCAAGCTGCTTAAAGAAGGCGTCCATGTCCCCACTGTCAACATCTGAGCCGTCCACTGAGGTTTCAAACACCAGATCCAAGCTGTCAATCTCGATTAAATCCTTTTGCTCCCCTTCAGATTTGCTAGACACCTCTGGAACCTCAGGTAAAGTTGAATTATTTCTGCTTGATTCATCCTGTGTGCCAGGGATTTCCATTTCACTGCCTTCACTTACCTCCACCTGTTTGGTCTTAGCTGAAAGCTCAGTGTCCAGACTACAGGAAGGGATCTGTGGATCTATTTCTGTTTGGGTACATACTTCCTCAGAGGCCAACCTAACACCTTCCGACAGAGCTGCAGAACTCTCTGTATCTGAGATGTAAACAACAGTATCTCCAGTCTGCACACTGTCAGTGTGTCTCTCAACCTCTCTCTCACCCTCACCCTCTCCATTCCTCTGAAGATCATCCTCCTGAGAGAGGTGATCCATCTTATCACAAATAACATCTTGGACAAGAGAAGCTGGAGTAGTGTCAGTGTTTTCATCATGAGAGCGGGATTGACCCTGGTCAGAGCTGTGCTGCTCGCTCATGTCTGATCTTCCTCCAGCAGCTGGAGCTATCAAACCAAGAGATTGTGAGGAAGGAGAAGACTGGCCATCTGGAGTGGAAGGACCAGGAGGTCTGGGGGATGGTGTGGGGGAACCGTCCTCCAATTTACAGGAGTCTTCAACAGGTGGGGATGGAGCTGGGGGATTATTATCGTCCAGCTGAAAGGATAGAGAGGAGGGCGTTTCACCCTGTTCCTGTTGTATATTGGTTTGTGTTTCTGAGAGGTCTGAAAGATCTCTTTGATTGTTTTCTGAGGATGGACAATGAAAGTCAGGAGCATCACGAGGATCTAAAGCCGCCTCTGTCCTTTCTGTCTGTGAGCTCCCAGGTTTCCCAGAAAAGGAGTCAGACTTTTCGATCGATTCAGAAAAAGAACAACTCTGTTCTGGAGGAGGAGATTGAGATGAAGGGACCGCTGAAAAAGTAGAGGCTTCTGTGCCTTCAGAGTCATGAGGAAGAGTCGAGAGGTGGGGGCTTGGAGTATCATTGTCTACAGTTTGAATGTCCTCTGAATCTCTAATCAATGAGTCAATGTCCGTTTCAATGAGGGATGAAGTAGGGGAGCGAGGGATATTTAAAGCAGGAGAAGGGATGGTTGGAGACAGGGAGTCAGGTACATTCTGTAACTCAGGTGAAGAAGAACGAGGGGGAAGGTGCTGAGACTCCAATTCAGATGGAGGCTGATCCCGATGTGGTGGTGTCTCCATTTCTGAACTTAACAGATCATATGAAGAAATTGGAGACGTGGAGACGAGGTGAGATAAGGGGTCATGTGGGGGAGAGGAACTGGGAGAGTCTGGTCTCTCATTGCTCTGGCTCTCTGTGCTTCTTTCTGACAGTCCAGACAGAGCCTGCAGACAAGACAAAAACAGTCAAAGAACTGGACACATGAACTGCTATGCCATTAAGAAATCAGCTAATCGCCAGTGCAAAAGGTATAAAACCTGCAGATATAGATGGTGTTTCTAGTACACTGCTTGATCAATCACATTCCTGTGATTAACACATTCTGCCATCAAAGTCAGAGCAAGCGACTGTGGTACAGTGATTTAAAGGAGGCTTGTGACCTTGATGAGGTTAGGTCCTGGTGACGGCTGCTGAGGGAGGGTGAAGGGCTCTTCTAGAAATCCACTGCTGTCTGACTGGCAGCTGTTGGTCCGTATTACACCTCGCACTGCTCACATACATGAGTATGGAAAGAGAAAACAAAGAGAAGGATGAGAAATAATTTGATAAATCCACTGAATTTAGACAAAAATGTACAATCTGTGAGGTACAAATAGTAAATTCTCTTCTCAGTGAAACCCGTACTTGCTCCACAACATCGCCACCCAGTGGCAGCCCACAGCAACACAGCAACAATACAAGTGATGAAAAAAGAAAATATGTATTAAATAAATTAATGACCCACCTAGATTTTCTGCCCCTCCTGTGTAGCTTCCTGTGCCAGTACTGTCATCAAAACTTTGAATCTGGAATGAGATATCATTTGTTTATCAACCTGTAGGTAATTATATAACAAACAAATGTAATAATTTAGTGTTGCCTTTGACTTGCCTCTTCCAATTCAAATGATTCAATGGCATGTCCAGGGCTGCTCTTCCTCAGGGGGTGACCTTGAGTCATGGATCCAGGTCTCAGTGGTCCCTCCTGACTTATGTGTGCGATCACATGAGCCTGGGACTGAGGGTCTGGACCAGCTCCGCGCTCCTCAATTAGAGGACTCAGACACCCTGTCTCTAAGGGTCCAGGTTTAAGTTTCTTTAAGGTGACTTTCTTGTCTTCAAGGCTGGGTTCAGCAGGTTGCAGTGACTCGGGTGCCACAGAGGGAGAAGAGGCTGTTGAAGTGGTTGGCTCGTTGGCTTTAAGGCTGTGGAGCTGGCTGAGGGATTTCTTTGATGCTCGTCTGAACAGCATCCCTACTCGCCTCCTCCGCTCCTGGGCTTCAGGGGGCAGGGTGGAGGCAGGCCCCACCAAAGAGGAGAAGGCTGTAGTCACCTGCTGGAGAACCTCAAGCTGTCTAAAACGATCTGAAGAGGACAGAGAGGACAAGGAAAATGTTGCTACTGCTACTTCAAAGACATGTTCTTCTTATATTGTGTGGAACAAACAAGGGTAAATACAATGCTTTTAAACATGCAGCATGCAGCTGGTCACGGTGCAGAAACCTAGACTTACTGCTGACATCTGGGTTCTCCAGGTCCAGACGGTTCTTCTGGGCATCCAAAAACACCTGGAGGTTGATCCCTCTTGCCTGAGACTGATAATTGATGAATCGAGCTGGAATGCGTCCAGACAGGTCGGATTCGTCACAACCGAAGCCCAGGTCCAACAGAACCTCCTCTGGGTCGTCATTCCACAGGTTGAGTACGTCCATCACACTGTCAACAGAGGACATAGATAATAACTGTATATGAACAAACAGACAGACAGAAATATGTGTGTGTGTATGTGTGTGTGTTCGTGTCTAACCTGAGAGGTCCAGAGTGACCTGAAGTTGTCGAGTTGAAGCTGTTCCACCAGCTGAGAGCCGAACTTGACTTACTCCGCCTGAACGGGTACAGCGCACAGAAAAGGGGTTCATGCTTCCTGGTAACCTGTTGTTATTGATCTTTGATCCATGTTACCTGTGCTGTTGTCAGGCGCTGTAATAACTTTCCCCTGATCGTTTTACTTTCTGTGCAAACTGTGCTCTATGCTGTACAGGAGGGGAAATGAGGGTTATTTGCCTGGCAAATATGACTTGTAGTTACGTGTCTAACTATCTGCCCAGGACCTGTTACCACTGCCTGAACCAACAGCTGTCAGTGAATGACACACTGCAGGGGGGAGATGACCTTTTAATAGTGTTTAAATGGACCACACTGCATTTATTCATCAGGTTTCATAGACTATAATTTAGAAAACGAGTATCATGTTTCCAAACACTTTATATGAAGCCATAACACCTGACAATCTGATAGCTGTTGAAATGTCCTCTAATAAATCTTCCCATTTTGCATAATGTTATCAGCACTTCTCAACATAATGCTGCGTTCTGTAACCAGATCATCGTAATGCCTTTATGGCAGCTCACTATCTGTTTCAAGTTAAAAGTAAATGTTATGTCACATCCTCTCCATTGCTGCCGCGCTCTCATAACCATAACCACACATACACTGAAGATAGACAGTGACATGGTAAGCCTTTGGAGACATCAGAAACTATGAAACTATGACACCATGACCTGAAATTTTTCAATGACTCATCCATATCATGAGTCAGAAAGGTGGCCTGCATTGAATATGTTATAAAGCTCGATTCACAAAAAGTGCTGCAGATCATTTTCAGTAGTATTCAGAAACCAACAAGACCCGAAAGCCATCTTCAGTACTGTAAACAGACACTTCAAATCCCGATCGTATTTGGAACGAATCTCCGACCACAGACCGCACCATCAGAAATGAACTAACATCACCAGAGAGAAAAAAGGCAGCAGATGTGTTGTAGATCTAAACTTGAGTTAAACCCTGTATGGTCTGTATTTAGGGATTGCTCTAACAACAACATGTAAAGTATTGCACTGTCCGACTGAAGCTTAATGCCACTGAAGTCAAGTCATTTTAATTCTCCATCGACATTCATACACAAGGCAACTGCATTTCCTACAATGAGCATCCAACATCTGTGTTGACTTCCAGTGTAACAGCCTGACATTACAGCGCTGGCTCTCAGGCTCCATAGATCTGAGCGTAGATGTGAGGAAGAAGAGGTGTCCTTACCACAGAAACCTCTGGACGGTCCTCACTCCCTGTTTACCATATAAAGACGCTGCAGAGGAGAAAAGTCATGTTATCTGGGTGAGGAAGCAAATGGGGCATGTGAGCCATAAACGATACTGTAAGCAGAGAGAGAAACATCAGCAGAGGAGGAAGGGAAACATCTTCTTGATTTCCCAGTGGTTGTCGGTACATTCTGTCCAGGTCTGGTGTCAAGGCTCCTCGAGCTATATTAGGCAAGTGTTTCTCTCCGTCTCTGTCATCCCCCTCTCTCTGTCTTTCTTCCTTCAGAGGGTGTTTGGGTTTTGGCAGTTTCCTCTACCTCCCTCTCCTAGACTGGGACTCCATTAGATGCTGGCATGGTGTCAAGACCAAAGTAGTCTTTCTCCATTTGCACTGCCATACCTTGTGATGTTTTTAAGGCACAGGACATTTTTTTTTGTCAAAATAAAGGCATAAAATTGATGCACATTCCAGCTGAAGGCATTTCTTTGAGAGATTATCTCTAAGTAAACTTGAGGTTGGTGCCAGTTTTGTTCTGGTCCACAGTGCCCCGACCTTTTGAACCTTTTCTTATATAAGAACTGACGCAGGTGTAAAAGTGGGGCTTACAATCTGCGTCTGATTAGTCTTTTTTTCTACTTAAAAGTTCAGCTAACTTGTTGTTGTAATTCCTGAAATAGCATCTCCTACTGTTTCATTGCTGAGTCATTGAGTCTGAGAAGACTCACTGCCTCAGCTAAGACAAACCCCAAAAGGACTGACAGTCACTGAACCAGGAAGTGCCTCTAATCCTGGTGAAAAGACAGATTTGCAATGGTTTTGTGTTTCACTATATGTGCAAACATTTTTTGAAAAGTGTTTAGACATGTTGTCAAACGTGACTAGTGGCACTGGGGCAACAGGTCGTGCAACCTCAACAACCACCACAGGTCGTTTTTCACCCTCTCATACGGCCCACACCAGTGCTTCCTACAGCGCCACGTAACGGCCCTTGTTTATCATGGTTACCACAGTAAACGTATTGGCTACTGTGCCCACGTACTGGTTGTCCCCATAGTTACTGAAATAATGGTGGCGGCTAACTGTTTAGCCACAAAAACTACTTGTAAATGCATAGAAACTAGTTCATTGTTTAGGCACAGAAACGACCTTTTCATATACAGTCTATAGAAACTGGATTAGGTTTATGCACTAAAAGAACTAGCAAAAACAGGTTTCATGCGATTTTAAGTTTAAGTTCACTAAGTCATAAAAAAAACGTGACAATGGATAATGCTGCTGGTCGAATGTGACCTGATAATGTTGTTTTCTCCAGGTTTTGACAGGCTCCCATAGATAAGAGCTGGTAATTCTTTTTATTTACTCTAAAAGTATTTACATGCAGCGTAAACATAGCATCATGTAGCATACAGCTTAATATTTTGGTATGATAATGAATAAGTGTTATGTTATGTGAGCCCCTGCACTGCACTCAAGTTGTCTAATGGTTATGACACACTCTGGAAACCTCAATAAACAAAACACTCTGGTGTTGGAAAATTAGCACTGGAGTGTGCATGTGCAGACGCTCTGCAGGAGATGGTGCCTGACAAGTCCAGAATAGGACAATATTTACCTTCGTCACCCAGAGCCAAGTCATCATCGCTACTGGGGTTCCTCCTCACAGGCGCTGCAGGGACACAGGACACAACGACATGAAAATGAAAACCAGAGAGCATGAGAAAATTTCAGAAGTAAACTAGGGCAACACATCGGAGATGATGAATAAGTTTGAACCATATGTATAAGAGAGAGAACGGAAACCTGAGCAACCAGATGGTATGTTGAATATAACAACCATCTGGGCCTTGCAGGAAACCATTTGGACAGATTAGAAAAGTTTCCCTGGCATTGTATCGGTCCATTGTGTTGATGAGGGAGCAGGGCCGAACACAGAGGTTTAGATTTACCAGTCAATCTCCAATCAGACCATAAGCCATGAGCTTTGGATAGAGACCCTTAGAGAGAGGCTAATGAGCTTGGACATCTGGAGGGAACTTGTAGCTCCAGTTGCATTTTGTATTTAGCATTTAGATCAAAACATCACTGTGCCTCAGTAGAGCCTCGCGGAGCTGTTAGACTGAGTCTTGTGGTGCCTTTAAATGTGTTGCTGTAACTTCATGCCACTGAGATTGTGAGTATGTTTTAGGACAAAGAGACCGTGACCCCAATAAATCAGCACTATTAAGTAATTCAGGCACAAGAGCAAAGTGTGATTGGGGGGAATAAATCAAATGGATAACTATCATTCAGTGCTGATCACTAGTTCAGATCTTATCTTCTTCCAGCTTTATTTTTGTCCAACAGAATGACCTTCCAGCCGTGCTTCATGCTAAACGGAGGGAAGATTAGACAGAGGCAGACTTTGCTAAGTCCATGGTTTCATGGTTTTCCCCGACACCATTTGCATGCTGTTTGAATGGGCTTGGCTCGGAGAAAGTTAGATAACGCACACGCACAGCAACAATATGAATATATTCATCAAAACAGCATGGCATTTGATTTCACATTGTCACATTAATTCCACTTAAATCAACTGAGAACGTAGAGTTAGAAAAGAGTTAAGTACAAAAATGATTATTTGTTAGACTGTAATTAAACTGGACAGTAGCTACTATCATACTATTACTACCACTAGGCTATACATAAAAGCTACTGTACTCTTCTTATACTAGGTACATGCACTAATTACAGTGATATAATATAATATAATATATATATTGTTCTCAGCCAGTCACAGTTTGACTAGAAAGCCTCGCCTCGTCTCATTCTACTCACTAAGAAGATGACAACAGTACTACAGAAGTGCTCTGGATAACTCACCGTCATGCACCACAAAATCACAGAAGAGGGAAGACAAAAGTCATTGGAGAGAAAGAAACAAACACCTCTCCACTACTGAAACACAAAGAGAAAGATTTCCATTGTTCGTACCTTCAGCTCCTTGCAGCTTTTGTTTTGCATCCTCCCTGCAACACAGGTCAAGTTTTATTAGAAGGAGGGACAGAGCACGTATACACACAATGTGGGCAGTACTTTCTGATGAAATGTGATGTGATGTATTATAGAGTGCAATAATACCACATAAGCACTTGGTGCTGTGTGAACTGTGCCATCCAAATCATTATATAACAAAGAAAGAAAGAACTCTAAATAAAGTGAGATTGTTCATCGATGGAGTTTCTTTCTTTTCAAACTGATATCTGTTCATTATTTACGCCTTATTTGGCAAATGGGCTTGGTATGAAAAGTTTAATGACTCACTTTCTAAATAGTTTTTAAAGGCAAAAGATTGATTATTGATCCTTCTGTTTTGACTCCCTTTATTTACACACTTAAGGCACTGTCACTTCACATTTTAGGCAAGCATGTCTTGTATTCTCTTCAGAGTAGGTCAGAGAAGAGCAGTGACACCTGTGACATGTGTATACTCACTCAGTAACAGGGCTGTTGAGCCATTGACTGACGTTGCTCTGGATCGAATCTCCTGTGGTTGACATAATTTGATAAATTAAAAAGAGGCATGTGACAGAAGCAGTCAGCTTCTACTGAGAGCTGAAACTGACCTGCTCCACCTGTCTCCACCTCTACTATGTACACTAAATACTGTACTTACATAATGAAATAAAACCTCATCCTAAAAGTTCGAGCTCTCTAGTAATGAAAGTAACTTGTCAGGTTAATAACAATTTTGATTTTACAGGACAACTCTTAACTTAATTTATAAATATACAAGACGTTTACGTGAAGGATAATAAAATAATTATGTAACAGCAGTCAATTGCTCAAAGATAAAACTGATGTAAATTTCACATATTAAATTGTGTGGAAATTGAATATATCTTCAACATCATCTATATTCCTGATCCTCCCAGTTCTCTCCTCAAGAGTCAATGTTATCATTCCTATATATATGTATATATTCTGTTTGTATTATATAGCATTTGGAAATGAATTTGCAGAATGACCAGGACCATTGTTTAATTTCAGTTTACATCACAAGCTGACAAACAAAACATTATGAGTGCCTTGGTCCTGACCTGTAAGGCTCTCAGGTAGGTCCTTGAGGCTCCAGTGGAGCCTGGATGCCACCAGATTGGCCCTCTTGGCTGCAGCTCCTTCAGAAGCCATGAACTGAAACTGCAGTGATGGGAACCACAGAAGATCAGCTCATCACATAAAGAGAAACAGTTGCACACACACAAAAACACACTCACCTGTGTAATTTAAATGTTGCAGATAGTTCCTGTCTCTAGATCATCCTCAGCAGCTGAGCTGAAAAAAGCAGTGAGGAGTCCATGAGGATGTCGGGAGTGAACTGAAATTCCTCCAGACCTGGAGCTCAAAGAGCAGTTCTCATTCAGCTCCTGTCGCTCTCAGTAAACATATCAGAGGAGGGACATGCAAATGACCCAGTCAGTCCTAAAAGGACACATCACGTCCTGCTGCTGTTTATCAGTTTCTGCTCACCGAAAGTCAGAGGCAAATATTCTCTGGAAACATCTTCATGTTCCTGGGAAAATACATTTAAATATGCAGGAATATTCTTAAACAATGTTCTTGGACGAGGAAATAAAAATGAATTGTGTAAAACCTGAAGTAGGACACAAGTAGAAGACTGAACTACAGTATTGTTGTGCATATATAATTACATAAATTGGCAGAGGAGGGAGTCAGAGCTGGATTGAGGTTGTAGTTTTTACATACGTCTGATCTAACGTCAGGATCTCTCTTCACAAGCGGCCTGTTACGGGCAGCTGGCAGCCTCTTCAGGCAGGGAGAGCTGAAATGCTGCCTTTAAAATGCAAATCACCCATGTTTCAGAATTGGTTTTTTGATATTAGGCCAATTAAATCCTCAAAGGAGGAAGAGGAAAAAGGAAGCAGTAGCCGTGATGTGTGTGCTCAGCCTCACGAACGTTAACAGCTGTCTCTCTGCTGTCACTGGGAGGAGGTGCAACTGCCTCAATACTGATGGTCACCATCCAAACTGACAGAGCTTCAGAGGATCTGCAGAGGAGAGAAGGCTTCACACACAAGACTGAAACCATCACTGAACATGTTTCAACTAAATACTCTGTAAAATGTCTCAGTATTTTTGTCAATTTCAGTTTTTTTCCTTTTAGACAAACTGTCTTTTTGCTTTATATTTATAACCTTCGTATAGAGAGGGTATACATGTTTAAGATGCTGTTAGAATTCAAGGCTGCAACATAAAGTTTCAAATGAGTAAATCAAAAGTCCAGTGACAAGTCAGTGTACAAAAAGACTTCCATACTTTTATTTTTTAAACAGAAAACACACAGACTACACACTCACTAAAACAGATCCTTGCATGTATTGTTCAAATACCATATTTGGTCTTTTGGTCAGTTGTCAAACTCATCTTTACACACAACCTACTGTGTTGCAGATTCCTCCAGCCTGAATTCGAGCTCTGATCTCTTCACTCGTTCTTTTAGCAGCTGTAATCTGTTGGAATAATTACTTTTCAAATGGATCATGGATGCATACGTTCAGTCTATTTGCCCCTCTTAAACTTGCTCGGTGCAGCTCCAGTCTTCTGCTTTTTCTTTGCTGATCCTTTAATCTCTGGTTCCTGTTCAAGACACAAGAAACATAATGACTGAGTTTAACATTATGAAAATAAGAGATTTTATAACATCATAAAACATAACAGGACATATATATAATGTAGAAAATGATATAGCATACCACTGTATAGGATTAATCATTTTAAAAGCAGAGATATAAGTTTTGCTTAATGTACCTTCCGTTTGGAGGACAGAGATCCGGTGACAGAGAAGAAGGAGTCCAGTCGTCCCTGTGTGCTGCCCTGTCGACTCTTTACTATCTTCTTATAACCATTACGGATCCTGTCCTCACTGCACACAGATACACAGAGACATTAATCGATTAAAAGCTGCATTCCAGCCTCTGCACAACGTAAATTTCATTAAAAGTTTCCTTCAAATTTATTCTGTTTCACCTGAACTGTTTCTCGTTGCACATAAACTGGACCAGACCCTCCTCGTCAGGCTCGGTCCACTTCAGCTCCACTGAGGAACAATCCACCACCTCTGGCTTCAGAAACAAACCCCTGGCCTCTTTGTACAGCCAGTCCTCAGGAGCAGGGTGCTTCTGCAAGAGAGCGAGGAAGACATGAACAGAATCAGAACCGAAGCCTTTCGTTCATGTGGTTCAACCGCAGGACTGTGGCAAATACCAGAACTTACGCTGGGGTCGATGTTTTCGAGGATCTCCTCAATGTTGCCGTGCTGTCTGATCAGGTCCATGGCTCTCTTTGGGCCGATCCCTTTGATGGTGCCACAGTAGTCACAGCCCAGCAGAATACACAGGTCTATGAACTAGGATGGACAAAGGAAAGAAGAAGCAGTTAACACAACACAAAGAGCCAAATATCCCTCCTGGTGCTCCACTGCACATACACTCCAAAACTGGTCTCAAAACAAAGCAGGTAAATAAAATCGTCAAAACACAAAACTGACATTTTGTACATAAAAAACATCTCAAACTTGCGCCAGACATCACATTTTTGTGTCACAAGTCTCAAAACTGAACACAAACCATTGGAAAATCACACTTACTCTTTCATCTGCAAAGTAAAAAAAAAGTTACCTGGTCATGGGTCAGGCCGATGTCCTGCAGGATACGACTGAAGTGGAACTCCTGGATGGGAAGCTTCCTGAAACAAATAAATCCTTGATGTATTATCAGGTGCATAAATAACAACATCACCGTGCATATTTTCTCCTTGTGCACATACATGCAACTATGCAACAGTAAGACTGGACTGCCATTATATACTTGAGGTTCCTACTGGCTTGTGTTGAAACAAACAATTCTGCTTTAATATATTTTGTTGAATCAATAAATATTAATAATCATTACTTTGCTTCACTGGCAGTGAGGTGTCTGAGCAACACATTGGTACCAAAGGTCAGCCCGTCCATGTCCTCTGTTGCCGTGGCAAACACCTTCCCTGCTTTCACCAGAGCGGCACAGCTGGCCTCTGCCTCACACGGCGCCTGCCACACAAAACACATCAAAGTCCATTGAGCAATAATTTACCCAAAGCCATGCTGTAGGAACTGATTTATCTGAGGCAGGAGGTCTTCACATGGAAAATGTGAAAGTGCAGCAAACCAGCTTTTGATCTAACCTCGATGTATGGCACTCCCATCAGGGTCAGCAGGTTCTTGCACTCATCATTATGCTGCTTGGTGACTTTCACCAGACGCTTGGTGAATTTGTCGATGTTCTCCTGTTCCCCTGTGGGTGAGAAAATAAATTTAGACATTAGACATAAATTAATAAATCTCTACTGCACTTAATAAAATTAGATTGGTCCTATGGTCTAGAATTATGCCACAGTAAATCAAGCCTGGCACCATTCATTACTATAATAAAGCAAAAAACATTAACTTTACCCAGCTCCTGAGCTTGAGCGAGCAGCTTCTCAGCCTCAGCCCTCCTCTCCCCTCTCTTCTCCAGCTGGAGGTGAACAGAAGCACAAACACAGATAAGAGGGAGGAAACAACAGACACATGACACAAGTTACAAAAATAAAACCACTGATTATTCTAGATGAATGAATGAGAGCAAATAACAAATGTAAGCAGATAAAAGATTACAGAAATTAATGCTTAATGGTAACTGGCATCACATTTGGCTCCTTGGAGGAAGAAAAGCAGTCTGAGTCTGTACCAACCTCTGCAGACTTGAGCTGTGGTGGTTTGCCATCAAACACGTACACGGGCTTGATGCCGTGCTCCAGCATGCGAATGGTCCGGTAAAACATTCCCATCAGGTGGCTGCAGAGGAGGGACACCAGGGGGCAAATACATCAACAACAGTGTGTGGACTGTGTATCTATTATTGCCCATGATGACCTCTGGGTCTGAAGTGTCCTGTCTGTGGGGGTCTTACCTTGTTGTCTCTCCGTCTTCATTCTGCAGCACGTTGCCATCCTGTCGCACAGCGATCAGGAACTGGTAGATGCACATGGAGGCATCGATAGCAATTTTTCTACCTGTGAATTATTCCAATACAAATGCGGTTAATGTTTTGCTTGTAGAAATCCAAGTCTTACTTAGACAAATCAAATCCTACACTGATATCTCCCCAACCATCCAGACCAGGTTTGCAGCAGAGGAGGGCCACAACATTTTATTTTATCCTTACATCTGACATTTGTCTGTCATTTATGCAAATGGTGATGCTCTACTTTGACCTATCCTCCATCTTTGTTGCATCCAATATCACCTGATACACAATTCACCCAATTTAGTGACATCGTAATGAAAACACATTTACCAAAGTAGTTCTTGATGTCCTGCTCTTTAATGGCACCTGGGGACTGGTCAGCAATCAGCTTGGCAAGTCCGTGTATTCCCATGCTGGTGTTACGTCTGTAATGATACAACCCTAAACATGTTTATATAACACACACACACACTCACACGCACAGTCAGGACAGGCTGCAGACCTGCAGTGGGCTACAGAGCTAAGACTAAAAATACAAGTATACACACATTAGCTATTAGCATTTAGCAACTAGTGGCGCCTTCATTTAGATGTCGAGCTGGATTAACCGGGTTAACTGTATGTAATTAACTCACCCGTTAGCTGTTTAGCTCTCGTTTTAGTTGCTTTCCGCCGGTGTCTCCGCGCGATGATCTGTCTGTTTCGCGGGAAATCGAATGACAGACATTGCTAATCGATGTATCGAGCCCGGCGCTCCTCTTCTTCTTCTGCTGACATCTGCTGCAGACGAGATGCAACTAAGGCCTATTGCTGCCACACACGGGTGATACCAAGAATCCCATTGACAATTAAAACCTCAAACAGAAAAGTAGGATGGAGAACATTTTTAAGGTCATAATTCCCAGCTTCTTTAATATAGAGAAAGTTGCTATGCCATTTACACCCATAATCAACAGGTGATAGTATAATTTCACAGCACATTGTATAAATACTCCACTCCCAATCACTTCCTACTAGATATTGTTCAAAATTACAGTTTTTACCCTCGTACATTGCAGCTGTCTTCTCTACATGCAGCCTGAATGACAATTAAATTCTGCTTATTGTCCAAGTGTGTGTACACGTGAAAGAAAGTGAATGCTTTTACATTACTCTCAGTATTTACATGTAAATAGACTTACAGTGGAGACAAGGAGGGTAAAGAAACTTAACCGGTAAGATGGTACGAAATAAAATCAAGTAAAATAAAATGTAATTCTTTAACTTACATTACAGCCCTGTTATATAAATGTGGTCTCATTGTGATGTTTTTTTTTTTTTAATAGATCACCTCATTTGACTTCGACACATTTCCAAGGCCCCTGAAGAAGTGCGCATCGATGATGCAGGTGCGATTAAGCTGGTCTGAGTTCTAACAAGGAAGTGCTGGACGAGCATTGGATTGGTTCATTGAGGTTGAAGGAAATCCGGTCAATAGAGCAAAATAATAGAGTCGTTCGTGCAGGGATGCAGACCGTGTAAATGTTGTTTTTGGTCGCGTTCAAGCACGAAAATAAACCTGCGTCAGATACTTAATGAGAAACTAAAGATACTGGCTGCGAATAACGTGTAACCTGGGAGGTGTGTTGTGGTTTCTCCGCCCACTCCGGAAAACTTAACCGAGTCGTCGTTATTTTTATTTCTAAGGTGACGTGGAGTCGGATCCCTCTTCTTTACTGTCTGATGTGTCGGTAAAAGTACTCAGTGTACCCGGATATAAACGCAATGCATACATGAGACGCTGGGACATTGCTGCATTAAGGTTTCCCCAAGATGTTTAGCTGTAAATCTCTACACTGAGCTCCAGTATCGGCTCACACCGGAGCGGAGAGGAGACTGTCGGGGCCTTGAACCAGAGGAATCCGGCAGACGGACAGGTTTTGGTGGATCCGCCGCATCGGGACTGAAGTGACACCACAGTGAAACAGGTACAGCAGATTTTTGCTGATCCCTCATGCGTAGGATTATAATGATACTGTAATGTCTAAGCACTGATGTTAATGTAGATTATTGATTAGTTTTACATGCATCAGTGAGGGCTCTTATTATGATCACCTTTCCTTTACGAGCAGAGACACAAATATGATGTGCACTGCATTTAATGACACTTTGAACACTTGACCTTCCTATAGCAGCATTAAAGTGGCGAATATGATAATTTTGCAGATGTAAATCACTGGACATTAGCACATGATCGTTTGTGATTTTTATTAATGGTTCAGCTGACAGTGGCTCTGGAAAAAAATCACTTCTTCTCTTTATGCACATTTTAATATTGCATTAATATAAAATGGATAAAACTGACATCAGTCTAAACTCAATAACCTATATTGATAAAATTACTTCTTTTTCACATTTTTTTTTGCTAATTTATTTATTTTTAAATCAAAAACTACATCAGTACATAGCAAGAGTCATTTTGGCAGCAGTACTCTTGTGCAAATCTCAAGCTTGCAAATCCACATGTGGATTTGCACTGTTTACCCAGTTCACGCTGGCAGATCCTCTCCTGAGGGCTGTTCCAGAAAGCGGGTTATGTGAAAACTCTGAGTAAGTTAACCCTGAGATGAGGGAAACTCTGGGTTTTCTGTTCCAGAAAGCGAGGTAACTGAAACCCTGAGTCAGTCACCATGGTAACAGACTCTGTGAACATAACCTGCTCGCTGGCAGGTTATCTTGAAATAACCCCGAGTTTCTTCGCTTCTCTCGCATGAAAATCGCTTGGAGACAACATGGCTTGTCCATTCCTCCCAAACCCGACTGACATCGAAGCACAAATGATTAGAAACGCTTTGCGCCGCGAGAGAATCTTTCGCCCCAGACCGGATATTCTCAATTTTCCAGATGAATATCTGTTCGAGCCCTACCGCCTCAAACGCTATAATTTATCTTGAAAGCCTTCTGCGGCCACACATTAGCAACTTCACACACCGTGGACGTGCGCTCAATTCCCTTCAAATTTTGTGCATAGCGCTACGTTTTTATGCAAACGGAAGTTTTCTTTATAATATTGGCGACGCAGAGTATTATGGCAAGGCAACAGTGTGCAGAGCGGTGAGGAAAGTTACCCTGGCACTGAAACGCCTGTGATGGAGATACTGTTTCAGAATACTTTCAACTACCACCTGAGGCAAGATCTGAGTATGGAATACTTACAGCTGCAGGGTGTTCAGTTGTTTCAGTCGGAGGCTGAACCAGGCAGAGGACACCATCCTCAACTGTTGGGTGAATAAAATAGGATATATATAATTGTTTTATTGCATTTGATTAAAAAGGCAAAAGTGTGTACTTGCATCTGATGTAGGCACTTGTGTCCATGGGGGTGCCGGGCTCAGAAGAGCTTCCCCCAGGGATGCCTTCAGCCACTGACCGGTTAGAGTTTTGGCTGAGGACCATCACCTCAGCCTCTGTCAAAGTGGGTGGAGGTGGCCCTCCACCCGTTTTCTGGGCCTCTGCCTTCTTTCTGTTGGCTGAGCAGAACTCAAATATTAATTTTTTTCTCAAACTGTATTTTATTGAGTGTTCATATACACAGTCACATTTGAAATGCAGCCTGCCATACTATAAATGTACAGGCTAAACATATCAGGTTTTAATTTACTGAGGTATTAAGTGGGGGGGCATGTTAAAACAGCATTTTGTTAGTGATTTGCATTACTATTTGAAGTAGCCACTGAATTTATATTTACTTTAACAACCTAAGGCTTTTCAAAAAAAACATGCCTTACGGCTTTGTATGACATTTATATATTTCATTTTTAGCTGCTTCCAAGTTCTTTTCTCGCCCGCTGGATTGCACCTAAACGAAAATCAGATTTTATTCCTTTTTAACCAGGCAAATAAGCGACGATCTTACAGTTAAATGTTAACTCAGCTGAATTGAATCTCGGGCCGCTATTTCCTCCCACGCCGCCTCTCTCTCCTTCACCGCTGCAGCGGTGTTTGATTTGCGGCGATTTTCGCTTTTTCATTGTCGTCATGGTGACACTCGTGGTTTCAGGGATCCATTGACTATGGCTTTTTATATTGGTTGTGCACGCGCGTAACTCAAGGTGAACCTACTCAGAGTTGATTGAACTAATTCATATCAGCTTTTCTGGAACCGGAAACTCAGAGTTTCCCGTCTCAGAGTAAGTTAACTCAGAGTTGAGAGGTAGACTCAGAGTTTGTTGAACCCGCTTTCTGGAATAGCCCTCTGCTCTGTCAGATTAGATGTGAGGAATCTGCATAACTTTCAGCAGCTTCATTCAGGGCTGTCCACAGATGTTCACAGGGTTCAGGTCTGGATTTCGGCTGTGCCACATAAATCTGTCCTGAAGTCACTCCAGGACTGTCTGAAAGTGTTTGGGTCATTCAGTTTAGACTGAGAGTTGTTTCTGTGGAAGTGACGGTTACCAGTTCAAAGAAGAGTCCTGGTGCTTTCAAACATCTTCCACTTAATAATTATCGAGACTACGAGGAACTTCCTGTCTAATGATGGTGGGTGTCCTGGAACTAAAAACATTTGAGAGCCCAGCCGTGATGCTAATATGATTCATGAAATGAGACGGTTTTAACACATTAGGCATCAAAATAAGACACACTTTAAGGCCTTGTTCAGACCTGGTGTTAATGTGTGTGTTGCTTTATTTGATCACACAAGTACATGCCTGTAATTACACGTGTGAATGCACTTGTGATCGCATCTTGCTGCCGGGTGTGAGCAAGGTCTACAGGGTCTCGGAGCAATCTAGTTTAAATCCCACCTGTTCCTGATGCATTATCCATCTTTGCAGCAGGTCATGCAGCGTGGAGTTGGACACCTGCCTGGTGGCTGCCAGAAGACAATGGGGCTGCACTGCATCTTGATCCTGTGCTTGCTCTCAGGCTGCATAGCAGGCTACAAGCAGGGGGACAATGTGACTCTCTATGTCAACAAAGTGGGCCCCTATCATAACCCCCACGAGACGTATCACTACTACACCCTGCCTGTTTGCAGGCCAGAGAAGGTCAGTCTGTCTCATAGTGTACTGCCCAATTTTAACAGTCGTAATATATTGTCCACCATAAAATGGATATGGTACTTCAACACAGAGAATAATAGTAGTGATTAAGTGTGATTACAGCTCTCTGTGTTGTTTGAGTTAACTGCTTCATAGCATTATGTGCTGTGTGAGTTCACTTGACCAAACCTTTTATGACCAACTGATGCTTCATGCTGCTTTTTTTGCACCTTGTAACACTTCTTCAGGTACATCACAAGTCACTGAGTCTAGGAGAAGTGTTGGATGGAGACAGGATGGCAGAGTCGCTGTATCACATCCGGTTCAGAGAGAATGTGGAGAAAAAATCTCTGTGTCAGCTCACACTGTCAGAGAAACAGGTGCGTATTTACACAAGTAGGGGAGTAGATTGGACTCTGTACTGCAGGGGTGGGGAACCATGTGCCATGGAGAGCCATGTGTGTGCAGGTTTTCCCTTCAACCAAAGACTTCAACAGGTGATTCCACTGATTAACACACTTCTGTGGCTGAAGGTGTGTTAATTAGTGAAATCACCTGTTGAAGTCTTTGGTTGGAAGGAAAACCTGCACACACATGGCTCTCCATGGCACATGGTTCCCCACCCCTGCTGTGCTGTGTAGTAGCAGATCTATTAGTCAAAGTGACAATACACTCATGTCATAGATTTAGATTGTTTAAATTTATGAAGAAACGTGATTTAAAATTGAATTTGCTTTATATCATTGATTGGTCAATGGTTGGGACACAAGGACCATTTAAAGCAACAACTTCCCTAAAATCGTAAGCATTTTTCATTATTAATCACTTCTTATAGTAAGTTGTTTTCTTGTATGTGCTAGTCTATTGTACTGTAGTTTAAACCATTGTGAGTAGAATACTAATCTTCCCTCATCATAAATATAAGATAATAGGACTGAAAGATGATGTGTATTGTAAGACTCAAGGTTGCACACTTAAAAAAACCTGGTTTGGACTCCAGAGAAAATGGAAACGTAGCAGAGGAGGCTTCATTGACTGAGGGTCACAACATCATCAGCAGCCTCATAAAACATAAAACATTCAAATATTGTTTTTTAATGGAAGCTGTAAGACACATGGATGTGATCCCTGGTTTGTTTTGTGTGTGGTAGCTGGACCAGCTCCGTGAGGCCATCGAGGAGCTGTACTACTTTGAGTTTGTCCTGGATGATATTCCAATCTGGGGGTTTGTGGGATACATAGAGGAGAGTGGCTTCCTGCCTCACAGTCACAAGGTAAAGGTGTTGTGCTTCTGAAAGTTTTGTTGTGTTGCAGTTTAATCATTAAATGAACTCTATTTGTCATCCATCTCATCTCTCACTTCCTTCTCTTCCACCAGGTGGGCTTGTGGACCCATCTGGACTTCAACATCGAATACAATGGCAACTCTGTGATCTTTGCCAACGTCTCAGTAAAAGACGTCAAACCCGTTCCCCTGGAGGAGGGAGTGGGTGCAGCAGTGGGTGGGGTTGGTTTGGGTGGAGGAAGCCTGACCGTCACCCACACCTACAGCGTGCGATGGTTTGAATCCCCCCTGCCTCACGCCCGGAGAGCTGAGCGCCTCCGAGATTACTCATTCTTCCCCAAAACACTTGAGATCCACTGGCTGTCCATCATTAACTCACTGGTGCTGGTTGTGCTGCTCCTGGGCTTCGTCATCATCATCCTCATGCGGGTCCTCAAGAATGACTTTGCCAGGTAAGTAAGGTGAAAGTTTTGAGGATTTAGCAAAATATTACAAAACCTAAAATAGAGTAGTTTGTGTCTTAAACACTGGCACATCACAATAAACCTCTGGAATTGTGCTGAAATGATCTACGTTCCTCAAGGAAGTGTCAGCGTGTAAGGGAGACTTTCCCCGGGGCCTTTCTGTTTTTGAAACACTTTCCCTTCCCCTACAGGTACAATGTGGAGGAGGAGGGCGGCTGTGATGATCTGGACCAGGGAGACAATGGCTGGAAGATCATACACACGGATGTCTTCAGGTTTCCCCCTTACAAAAGCCTGCTGTGTGCTGTGCTTGGAGTGGGGGCTCAGTTCCTTACACTTGCCACAGGTGTGTGTTTGTTCTCAAATACACAACAGTACAGCAACACAAATGAGTTTTTGTGAACACCACTAACCTAAAGCTACCGTCTTTGTGCTGAACACCAGAGTGTCTAAAGAACCTGAAACCTGATCATGACAGATGACACACACAGGTCATGTGTACACACACTCAGATGCAAGAGCGTGCTCACCTTAACCCTCTCTTCGTTGCTATAGGGATCATTGTCATGGCACTGTTGGGCATGTTCAATGTGCACCGACACGGAGCCATCAACTCAGCAGCTATTGTGCTGTACGCCCTGACCAGCTGTGTGTCCGGGTACGTCTCCTGCAGCTTCTACACACAGATCAACGGCCAGCGCTGGGTGTGGAACATCATCCTCACTTCATCTCTTTTCTCCGGTGAGTCTGATGATTTTTGTCGCTGACTGTTCCTGAGCTGGGCTGTGAACTCTCTGCTATCATCACATCATATAGTTGTGGGAGTTATTTGCTTGTTTCTGTTTGAGCTACATTTCTGTCGTAATTAAAAATAACACCTCTGACTCGGCCACTAACTCCCACAGCTCCTCTGTTCCTGACCTGGAGTGTGGTGAACTCGGTCCACTGGTGGAGCGGCTCCACTCAGGCTCTGCCGGCCACCACTGTGTTCCTCCTGCTGGGTGCTTGGGTGCTGGTGGGCTTTCCCCTCACCGTCATTGGAGGCATTGTGGGAAAGAACAGAGCAGGCAACTTCCAGGCACCCTGCCGCACTCGCAACATCCCCCGACAGATCCCCACGCAGCCCTGGTACAAACACACAGCTGTGCACATGGCCATCGGCGGCTTCCTGCCCTTCAGGTGAGTTGCCTTCAAGTGTATATAAATATCACTGAATAACTGTTGAGCTTTTGGAGAGAGGTTTTGAGAACTACTGACATCTCTAAATGTTGAAGCATTTTCATTTAAGTCATACATTCGTGTCGTCTTTCTAATAATTCAGCACAAGATTTATCCACCGCATTAGAAAATATTGAAAGTGAAGCCTCTTTCACTCCATTATCATTGCACTAATTCCTCCTCTCCATCAATTTTCTCTTTCAGTGCCATCTCAGTGGAGCTGTACTACATCTTTGCCACGGTCTGGGGCAGAGAGCACTACACCCTCTATGGCATCCTGCTGTGTGTCTTTGCCATCCTCCTCTCAGTGGGTGCCTGCATCTCCGTGGCCCTCACCTACTTCCTGTTGTCAGGGGAGGACTACCGGTGGTGGTGGCGGAGTGTACTGAGCACCGGCTCCACAGGCCTCTTCATTTTTGTCTACTCCGTTTTCTACTACAGGAACCGGTCCTCTATGAGCGGCCTGGTTCAGAGCACAGAGTTCTTTGGTTACTCTCTGCTCACAGCGCTCGTCTTCTCACTGATGCTGGGCAGCGTTTCCTTCTGGGCCTCACTGGCATTTATTCGCTACATCTACCGTAGCCTCAAGATGGACTAGATATGAAATGTGCACAAACATACATACACACACACACACAGCTCTAAACAAACATCTCCTCATAGCACATGGACAATCTTCATTCTCTTCTATTGCTTTTCCAGTCATACATACAGACACGTTATGTTATGGTCTTAGTATGAGGAGAAACAGGGCCTTTTTACTTTGATTTGACTAAAGCTAATGATTGAGCGACTGAGATGGTTGTATTTGGAGTAATAAACAGTTTAATGGATGGATGGATGGATGAATGGATGGATGAAAGGCAAGGAGAGAAGGGAAAGGAAGGATGGGATGACATGGTAGGCGTACAATGTAAAATGAGGTACTGTACATGGATGAGTGGAATATAAACTGTATGATGCAGTAAGGCATCATCTGCTCTGGTTCTTACTTCACGGTCTGTCAATGCTTGGCAGGATCTACACACTCTTTATTTCCTGCAGACACCGGTTATCCATGGAGACAGCTGACTCATACTGTAGTTTTTCTTGATTATGCAGCAGTACAAGTTATTCCTGGCAATTATGCTCCCAACACACACACACACACACACGTATTGTCAGGCTGTTCAAATATAATATAAAAAAAGTGTTTTGCACAAGTCCTGCTAAGATCGACATGACCCTGCAGTGCATAAGGAGCGATGATACTGTGTAGACCCGAGCCGTTGGTGATGGGAGCAATATTGTCATTGTATGTTACTGGTCACCATTGACTGTGATTTTGGTTCTACTGTAAATATTGTCTTTTCAATAAAGTGCTTTTTAATACAATATTGCCAACAAACAACTCAGGGCTATTTTTTCTTTTTGCCATTGTATCGCCAGTTGTAAAACTAGCCTAAATTAGCTGAAAATGCTACTTATGCATGTTTATTGCAAGATACTGCCTCATAGTCTTGATGACTGAAGTGCAAACCAGTTTTTATCTACTTTTGGCCACAACCAGTGTATGATGTTTAACACAAGCTGCTGTTGGCAAAACTAACACCATGTGTGATCCCACGCAATACAGTACAATCACAAACGGCATGTCATGGCTGAGTGAAATGAAGACAATATTTCATGTTGAAGTGAACTTGTATTTATAGAAAAATGTGTCACGTATCAGATATGTATCAGCACTTTGCCTTAAAACGGTTCCAAAAAATACAAACCAATGCAATACAAAGAATGCATCCCTTCTAGTATCACCAAGCGCAAAGAACACACCAACATACATTAAATAGTTGCGTAGAAAAATAAAACTTCAAGATCAAACAGTAAAATACTTTTGAACAGGAGTATGAACAAAGCATATGTACACCCAGCCCATCAAAAAGAAAAAAAATTAAAAGACCTCAGTAAATCACAAACTACATTCACATTTACAAACAGTAAACATGGCTGTTGGTTAACATTTACAGAAAAGCTTTTCAGCTTATCAGCTCAAACATCAACTACAGGCTGGCATCATGTACTGTGGCTGCGTTTAAAAACCTTCAGCTGTTGACAGGCTCCTCGTCTTTGGTTTCAAAGCTCAAATCGTGCCCAGTATTATTTGCAGATGACGAGTTGAATGCATTGGCACTGTATTCATAATGGCTCACACCTGGGGGCATGGACCATCCAGTTGGCTGGGGGGCCTGGTGGGCACTGCCGTCTGGGATGAATTGGGCGACCAGGTGGGGTACCCAGCAGGCCCAGTGGCTCCGCCCATTGCAGCCAAGTAGAAGGCCAGGTTCTGTGGAGCGGTCTTCTTTAAGGCTGCCTCCACCATGTGCTGGTTGTAATGCTCCTTGAGCTGGGGCTGGGCCTCTCCCTGATACTGCAAGACCAAACATTTTAGCAATAGTACCAAATTATCACAACACACATGTACTCAGTAAAGGGAGCTACTTACATTTGGGACATGTGAGGGGATGTTGGTGTATATGGCTCCATGCACTGGGGCATCCTTGTTGATGGTGTAGCGCTCAGACACCCAGCTGGTATCTTTCTGATGCCTCCTTAGCTTCATCCTTCGGTTTTGAAACCAAGTCTTCACCTGCAAACAAGATGGAGAACCCAGCTGATCCCACAGAAGACAGGAATTCAGCTTCACTGCTGCTGCTGCTGCTTCTTGTCAAATTCCTCACCTGTTTGTAGGTCAGCCCCGTCAGTTCAGCCAGGTTCTTCATCTCAGCTGGGGTGAGGTACCTCTGAACACTGAATCGTTGGACAAGGGCAGTCATCTGACTCTCTGAGAAGGCAGCCCGGACCTTTCCTTTAGGGTTGTTTCCAACAGTAGTGCTTGGCTTGTTAGGGGCAGTTACAGGTACATGTAGAGAGGTGATGTTGGCTCCCTCATTCCCCATCTCAGCAAAGGTCTGCGGCTCCTCAACCAGAGAGCTGGAGACATCCTTGCTGGCAGTGGGGCTCTGGCCGCTGGCCTCGTTGTCCAGATCTTTCTTTGTCCAGGTAGCAGGGTCAGCCTGGGGCAGACTTCCTTCCCTGCCGCTGGTACTACTAGAAACCCATGGCTCTAAGAGACAGACGACAAATATTGCCTGGGGTCAGCACAAGTCTGTATGGTCAACAGGGAAATATGTGTAAATAAGTTGGGGAACATTTGAGATACAATTTGAAACCAAGATGGAAGTCAATGTAACAAAGTGGCCAATTAAAAAGGGAAGAAATTGTCTCAAGCATCCAAATACAGATCTTGACATGAAGCCTTCATCAATGTGAAATTTGCTGCACACTTTGGTTAGGTTTCTGTGAAAGCATCAGCTCCATTGGAAAATGCTGGAGGAGGTCAGAGGTCCTTACCTGGTGAGGTGTGCGCCTCCGAGTCGCTGGTTGAATCGCTTCCGGCGCTCCTGACCCCATTAGGCCGCGTGTCGTAGGCAGCCCGGTGCGGTCTGGCCAGGAGCAGACGACCGGCCTGGGAGTCACCGAGGTAAACCACCCCAGCGGAACCCTGGTAGTGGTGATGGCCGTTCGCCGCATGCTGTTCCGGGCTGCCAGGTGGAGTCTCCTCCCTGGCCCTGGCAGTGGTGGCGTAGTAGGCCTGCGTTACCCCGGCGTTGTAGTTGTTTAAGTCAGCGACCCCGGCCTCGCCCCAGCAGCCCAGGTTCCCGTGGTTTTGCTCGGGTGCAGGTTGGTACACGAGGCCGTAGGCGTAGGCATGGTAAGAGGGGTTGTAGTTGTAACTTATCTGCGCCTTCCAGTCTGCCATTCCTCAGATTTTATCTCCGGCGATAAAAATGTAAAAATGCAAGAGGAAAAAAAACAAGATACAGTGAAATACTGTTGCTAAAACTACCCGAACTCAAGTAGGACAGACCCACAGGAGATAAAGGGCAAACTGAGGCGAGCCAATTAACTTCAAAAATTGCGCGCAACGTCCCAATGGCTGTATATAGAGGCACCTGTGGGTGTGGGCAGGGATGTAGGTGTGTGTTTTGATTACAGCCAATCTCAACGGGAGGCAGTCCACCTTAAGTCCTTTTTATTGGCTGAGGTGTTTCATTTGCTTTCCATTCATTTTCAAAAACCTTTGGAGCCAATAAGTTTAGTGCATTTGATGGGAAAACAGCACAAGATTTATTTACAAGATATTAAAAATATCAAAATGATTATGCAGAAATGCAGGAACAGGAGAGTGGAAGAGATAATCATTTAGATACAAAAGACAGTGGTGCAGCAAATATTAGTCTGTTTTTTTTAAGGATAATGGAATAAAAAATTAATTTTAAAATTCATTCCTAATAGTATGTTTGTATTCATTTATATAAACATTTATATATAATATAGGTGGACATTTGTGCTATGAAAACTGGCCGTGTATATGCAGCGATGTGTTTTTGGCCCAGTAGGTGGCGGTAATACACCTAATTGTTATCAACCGCTTTATCGAGGGAGAAGAAGAGGCAGCAGCGGCAGAGGCAACAGCAGAAGAAGAAGAGGAACTGCCCGGTTCCGTCCCACGTGCGGGGCAGTCGAAGCATTGACGGACCAGCCCGAGAACGAATCTGTCAGATTTCTCCTCCTCGGCTTCATAACTTCCGAAATATCCGACTGTGTCAAAGATAATTTCCACGTCAAACTCAGTAGCTATTGTTTGAACCGGAGGCAGCGAGTCGTTGATTGGTGGGACATCGCTCGTGCCAACACAACAGCTAAAGGACATCTGTTGTCTAGGTTTATTGGGAATATTAACGGTAACGGTCACACGGATCACGAGCAGCCGGTACCACTGAATGATCAAGATGACAGCGGAACTTGAGCAAATCCTGTTACAGATGACACAGCCTGACAATGCGGTTATTCAGCAGGTGATGCCGCAGTTCACTTTGTTCTTCAAGTTTTCATTAGTTTCTTAATTCAGACGACAAGCAAGAAATTAGACGATTGACGCTAGTACAGGTTGTCGAGTCAAGCTAGCTAATTCAGCTAATCTACAATTGATAAACTGTCACAACATTATTCGTGGCATATGGGGCCATTTTTCTCCCTTAATTTAACTTTTCCTTAAGTTAAGTTAACTTTACTTTAATCAAAAACCCGTATAGGGAATCGTTTGGCTTATGTTTAAATGTATTGGTGTTCTGTTATTTCGACAATCATGTAGATGCCAGTCAATCTCTAATATCTGTAATATCCTCCTTGTCCCTTTTTAGGCCACAGCCCAGCTGAAACAGGCTTTTAAAGACCCAGCCATTATTCCAGCCCTGTGTGCTGTCATGAGTGGCTCCCAAAACCCACAGGTATGGAGTGTATGAGTGAGCAGTGAAAGACTTTATTCATGCAATGTGATCCAAGTTTCCTTTCTTGTGTGTATGAGAGTCAGCTGTGCGCTTTTATGTGTCAACTATCTGAAGTCCTCTCCTCGTGTTACCTCCCTAGATCCGCCAGTCGGCTGCAGTGATGCTGAGACTTAGAGTAAAGAAACATTGGAAGAAGATTAGCCCCAATGACAGAGAGAGGTTTGGCCATAACTTTCCGAAGATTGTCAAAATGTAATATCACCATGAAATATTATGGTTGAAAATGAGTTTTAATCATGATGAATACTTTTCTTATACAGCCTCAAGGAGGTGGTGTTGCAGGCCTTCATGCAGGAAACAGTGTAAGCATTTCACACTATACAATAACTTTTTTCTTAAATTGCTGTGATTTTTATTTCATATTACATCGACACATTAGTTGAAACAAGGCAAAAGAACATGCATGCCCTTATGAACACTGTACTAGCCAAATGTTTTCCCTCCAAACTGAATGTGGCTATACATACTTGTAAAATGTCATAAATTAGTAAACCTAGAGTCCTGTCTGTGTATCTTTTTTCTGTTGTCAGGCACACAGTGCAGCACTCACTGTCCCAGCTGTGTGCAGTGATGGTTAAACATGAGACACCAGACCGCTGGCCCGCCCTACTGAATCTCCTCAGTGAATCCACCAAGAGTAGCAATCCTAATGACAGACAGGTACAAGATGCATAAAATAAGAAGGAATTGAGATAAGGTGTTCAAGAATCATTGACATCCGTGTTATATTGTAATACATGTTCATTTTTTCTAATAGGTTGGCCTCCTGCTGCTGAATAAAGTTATGGATTCCAACCCTGAGCCCTTCAAGCCTCACTACTGCCAGCTGCTGCAGCTGCTGAGTGCTGTACTGCAGGACCACAGCAACCCAACATCCCTGTATTATTGCATTCTGACGCTCACAGCCATAACTGCTTTCATTGGCTCGGAAGAGAAGGTAGTGTTACTGATCTCCACTTAATATATCAAAAGTTTGAAGGAGCTTATAGTAGATTAGATAGATTTCTATTTGCCAGTGTATTCTCTTTTGAAACATTGCAGCTACTTAACAAACCATGGTCTAAAATGTAAATTGTATCTCAAATGTGGTATATATTTGTTTCCATAGAAGATATTTTTAATGTCTGAATTGATATTTTGCTGCCTTTCAGAACCAGATGAATTCTCTTGTCCCAAGTCTGATTGTCGCCCTGAAACACCTCATCAAGGCAGATGAGGTAAATAATTATGTTAAAGACATTTGAAAATCGCTGCTCATCCCTCTGCCAGCCAAGTGTATTTAAAGGTTATGAATAAACCAGGCCTGTTGAATTGATTGTGTTTGCTGCTCTCTGAATAGAGCCAAGCCAGTGAGGCCATGGAAGTGCTCAATGAGCTCATGGAGAGTGAGGTTTCCATCATTGTCCCTCATGTTGCTGACATTGTTCGCTTCTGTTTGGAGGTAGGATGAATGTCTGTGAAACTTCTTTTCTCCCAGATTTGTATATTGAATTATTTTATGTTTTGAAGTAACATACATTTGAGGTTTAACTTGAGACCAAGTCTTCACCTGCAAACAAGATGGAGGAGAATCTATTGTTGTTACTTACTAACTGTAACAATATGTTTCAGGTGGGCAGTGACACCGCACTGAACGACTCTCTGCGGGTGAAAGCTCTCTCTTGCATTGCCTTCCTCATCAAGTTGAAGAGCAAGGTAAAACATATGAATGTTATATTCTGATATTTTCCATGAATTTGTAATAGGTAGTAAATGTCAAGAAGAGCAGGAGACAGTAGGCAGCTGAAGAGAACAGAATACAAACCTTTCTCTCTATTTTACAGACGGTGCTGAAACAGAAGCTGCTGAACCCCATCCTGCAGGCCATTTTCCCTATACTTGTTGCAGCTCCCCCACCTGGTGAGCAGGACCCAGAAGACAATGAGGACGACAGTGGAGATGGCACGGACAATGACAATCCCAAACACTGCTCTGCACAGGTGGGGAAAAGTTAAGTTGTTTTGTGACACAATTTACTGCAGCTGATTCAGTATGCTGTTCCAAGTTATGATCAAACCTGTTGAGTTGTATGTCTATTTCCAGATTATTGACACCATGGCACTCCACATGCCTCCAGAGAAACTGATCCAGCAGCTGGTAAGCCATCAGATGTTAGATCTGAACAATAACATGATTTGCAACACTTCCTTTTTCACTTTCTTGCTATGGTCCTGGAGTGTCTGTTTACAGCACAAGGAGTCATTTCATTAAAAGTTAACAGTAGAATAATGGTTAATGCAGGTTATTTAACTGTTTAATTCAAATAGAGCCTACGTTCACATACTATCTCTTAACAAATGTATGTCTTTGTCTCTTTTTTTTAGATGCCCCTTGTCCAGACTTGTCTTGCCAGTGAAAACCCCTATCAGAGGAAGGGGAGTCTCATGTGTCTTGCTGTGCTGGCTGAGGGATGTGCTGATCATATACGCACCAAGTGAGTTCAATTGATATTCAGACTTTTTCTGTGATTCATTTATTTTTCTCTGATGACCTACAGGCTCTAATGGTTTCATACCAAACTAATCACAAATACTTGAGTGCCTAAAACTGTGTCTGTATCTCTGTTAGGATGCTGTCGTCTGTGCTGCAGATAGTATGCCGCAGTCTTTCTGACAGTAATCAGGTGGTCCGCAGCGCTGGACTTTTTGCACTGGGACAGTTCTCAGAACATTTACAGGTGAGTCATGACACGCATCACAACATATACAACAGTCGTCATACTATTTTCCTCTCTTGCATGTATTATTACTAGACCCTCTACTATTTCACACAGTTGTAGTTATTTTTAATAGTATGTAATAATGCTTACGGCACCATTTAGGAATGCTTACATCATTCAATATGCAACTGATAGTATTACACAAGAACAACAGCATGTGTGACACAGCAGTGAAATAGTTCATACGGGTCTTCAGCTGTAGAGCTGCACAAACTGTTTACTGCTGATGTAATCTTTTCACACAACAGGTAATAAAAATAAATGAATAAATCTACAACCTGTGTCAGAATGTCTGGCCAAGGTGCTCTTCTCAGCGCTTTTTCTAATTCACTCTGTTTCCACCTCTGTGTTGTAGCCTGAAGTGAGTAAATATTGTTCAGAGTTGATGCCTTTGCTGTTGGGATACCTGTCATCTTTGAACCAGGCCAAGGTTGGCCATGTCACCAAGGCCTTTTACGCCCTGGAGAACTTCATGGAAAACCTAGGTAAGCGAAAGGGAGGTTTAAAAATGACTGACACAGAAGTACCTGCACAGCATGCCCTCCTCAAGCGAAGACATAAAACTTCTACAGCCCTACAGACCTGGATGTTTTATTTCCTCTTTTTCTCCTTTAACAGGATCAGATATTGAGCCCTACCTGCCCACCCTGATGGAGACCATGTTGTCTGCGCTCAACAACACTGAAAACCTCAAGATCAAAGAGCTCACTGTGTCTGCCATAGGTGCCATAGGTAAGAGATCAAAGATTTGTCCAAATACCTGCTTAGTAATATAATGTCATTTTTTTGGCTTAATGTGTAAAGTAAAGGTTGAACAGCAGTTTTCAGGTTTGTCACTGAAACAGCTAACCTGCTAACTGCAGCTACTGATGGCATACAAAGCTATATTTGGTGCAAAACAACTGAGCACCTGACAGATGATGTGATGTCAGCCTGCAAACACTTGACCCACTATGACTAAAGTTTGCAGAGAAAATGTTGTGAAAGTGAAGTAACTCATGACCACTGTGAATCACTGTCTTATCAGCCAACGCTGCCAAGGAGCTGCTGGTTCCCTACTTCCCTCCAGTTATCGAAAGCCTGAAGGGCTTCCTGACCACTACCACAGAGGAGATGAGGTCTCTACAAACGCAGTCCTTGGGTAGGTAAAGCTGGGGAGGAAAAAGCTGTGGCATTGGTGTATTCACAACACAAAAATATTAAGACACATCCATTGTGTCTCTTCATATAAATTCCTTAGCTGCTTGAATCCTGCACTTGCAATGTCAGCAGCATGAATGAATGGAGGTTGATCATGTTTTGTTGTTGCTCTCAGATACCCTCTCTGTGTTAGCCCGTACAATTGGCAAAGATGTCTTCAGTCCTCTTGCAGCCGAGTGTGTACAGCTGGGCCTCAACCTGACTGACACCATAGATGACCCTGACCTGAGACGCTGCACGTATGTCATTTAGATTTGAACACACAGGGATTTTGTGTTTATATCCTCAATCTGTTTCTTCCTATTTGTACCCTGTTGCAGATGTCTTTCTGCTTTGCTGTTGCTAGAGATGGAATAATTATAACAGCAATGTTTTTAATTTTGCTTCACCTCTGTCTTTCCCTCTCTTAGGTACAGTCTATATTCTGCTGTATCCACAGTGAGCCCTGAGTGCCTGACTCCTCACCTCACTGCTATTACCACAGTCATGCTGCTTGCCCTCAAGTCTAATGAGGGCATCACGGTATAAAATATATTAATGCAGCACCATCAAAGAGACCATCCATAATATAAACATAATACATTGTTTGATCCCCCCCCCCCCAACCTCTTCTATGCAGGCACACATTGAGGAGGACAAGACGTTTGTCCTGCTGGATGATGACGATGACGACGACAAAGGGGAAGAAAAGGATTCAGATGATTTTCTAGAGGATGAGCCTGAGACAGACGTCCATGATATTGCAGGGTAGGAGCTGCACACACATTCAGTCCAGACTGCATGTTTTTGGAGGGCTGTACCTTTCCTTTTGTTTTTCTGCTTTTAGGCTTCAGCACACTCAGTTGAGATTGACATTTGCCGTTTATGCATTGTCTTACAGTTTGTTTGTATTTCTAGATATCACACCTGCAAAACCCAAGTAAGGCTAAACAGTTTCCCAAGCTGAGGTGTGAAAACACGTGGTCACTCAGACGTGACCATTATCACAAATGCAAACCTGATTAATACTACACGTATCTTGGTCCTTGCTGTTGTTATGCTCATTCTTGATTTGGCAGTAATCTCTAAGTCTTCATCCTTATGTACTGTATAAGACCTTGGTTTCCTTAGAAACAGAGCAGAATATTGTCTCCAGATGGCTTTCAGTGTTAATAATGGCTAAACAGTAAACCATTGCATAACACAGAAGGCAAGCAAGATGTAACGCAAAACTCATGCATATTTACTCTCCCTTTTGGGCAAAGGATTGTCTGGAAGCATTTGACACTATGTTCATTCATCTCTCAGGTTCAGTGTTGAGAACGCCTACATTGATGAGAAGGAGGATGCCTGTGATGCCCTTGGAGAGATAGCCTTCAACACAGGGTTGGATGATACTCTAATGTGCAGTTATGCTTTAACCCAGTGATTATTAATAGTTTTAATTCATTTTAACTGTAATTTTTTAAAGATTTAAGAAAAGTTGAACTCATGTTGCTATGGTTTCCCTCAACAGTGCTGCCTTTCTTGCCTTCCTGGAGTCCAGCTTCCAGCAGGTTTATGAGATGAGAGATGTAAGTTGCTCGACCTGGCTGATTGGTCCAGTCATTCCTCTCACAGGCTGTGTAGGGCTGTGCTCTGTATGTATACATTGTTCATTAATCGGCCTCCCTTTATTGCTGGCCCTTTGTTTTTCCTGTGGGAAAACCTTGGCTGTCCTCTCAGGAAATTAGGATAAATTATATATTCATTTCCCTAGTGTTGATACGGGCTGAATGTGGCGGTCAGGGACACTCCAGAGGTCAACCACTGACTTCCAGTTGATGGATGGTCTTGACTTGTGACACCATTGACCTGTCATTAAGCTCTTGTGTGTGAGTGTGTGTATGGATGTTGGTTTCATTCAGCGCTGTAACTTTGTGCCATATGCTCCTACACTTCCCTGCCTCACTAGTTTCCCCATGAGGACGTTCGCAGGGCAGCATTTGGAGCCATGGGGCAGTTCTGTCGAGCTCAGCACAAAGTGTGGAAGGAGAATCCCACTGAGGCCAACCACCACGGTAAACTCTCCTCTCATGAACTCTGCTGCTGTTACTATTTTAGGAAATACTGAAATGGGCAGTGCTACTTTCTGCTGTAATGAGATTATTAATGAACAACATAACTATTCAACAACTTAACTATTCCTCCACATTCTTTTTTCCATTGCCCAGCCCTACTGAAGTTGCTGGATATTGTGGTTCCCTGCTTTTTGGAAACGATTCGGACAGAGCATGAACGCCAGGTTGTGATGGGCATCCTGGAATCCATGAACGGTGTCATCAAGTCTTGCAAGGAGGAGGTTTTCAAAAATCCTTCTCGCCTTAAGGAGATCAGCGAGGTGATTCGTGACGTGCTCAAGAAGAAGGTGAGATGAGGGAAGACACGTAGGGGCTGGGAGATGACAACATTATCCAAAGGTGGATGTTATGTTAGTAACTCTGTTCCTTTCTTTTTTTTCTCCCTGGCTGTCCAGACTGTTTGCCAGGATTGTGGTGATGATGAAGCTGATGATGAAGAACAACAGGTTAAATGTCCTCACACTGCATGATTCAGAGCCATGAACACTCAGTTTTCTTACATAGTTCTTTACAAACTCAATGAGGCTGTTCATGTAGCAGAAGTGCAATACAGAAATTCATGCATATATGCTTCACATCAACTGTCAGAACAGGAACGACAGGGTTTTTTTTTTTCTCTGACATGGTTGTTTGTACCAGACAGGCTGGTTTGAGTGTTTCTCAAACTGCTTTCATGTGAAAAAAGAATCACCATTTTAGAGGTATGTAGGTAGAGGAATATTTTATTTTAGAGGTATAAACAACTGGACAGATGAAGACAGGTATTATGCAGCCTGGTCTGATGGAGCTTAATTTCTGCTGAGATACACAGATGACGGACTCGGAATTTGTTGTCGCCAGCATGAATCCATGGACCCAGTCTGCCTTGTGTCAGTAGTACAGGCTGCTGCTGGTGGAGCTCTGGTGTGGGGTTGTTTTCTTAGCACCCTTTGTGCCCCTTAATACCAGTCAATCATGGTTTGAATGCCACGGCCGTAGAGTATTGTTGCTGACCATCCCTGTACATCCACAGTAGACCCTTCTTTTAATGGCTACAACCAGTGTGATAATGTAGAATGCAATGTCAGAAAGCAGAAGTAGTCTCACACTGTTGTGAATATTCAGCTTTTACTCAGAACATGACAATATTCAGAATTTGATGCAGGTCATCTAAAAGTAAAGCACAGGCACACTGCAGCGAGGGTGGGGTAGAGCTTGTCCTAAAAAAGTGAGCCAGTCCCAGGTTAAGACGTCCAGCGTTAGAGCAGAAATATAAACATGTTCACAGGGTTATTTGTTTTCAGTGCCCACGTCCCTGCCCAGTATCTCTACCTATCTCTAAGAGCTTTCTGTTGATGTGCTGTCTGTTTCAGGCGGAGTATGATGCTATGCTCCAGGAATTTGCTGGGGAGGGAATCCCTCTGTTGGCTTCCTCTGTCCCTGCAGACAGCTTCGCCCCTTTCCTCAACGACCTGTTGACTCTCATCACGAACAAAGCGGTGAGTCTGGATGCACTCACAAGGCCAATAGTTTAACAGAATCCTGCCCACACCAACACATTGTTATGCCTTTGTGCCAGTGACACTCTCTCACTCCCTCTCTCTTCCTGGGTGTGTCGAAAGATACAGGCTGCTGTAACAAAGCTGCAGCTGCACACACACCGATGCTGTAGACAAATGTGAGACAGTTCTGCAGGGTAGCTGTCACACACACACACGTTTATTCTTATTTACTCATGTTTTCTCTATAGGTTATTTTTCTGAAATGATGTGTCAGTGTCAGACTCATGCTCTGTTTCCACATATTAGAAAGCCTCCTGCACTGTGGCAGAGCGTTCCTTCTCTGTGGGTATTCTTGGTGAACTCCTGCAGGCCCTTGTGACTGCACCTGGGGGCCGAGGACTGGCAGGCCGACTGTCCAATCGTTTACTTCCTGTGCTGGTGGCTGGAGTGCGGGACAGTGATGCTGAGGTTCGGAATAATAGCGTCTTTGGACTGGGATCTTTAGCTGAGGCCGCCGGACCCATCGTTGTATCGTATCCTTCTTACCAGTGTGTGTTTCTGTCTCGACTAAGTGTTGGAGGATTGTGCATGGTCTTGAGAAATATTCACATAAAGGTGTTCCTTACAAAAGTGTGTTCCAGAGACTTTCCCATGATGCTGTCTGTGTTTTCCAACATGCTGGCCAAAGAGTCAGACGCAAGAGTCGTTGACAACCTGTGTGCTGCCCTTTGCCGCATGATCAAGAGTAACGTGGAAGCTGTTCCTCTGGAGCAGGTACAGAGCGTTCACAAAGTGTTCAGACCTCTTCCATTTCTTTCACACTTTGTTATCACTGATTGACAACTGATCAGTTGGTGCGTTGCTATAAGATTCACTACAGCCTCCTCGGCTAACAGCTGAACTCTGAGTTTATTGTTGTTCAGTCAGCTCATCTGCTGTGCTCTGTGACAGGTTGTCCCTGCTCTGGTGGCTCGTCTTCCCCTTAAAGAGGACATGGAGGAGAACATGACAGTGTACAGCAGCCTGGCCATGCTCTACACACACAGTCCTGCCCTGGTATTAACATCCCCATAAAAATATTGTGTTCTGAAATGTTGTCATGAAGATGTTATAACATCACCATAATCAGCTACAGAAACCCAGGAAAAATTGTCCAGTACTGATGTGAGGCTTTTTCTGAGCACAGTTACCATGCCAGTCCTTTGTTTTATTAAATGTTATATTTTATTCTGTATATTCCTGCAGTCTGCCACATTTTACACACAGTATTTTCAGCTCTTGATCATGGCATCTTAAACAGTGAAGCAGGGCTTTGACTACAGGTGTTGGCAGCTGTTGTTTACACCTGCTTCCTCATTGGATCACGTGAGGTGCAGCATCGCTCCTGGAGCTCTAACCATCATGATAATAGTGTAGGGTGTGAATTGTCATGTTTTTCAAATCCTGTAGCGTAGAGACAAAAAAAAACATCAGAGGTTTCTCCTCATGTGAGTAATACAACCCAGTTGTAAAATGGGTTAGAATAGTCTGAGCCCAGCTTCAGTCAAAATCATCAATACAGACAGAGAAGGAAGGTGCATACACTGGTATCAGAGCAAGCATCACAGTTTTATCTCCAAGACAGTGTGTGGTTGTTTCATGATAGCACATTTTTATATCTTTTTTTTTTTCCTTTTCAGATTGTGAAGCTGATGAAACCCATAGTTTCTGCTGCCAGTCAAGTTCTGGGGAACAGCAACGTGGATGAAGGTGAATGTCATCACTGAAATCAGGATCAGCAGCTTTTAGTGGCCTGTTTAATATAGTGAAGTGGTTACCTACAAACTAACCTCTGAGAGACTCAACATTGTTTGAGTGATTTCATTTAGTTTTATGCTTCCCCTCACTGAACGTTCACAATGAGCCCCGGCAGTTTTCCAGTCACTGTTTTTACAGTATTGATCCATTTCAGTGATCTGACTTGAGTGTTTCTCTTTCACACATAAACGTCTCTCCTGTCTCTCCTCCACAGAAACCAAGAGCACTGTGGCCATGATGATGAAAGAATTTGCCCAGCACCACTCGGCAGACTTCCAGTCAGCTGTGATCTCACTCAGTGGAGAGCAGCAGGCCAAAGTCAGCGCAGCCATCTCTGCCTCATAGCCCACACACACATGCTTCAACTAGACAACAATACATTTTTATACTGTAGGTGTAAAATGAGACTGGTAACAGTTCCCTAAATGATCTTAAAATAGCACTTCAGCAATCTACTATAGATATTATTACATTCAGCAGTTCTGCTTCTGAGTATTAACCATTAATTTATTTACTGATGTGCATGCTATTTTGAAGTTTTATTATTGTTAAAGTTCTGGTTCACCGTCCTGTATTGTTACGACTTTACAACATTGTCCTGTCAACGTCTGCTCTGGATTACCTCGGCTGTGCCACACTTGCCGAATATGAAGTAATGAAATGAATCTCCTGATAGATGTAATAGTTCAGCCCCTTCTTCCACTGTAAGTCAGTGGACTGTCAACATGGGAGCTCCTTCATTAGCTGGAAAGGATTTGTGCAACAGGTCAACACAGCAGCTGTGCACAAGTTCTACAGCAGAGCTTTGTTGTTGTTTCAGTGGCATCCTACTACACATTTGACAAGTGCAAGAGCATTTTTACAAATGCAACAAGTTAAACATCAGCCCACAATTCTTGCATATTACATCATCAGCCCAGTTAATGTTAAGCTTTTAAATCTCACCTCCACATGGAAACAAACTGATGCCTTGAAGCCTCTAAATAAACACAAACTTGCCCTCCTGAATCAAAATGGAGTTAAAAACTTTCCTCCACCATGGCCTTTATGAGCTATTGTGTTAGCCTCTTTTTTTTTTTAAAGAGCAACCAAATGGGCAGCTTAAAAAGGCACCGCTGAGACGATGCTGACTTTTCGTGGCTCTTCAGATCTCCCGCTGCCCCTCGGCTTCGGTCAAATCAGGCTGCTTTTTTTCCATGTCCAACGCCATCGTCATCTGCACTGGCGTCAGCCCATCCTCCTCTGGCACAGACACAAAGAGGCCTTTTCAAGTGCATGTTGATCTGTTTGTGAACTAATACTTTACATTTGTAGCACAACAGTGAAAAGATGCAGTCTGCTTTATGGTTATAGCAACTATTACTCTTTCTTCAGTTACTGACGTCATGTGTGGCAAACAAACATGAATAAACGGCAAATACTGGGACAAGTTGAAAAGATGTCACACATTTGTGTGAGCGCTGAGGTCCGAGGTCTGGTTTGGACACTGATGTAATGTTTGGGATGATGTCATTTCACTACCTGAGGTTGTAACACCATTGTGATCACACATCAGTCTGACAGCTCAGAGTTTGCTGCTGTGTGAGTTTTGTAGGTTTGTTTCTGTCATTGTATTGTTTGTTTGTTAATATAAACCCTGAGGTAACACTGACATGTCATGAAATAAATAACATGAATTGACCCTTTGTAACCAGGAGCAACAGCAACACAAGTGCCAATAAAAGGTTAATATATTGTAATGAATTGATTGAAACTGCTTCCAGACCTGTGCATGTCTGTTTCCACGGCAGAATGTCCACCCCGGTGCGACAGAAGGAGCGGTCCGTGTGGGCCTCGGTGCTGTACAGGATCTCCTGGAGCTTTTTATCTCCAGGCTTCTGGGCTTTCACACGTACCTAGAAAAAAAACCCAAACATATTCATGTCATTTATTTTACAGCCTCATTCTTTTGTAGAAAGTGTATTTCCTGTCATCCCAAGCTGTACCTCCAGGATGGTGACCTCTTTCTCCTTCAACTTCCCTGCTTTGTTCTTCACCTGCGTCTTCTTGGTGTCGACCCACACCACCCTCTCCTTCACCTCAGACCTGGACACGTGAGAGAACACACACTTGGAAAAACAAATCTACCAAAAAGCAGCTTCCCTCCCTAAGAACCTCCCCCACGCTGAGGGCACACTCACTCTTGGATGCCCAGGTCGGCCAGCGTCGTGTCCAGGAAGGGGAAGGGTTGGTGTGCGAGGTCGGTCTGCACCTGGATGGGCAGGGTCACCGACATGGGGATCTCCCACTCTAGCTCAACACACACCCTGCCCCGTGGCCGGGGGGACTGCTTCTCTGCATGCTCCTGATTCGCCTCCCCCTCCTCCGAAGACAAGATTTTTGACTCATCGGCCGCCAGCTTGACTTTTTGATAAGTACCTCAAAAACAAGAATAGAGTGATATATCCCTCTCTCTGTGATCCTAGGATCTTCTCAATGACTCCTGTTCTCTCTAAAGCTCCTCCTGCTTGTGTTGTTGTTGTTGCAGATGGTGTCTGGTCCTCTCTCTCCTCCTGGGTGCTGATGATCCAAAGTCACCTCTTCTGATGATGACAGCCTCTGGAAAGTGTGAGTGTGTGTCTCTCTAATACATACAGACCTACGCTCCACCCTCCTGGCTGATATAAGCAGTCGGTGTGAGCGTGTGTTATGTGTCACTCAGACGTGAGGTTTATTAGACTGTCAGGGAGGTGATGGACAGATGGTGGTGTTTGTACAATGAGGTGTTTGTGTGGATTAGCAGTGACCACGACATGAAGAAGTCAAGAGTTGAGTCAAGTGTTTTGTTTTTTTTTTACTGAAAACGTGATGTAATATCAGGTCTGAAGTTTGTTTGAAAATAACGCCATAGAAGCAATTTTTGATGAAAGCTGATGGTATGTTATATTTTAAGTAGATAAATTTGGGTGCATGACGCATGACAATATGTCAAGAGGTCACTGTAATTCCTCTGACAGTGGAGGTTGATATGAGCTGTTCGCAGCACAGCGCCACATTTTCAGCTTATGAAAAAGTGACTTCTCGCTGTAACTGGAGACACAGAGGACCACGCTCTGTTGCATGTGTGTATGTGTGTGTGTTTTCCCACTGAGCTAACACTCTGGACTCGGCATGTCACATTCCCTGTGCAGCCACAACAAAATCCACACAGATGCCAACACAGAGGAGGTGGGGGTGATGTAAAAGGTTTGATAAGGTCAAGAGTCAAGAGGCTGAGTGTCTAAACAGCAGGTCAGAGGTTGGTATTTTGTTTGTGTTCTGCTCATTTAAGCAGCAAGAATGCTGCTGTTTTTTTTTTTTAAACAGTGGATCATGTCAGCAGCTCTGTGTTGATCCCACAGGGAAGTATTATAGAAAGTTTCATCATTCAACTCATTTTTGTGTTTTTCACACCCAGAACTCTTCTGTTCGAGTTCACACTCGCTGCTCTTATTGTTTCAATTTGAGCAAATAGGCTCTAAAACTCACTGTATTTTGCTGACCTACTAGTAAACAGCTGCAGCCAGTCAACACAGTGGTGTATTTTGCAGCTGGACACACCAAAGTCCAGTTAAACACACAAACACTTAATATTTCTCACAAAGACTATCTGAAATACAATTTTATATTCATGCTACAGAATATAATTGGATGTTAACTACTTAAGTATTAAGATTTGTTGTGTTTCTCCACTCATTTATTCAGGTTGTTCACTCCTGTGTGGGTGCACTGCAGTGGTCAATACTCAAGATCAACAGCAGAGGGAGACATTTAACCATGTTGATTCCATGGTTTCCTCTGCAATGCAACGTGACTTTGAAGTCCTGTAAATAATACACACACACACTCCACATGAGATTTTTTCTTTTTATTTCATAAGAAAATGATTTTTTTTTTCACTCGTGTGTTGTTGTTGTTTTTTTTTTCTTTTTTTAACACATTTTAAGGCATCATGCACAAAACATATTCCATACTAAAGGCATTACGCTCACCCTCTACCAAAAATTCTGTGTTCTTTTAATCATATATTTGCTGTTAAAAATAAGTTTGTACAAATATGGCATGTAAGCTGGCATGTCAGTGAATCTCAAAGCAGAACATCAGCTGCTTTCACAGTTCTTGTAAACATGGCTTTGAGCAAAATAGGGCTGAGGAAAAGATAAGAGACAGAGAAAGGGAAAGCATGCTTCAAAGTGGGGCTAATATCCCTGAAAAGCATGCAATGCATCTTAAATCATATTTACAATGCATCATTTTACTCTGAACAGCCAGAGTTTTTTTAATTGTATCAATTAAAGTTAAGACATTAAAAACTTTATTGACAATAACAGACAGACTGACAGATGTGTCCATAATATTCCCAACCGAGAGTCCCCAACACAGACGTTGTTCAGATTGGTCGACAGAACAAAACACTGCAAGTTTTTTTTTTTTTTTTTTTTTTTTTTTTTAAATACATGGAGTATTGTGGTTGCACTTCCAGACACGTACTCTCACCTGGAAGTTACTACAACCTCAAAGGATGAAACATTCTTTAAGTTTTCTTGTTAGTTTTTATAAATTCGGCAAAAAATTAGGTTTTTGGGGAAAAAAAAAAAATCTTGCAGTGTCCACCATGGCAGACATTCGGGAGGTGCCGGTAGCTTTTGCACAGTTGTGTCCAGTTGTGCTCTTCTCTCAGTGATCCGTGTGCGTTATACTATATTGAAGACCATGGAAAGATACTGTTCATATGATACCTGGATCCAGCCGTCCTGATCTGTGTCGTACCGCCTGAACACATCAGTCAACCTCTGTGGAAACAAGAAGCAAAAATCATAATGTTTAACTTTTTGAACACGATAACACCAAGCTGTCATTTGTTATTGCTTCACAGACTCCAGTACAAAATGGATACACATTTATTCATAGCTGTTTGCATTCAACATGGTCTCATAGAATATAGACTAGTGTGTAGGTGCCTGCAAGTCACAGTGCAGGGCAGCCCATTAAGTCCAGGCGTAGATCAGGGAAAGGTTATTAAACCATTTCTAAAGCAAAAGTGTTCCCTGGTGAACAGCCAGCTTCTTTATGGGTTACTGAGCAGAGACTGATGGGAAAAATGAACTTTTACCCATTTACAATTTAAAATACACCACACAGAGGTCTGTGTGCTTTCTGAAGTGACTCTGTGTTAAAGCAGAATTAATATTATTCTTTCCAGTTTATTTTGTAATAGTGTAAAAATGTCACCTGTAGTACAATACAGCACTGGATGAAGTCGTCGAAGGCCACCTGTCCCTTCCTCTGGCGGTCGAACTTCTCTATCAGTGTGCTGTAGAACTGGTCTGATAGACGGTAGCCTGTGCACAGCAGCAAGAAAATCAGCTTGACAAAATGCTTCATACACATCCACCCTACAAGAGTCTGTTTGTTTTATTAGTGGGGGTCTGAAATGGATTAAGTCTCTGCTTGTTTAACTCTCAGTGAGGACACTGGGTCTATGCACCAGGGGAATCAACCTGGATTACCTCCCCTGGTTTTCAGCTTAGATCTTAATGGTTCCTTATCCTCCTTATTAATTTAAATCTACAAAGCAGGACAGGCCTACGTCAGACTGTTATTTAAAAATGCACAGTAATCTTTATTACTTTATTTTTGAAACTCCACAAATTTGTATAGGAGATATCTGTGGTGCTGTGTTAGTCCTGAGAGAACCAGCAGTTCTTCTTTGCTGGATAGTTGGCTTTCGATACAGTATATCCCAACATAGAGTACAGTATGTGCACTGTGTTGTAGATGTCAGCCTGGAGCTGTTTGTCAAATAGAAATAAAAGCTTGTATGTGACTGTGTCGGTGAAGCTGAACAAAACAGTTGCTCCATGAATGGTAAGTGGTAAATGGATGACTACACTTTTCTGGTCCCATCGACCACTCAAAGCTTTTTACACCATGAGCCACATTCATATGCTGCTTTCTTTCTGTGTTCAGCAGGTTTCTATCACTCTCTGATGATTCATTGGGGGCAAGTCAGGGTTCGGTATCCTCCGCAACAACACTTCGAATGGAGACTGAAGGAGCTGGGGTTTAAACTGATTAGGGGATGACCTCCTTTACCTCCTGAGCCACAAACAACAAGTGGTGAGTGAAAAGTAGAGACAGAATCCCAAACTACTCCCTCATTATAAGAATAGAGATTACATGATGGTCTATTGACACACAGAGACACACAGAGCTACAGGAGAGACAAAATCTGACCTATTGACCCAGAGAAAGGTGAAAGCCACGCAGACCTCCAGAACACTGATCAAATGTTGATATACAAGCATACTTTGCTGCTCACCGAATCCAGTCAGTGCCTGTTTAAGCTCGTTCTTATCAATGAAGCCCGAGTTGTCCCTGTCGTAGGTCCTGAAGATGTTCTGCCAGTCCGTGATGTACTTCCACACCCCGGCGAACTCATTGAAGTTCACCCCACCTTTGTTTTCCCTGTCGAACATGGCTGAGAGAAAGATGGATGAAGCTGTGAATAAGGTAAACTGTACACTCACACACTCACAAATCTTAAGGTGTTGGTCCTCATACACATTTGGGATGAATCCTCTGACATTAAAGCAATCATGCTGCCACGTATAATTTAAAAACGCTGTCAGTAAACTGCTGCCTGGCTCCTGTCTTTTAAGACTTAATTACTGTATTATATAATAAAAAACCATAACAGAGGAGGAAACTGTTTGGTCCCCCTCCCACACCATACTCTACTCCTCACCCCCATGTGGCTCAATCCAATTACCTCTCAACAAAGGGAGTGTTATTACAGGATTTCTGTGGGGCTATTAACCAAATGATTTATAGTGTATGGCACTGTGGGAAGGGGGAGTGATGGAATTAAAGGGATTTACTCTGCAAGTCACACAACAAAAACAGGACGACTTGTTTAAGAGACCAGGGCAGAGATGTTTTTGACACAGTTTTATTGCGAGCAAACATGAAAAATATTCTGCAGTTGAAAGAGTTTGCAGTTTGCAAGTAGAGTATATATATATATATATATATATGAGGTTTATGTGTGTGTGGTGTGGTTAAAAAGCTGTTAACAGAGTCCACAAGCACACTGCAGAGGAAAACATTTTGAACATTAGCTGCATAGCACAGCTGCCAGTGAAATGATTTTTCAGACTAATTTTAATTAAGATTAAAATGAATCATTTAAAAAAGGTGCCTGTAAACAAAACACACACTGGCTCCTGTGTAGGAATAAATAACCAACAGTAGCCAGACTTCAATGTATAAACAGACAAATTAAAAACACAGCGAATCCTCCAACACAGAGGACACTGTAACGGAAACTCATTTTTCAGACTTCAAAATAAAAGACCCAGACCAGGCCTACACTGTGGACAGCTTGTCTACTGGTGTAATTCATAAATATTGACATATTGTTGACATGTTGTTGGTGCACAGATGTAACTGTGAAGACTGTAGTATTATTAATATTATTATTATTATTATATGTGAATGCAAATCAGCAGCTTGGGTAGTCTGTCAACAAAAGGTAGATCATGTCGTTGGAGGCAGTTACTTACATATGATGGAGCGGACTGTCACTGGGTTGAAAGGAGTCCATGTGCCTGTGAGACAGAAAAATGCCAGTTACGTTACAGTGCGATGAGACCAGTGGGAGGTGTTTGTATTTGTTGAAGGAACCATTTGTTTGATATCAGGGTTGTTGGGCTACAACCTCCATTCTTACAGTATCTGCTGAATTTAAATGTATGAGCAGCCTATCAGGTACCGGCGTACCAGACCGGCTGTGAGGTGGTCAGTATGGTTGAGTTGTTTGTGTGCATCTGATTGCCAGGTAGGACAATAGACCCTCTGTCCGGAGCACACACTGGGCTCTCTCACTAGTGAGCTCAACTGCCAGTGGTGAGGCAGAGAGAGAGAGGGAGTATAGGAGGTGAGGAGAGAGGAAGGCTGGATGAAGAACAGTGTACACATACATATAACGGTTAAACTTTAGGAGAGCATGATGGGGTGAAAACATAATCACCAAGACTAATCTTAAAATCCACTTTCTCTACATTATAATTTTGAATAAAATATCTATAATTGAAGTTGATTATTTCCAACATGGCACAGAACATGGTACAGAAAAGCTCAAAAAGTACGAGATGCAGACAAAGAAATAAATAAGTAACATTATTGAGTAGTTTTCCTAGACACTGGGGAATCAGATTACACACTGGGCTACACACAGCTTTGTATTGTCTCACATAAAAGCCTTTAATGAAATGCAAATGACCCATAAAACACTTCCAATCTCCACTGCCAGGGGCTCTTTTCTCCCTTTATCCTGGCCAACATTACCTCATATGATGCAATCTCAGTCGCTGAGAGAAAGTATTGAACGTGTGGGTGATTTCCAATGTCTCAATATAATTCTGGCAGCTCAGACTAACTCCCACCGTCAAAACTTGAGTCTGCACTTTTTGTCACATTTGACATTTCTGTTTTATCTCCCGACAGACATGGGCCTGGGGATACGGTCCGTCCATAAAATCATTATTTCTTGAATCTCCTGGAACCTTCTATTTCCAATACTAACATCTAATACCTAATAACTACAGAAGATCTAAGTCCGTTTTCCTGAGATAATGGGATAATTCACTAAAGCTGCAGCCTCGCAAGCATCTTAGATGATGCACGCTGATGTGTATATTGTCTGTAGCATGGCATGAAGCTATTTCAGCCTGTCAGGCCTTGACTGAAGAGATATACTGAAGAAATATGTCGTAATCTCAAGAAAACAATCCTGTTATCTGGGGAAAACAGAGGAAATAAAACATCTGAATGTAGAGCTGCTCAAGGGCTTCTGTAAATAATACTGGGATTCAACCAGATAATTGCTCATGTCTGCTAAAACATAAGAAATAATCACCAGCTCATGAGTCACACTGCAAGTCATTCTCAGTTTGTGGCCAAATGAATCCAGCCATATGTTAACAACACAAGAGCCTCAGACGAGTACCTAAAGATTCCAGGGTATAACAGGGTCGGTATTTGCATGAAGCATCTAATTCATCTCATTCGTTGGTAATTGAAAACCTGGAGAATCTATAGAAAGCAGTCAATTCACCACCATCTAATTTAACCCCAGTGCAACTGAGTTTCACAGATGTAGAGGAGTCCAGGTTCAGGTTGTCGTACGAGTTCCTCGACCCTGTTGCTCTGAGCCAAATCTGCGCAGCAAGCATAAGCATGTGCTCCCGCAATTCAATTGTGTTTACTTTCATTGAGCTTATTACATTTATCTATCAGCGAACGAGTACAAAAAACAATCATGACAGGCGAAGAGAAGAGAGGCATTGTACCATATTTAGCCAGTAGCTAATCTGCAGTCCCTGCGCAGGTCTCAGCAGTTCTTGTGCTGCTCCGACAACACACTCAAACAAATAACACGAGTATAAATCTGTGTGAGCGGGGGAGCGGGGGAGGCAATGAACAAATTCTGTATTCATAGAAAATTATGCAGCTACACAACACAGACACGCACATACACTTAAGTGGCCCTGAGCCATTCACAGTCCCATCAAGGATGCCTCACTGTCACACCCAGGACTGATAGAAGGATGGAGAGAGGGAAGAGAAGAGGGAGGGTGAATAGAGGGAAACAGAAAAGAGAGAGAAAGTGGGGCCAAGTAACGGATCACGGGCGAGAGACAAAGATAGAAAGTTAGAGTGACAGAGGACAGAACAGACAGAGGACACAGCAGGGACTGAGCCGCTGCCATATCCACATGGAGAGGGAGAGGATAAGAGAGGAGAGGAGGGAGAGGAGAGCTGCAAAAGCCATCTAGCCTCATACAGTCATGTAATTTTGTTAGTTGTAATCAGGAAAAGGAAAGCAGTCATCTGTTCGAAGGGAGAGACATCAATGCAGTTTGAAACTAGAAAAAGTGACATCATCATCTTGACAATAGAGTTTACGGTCTCAGAAGAATCAAAGCGTTTGATAAGAGAGAAACTGGGTTGGAAACAGCTGAAAATATCTCATCCTGTCGGCTGATTTTTGTCCTTGAGAAACGTTCAGATTCACTCAGTAGAAACTGTAGAAAGAGAGCTGGCATAGTTCAGAAGGAGGATGAGGGAGGAGAGTGTTCAGAAGAAGAAAAGAGTGTGTGGTGCAGACTGAGGTGGTGATGGAGGAGTGTAAACAACAGCAGCTCCAACAAATCAGACCTTCCTTCGTTCCTCTGCCTTTAAAGCCTTGACACTCTCTTTACACACTTCTTCCCCTGAGGGAGGAGGAGTAAAATAAAAGAAAAGGTAGATGACAAAGAGAGAGGTTAAGGCAGACGAAGCTTAGCTGACGGTACGGCTGGTGGCTACAGTGAGCGGCTTGTCAGACGGATGCGGTGCAGCGTGTTCACTTGACTGGCTCTGCTTCATATCACAGCAAGACTAATGAACCTGCAGAGACTGCACCAGCAAACCTGCTGTTCATGACACGCACACATGCCACGGGGGTGTGAAAGGACGCAGAGGAAGAGATGCACGGACATTATGCTCGTGTGTGTTTATTTTTAAGTCCCGCATATGCTCATGCACGTACGTCTGTGCACGATTGCACGTGAAACCAAGAAAGCCAGCTGTTAATCTAAATGTGGGCCACATTAACAGCCTGGAGTTCACTACTTGTCTTATCTGTCTTCATTATTGTCGTGTAGCTTTGTTTAGATTTTTACGTACTGTGTTACCTCCCATCAGTGATTTGATGAAACTGTTTATATGACTTCATCAGACTTATTTCAGCAATAATTTTAATGTGCAGGAGCCACCCACGTTCATTCATAAATCAATGCCGATTGATTTGCCGACCTGCTGCTCGAACCACATAATTTCAAACTCAATAGCCGTCGAGCTACAGAAGGGCTTTAACAACAGATTTATGCTTAAAATTTATTTCGGTTCCATCTCTCTCTGACCGAAACTGGCACAGAAAATAAAGTTTATTGCTGGTTACAGCAGGAAAGTTTCCCTGGAGCATCTGAAGTAGTGATACAACCCACAGGTCAGACGGATGCAGGGGTAAGATTAGACGAGGAAGTATTACAGGTTCAAAGCAGCATGCGTGTGTTTGGGCCAAGGCTTTAATAACTGTGATACCACATCACTGCCTGATCCTTCAAAATGCCACACATGTAGACTCGTATATCAGTATATGCTATGATTTACGGGCGTTCCCTTAACGCCTCGCATGTGAGCTCTCAGTAGATGCCAGCCTGGCAGCTCTAGTTCCCACTCAGCAGCACCCACAGCTCAAACAGGTATGTGGCCAAAAATTAGATCATTAATAAACCAAGTGATTTTATCCACCTGGCAGATAGAAGTGGGGCCCATGGGTGGGAAATGCAGTACTCACACTAATCAGTATGCTGAGCCAGAGCCACTGCGCAGCCTGATAACAGCTTCTTTCACTGCTGCTGCTGCTTCTGGCTTTCACTCCGCTCTTTTTTCCCTCTGATGTGCCCTCAAAAATGGATTTCTGAGGAGAGTCATCTGTTCAGAAGTCTTTGAAAAGCTGCCCAAGCAAACCAGTCATAAACCTGATGGGGAGTGCGTTATAGTTTAATGAGAAGACAAACATCAACCTGCGTGTGTCACAGTTTCTGGGCAAACTGTGCTCTGAAATATACGTTAAGACAAACGTTATCGTATTTCCAATGCTGCTGAGCAAGATACAATGCTGCCGGTGCAGCGATGTGTGTGGGGGGGCAGGAAAATAGATATTTTTTACCACATTGTGGCAGCTTTTCTAAGGCCAAGAAAGAATAAATCTGACTTCCCTTCCCAGGGAGGACGACCTGTGTAACCTCATCACTGAGAAATGAACCCTTAATCCAGTTCGAATCCTTCTCCTCCTGAGCTGCTGAGCTCAATTTCAATAAAAACTCAACTTTACCATAGTAGGATTTATTACCAGGCTGCTGTATTAGATTCAAGTTAGGTAATAACCTGCCACTGGAGTGTATATGGAGAGGGAAACTAAAATCAAAGCAGCAGAAATTGAATACAAACTCCCCCCCAAAATAACATAGACACTGATACATACCATTCGATAAGGCCTGCTGAAGCTCTGAGTCTGATATCACTCCGCTCCGGTCCTTGTCGACCCTGAGGAGGAGAGTTTAGATACCACAGATTAGATACTGCCTGCATTAATCACATCACAGACCCACACACTCCAGCACACAATAGCAGCGGGCACCAGTGCTTGTCGGCTGAAACTGTATCCTCCTGAGCGCGTGTAAGCATTTCAACAGTCCACTGAGATTGAATGGAGCTCTTTGATGGAGACGCATGTACGCTCGTAGCTCCCCTGAGACTTGGTCAAACAGGCTGGGCAGGCGTGTGTGTGTGTGTGTTGAACCTGAAAAGTGAAACCGAATGTTGGCAAGCACGAAACTTTTACACCTGGGACACGCTGTCTGTCCGTGACACACTGTCTGTCCGTGACAGCTACTTCACTGCTGTGGTTTGCGTGCACCGTCTGCTGCCAGCTTTATTTTTTAACATGCAGTTTGCCTTATATAATGGCCGATCAATAATTGAGTGTGAGATTTCTTCTCATTATAAACCTTATTTACCCTCATGAAGAGAAACAGAGAGAGAGAGCATGCACTAGAATAAAAACTGCCCTTCCCCTGTTTAATTATTTACCTAATATAAATGTAGCCCACACTGAGTTTACAGTTCATGTGACCTCCACTGTTTCTGAGATGGTTGTTTCGTGTCTGTGTCATATTCAGATGTAGCCTCGACAACGAAACTGTAATTAACAGTGACAATGTGCTGCTGGTACGATGGGGGTGTCACTACAAACAGATTGTTTCCCTGTGTGTTTTTGTTGTCGGGATCCACGTGCATCGTGTGAACAGATTGGAATGTCAAAGCTCGCTCCGCGCTTCGTGTGGCCGCTCTAACCTGTTAATGCCGATGCTGAAATGAAAAGCAAGATATTCCGCCCACTAATGCCTGGCAGCGTGCCTCAGTGTTTCCAGCATGGGCTAAACTTACAAGAAAGTGATAAGTGAAACCCAAACTAAAATCTGCAGAGGGCTCCTCCAATTAATGGTTGAAATAATATAAGCCTCCTGTTGTTTTGTATGTCACGACAACACTTCCTCTCCTCATCCATTTCCACTCTGTAGCGGTAAAATTTAAAACTTCCAAAGCACCAAAATGAAAGAAATTCATAAGAGCTGCACAACCTTTAATCTGTCCTTCACTTTGCCGAGCACAAGCTGGAACAATTAATCAATGATCCAATGAGCTGGTCGACAGAAAACTCATCAGCTTCAAATGTAATCATCCTTTTAAACAGATCTTTAAATTGCATTTTCTGTCAGACAATGTGCAAACCCGCAGAGCAGCATTCTTATCACTGGAGAGGCTTGCACCAGGGAATGATTGGTATTTGTTCTCAGTAAATGATTAAATAATCACTCAGTTATCAGTGTAATGAAAAAAAAAAAGAATTGCAGTTCACCTTGGATCATTGATGCAGTAATGGTTTGTTTGCCCCTTTCTTTAAATGGCATTACATTAATTTTTTATTTCTGCGGCAACATTTACAGGGAGAAGTGAAGAAACGGGAGGAGCTGGTTCTCCGGCAGACATCAAAACCACTGAGGTGTCTAAAGGCCTTAAGGTAGGACGAAGGCTTTATGACTGTATGTATAGGCTGTATCTATTAACTCCTTAACTCCTTGTTTTAATACATAGTATGATCACCAATAACTTATGGATTAGTGTGGTGAGATGGTTTTTATACACATTGTGTGTTTTTGTGATGGATCAATCAGAGGAATACTTTCTTGATGCTGTTTAGACACTCCCGAAATTTCCCAACCATCCTCCTACATATAAGTCAGCTAACAAAGTACGTTTCAACACATTTACAAGGCCCAGCCCCTGACTCAGCCATGAGACTTTCTCTAAACATGAAGAAGGGAGCAGACTGGACTGTGACCCAAATCATGGGTTTCACAGCTGTAAAATAATGTAAGCTGCAGTAATGTAGGTACAGTCAAACATCCAGTGAGTCAGTTGCTCCTTAGCAACCTGTCAGGCCCAACCTATCAACACAGAGCACACTCAGTAAACACTCTGAATACCAGCGGAGAAGACGTGAGAGGAGGAGGAGGCGGGGGGGGAAAAAAGCAGTGAAAACAAGCACAGGACCGGCCCAAAGCTGACACGGTGGGGAGGCTTTCCGCTCCCAACTGTGACTCTTTATGTTGCATCACAATATCGGCAGCCTTGCTATATGGCGATTAGATACACTGTGTCTCTTGTGTACTCTTACTCCTACTCTTTAACCTCCCCCGCCTAAATAAAGAAAAACAAACACAAGGAGACCTGCCTGGTCACCTCGGTGAGAAAATAGCTCCTAGCATTCCTCCATAAATGAGAGCTTTGTCAGTTACGGTGCGGGGTGGTTCGGTTTGTGAGGTACCCAACCTTTTCCAAACACTGACACAGAGGTGGTCAATCTGGCTTAAGATCATATGAACGCAAATTCATTTTAACTTGTGCCTTTCACTTCGATGTTTTATTCTGAAAGTCCTGACCAGAAGTGATGATTTGCATCTTTCCCTGCCTTGTTTGCCTGTCTTGGACTGTAGCCGGAAACTGTAGCTCTTGTTGGTACATGTGTTGGTCCAATGTTACTGAGGCTGTAGAGAAGAACAAGGACTTCCTCACCAGCTGCAGTTCGTGGGCTAGCTGTTAACAATGGGCTGAACTTAATGAATGGAAATAATAATCTAAATATAGCGCCTTTGAATGACATGATGTGTCATTGAAAGACGTCTCAATCATATACCAAAATAGGATCACACCCATCTCTATACTGACACTATCATACATCATCCTCTCTCCTTTTCTGCCTCCTCCTCCTCTCCTCCCATCAACCTTTTACTAACTTACCCGCATGTACAATTAGCTCACCGGACTTTAGCATGGAATAAACTGACACACAGAGTGAAAACATTGTTAAAACTCTCCTCTCCTCTTGCCTGTAGCACAGACGTTGTCAAATACAAAAGTGGATTGTAAAAAGAAAAACAGCACAGCTGAGTCAGTTATTCCACTCATATTTTCCTATGTCTCACTTTGTCCTATTGAGCAGTCAGAATAAGGCTTGTGGAACAAAACATGCCCTACTTTCCACATTAACTGTCCAAAAAGTAAGGCAATGGTCACTGTGGTGCAAAAGCAGAGAACTCCTCAAATGAAAAGCTGCGCTCACAAAAACCTGTGGGGAAACTCTGCTTGTCATTATGTGTTGTTCTTTCAAATAAGATCCCAGTGACAAATATTGACCCTTAAGTAGGAGAGACAGTCAGTGTGTTGTTTTGCTTGCATGACAATTAGTCTGCATCTAATCTCAATCTAAATCAAAGTCTGATGTTATTGAAGGGCTGGGTTCAACCTCATACCAGAAACATCCACTGAGAACCAGGGAAAAGGGGAGAGGAGTTACATGATGATGATGATGAGGCTCTAGCTTTAAGCGCTACGCTGCCATGGGACTTCCCATGATGCACCAAGCTCCAGTCTCCTCCTCTCCTTTTCCATCTCATGTTGTTTTCTACCTTCACATCTTCATCTGGATACTGGGTTAGGGAGTGTTCCCTTACGTCCTGCTTTCTCTCACACTTTCCCTCTTTGTGTTTCTCTCCCTCTTCCACAAATAAGGTTGCACAATCTTAGCAATAGTCAGTTTATCCTGTCGTCAGCCTGAATTTGCCTGTAGCTGTTAGTGGGCGGCATCCTGGACGAGACAGAAGAGTTATAGTTCATCCGTGGGACAAAGCCAGGATGAGCTGGAGTCAGCTGGTTCAGCCTGGACTTTCAAATTAAAATGTACAAACAGCAACATCTCATATATAAGTAACAGCTGTGCCCAAGTCGATGCTCATATAGCTACACGAATGAATGCATGTGAACTGAGCAAAAGGTGTGGTTGGTTGTGCCATATAAAGCATAACATCTGGTCATAACTTTCAAAATAAAACCAGAGCAGGAACCTGATGAGATTTGTGCAAAGGGGAGATTTTTGTATCCAGGGCAACTATCTGCACAAATAATCATGTGATCACCAAATCTGTGGGGAAACCCGTGATTGAAATTGTCATATGATCTTCAGGCCTGATCAGCCACACCTGTCACACGAATCACACAAAACCACATCTGTGGTGGATCCGGCTACTGAAGGTGTCTCCGGGACCCTGCGTTTCCATGATGATGCACACACAAATACAGACACACACGCAAAAACAACACCGGCTCCATTGTTGCAGCTGGTAGAGGCAAAAGCACTAACACATGACTGTTTTACTTGGCATCTACTTCCCTCATTCACTGGGAAAAACACTCTGAGTGAATTAGTTCACTCGGTTAACTGACACATTCAGTCAAAATACAGGCTCATGATAAGACGTCATAAAAATAGACATACAAAGTGTGACCTAAGACGAGTGGATTTACAACAGCATCGCAACGGTAGGACACTGAGTCATATCATCAGGCGTGAGTCAGATTGAGAGGCCTCTCACGTCAACTATGCTCTATTGACTCTGATCACATGACTGAGGGAATTCCTGCACTGTTGTACCATATTTTCCCCAAAGAGGCGACGATGAATGAGGCAGCACAACGCTCCTGTGTGTGTGTGTGTGTTCACATCTGTGAGAGGTGGAGTGATGCTGACATTGCTGCTGCACACCTATAGAAATGAAATGTGTTGTAATGTTATGTGCGACAGTAAAAGGAGAAATTATCAGTGTGTGTAAGAGAGGTGAAGAGGAACCGCTCCATATAAGGCAAAACTATACATCTAACCTAATTTCTAAGGGATGTGGCGTGATACATCAATAATTCATTAAGGGAGATTTCAAGCCTTGCAACGCCTGCAGCATCTCAATGTTGAGAGAAAGCAAAGCAGAAGGGAAAAATCCTCTGCAGTATTACATAAGTCTATAGTTTACTATTACCAGTGGCCAAAGCATATCAGCTACTCCCCCCTTCCTCCTCCTCCTCTGCCTACTACTACGACCTTCTCAGCTGCTGACACACTTATTGATCAAACCACTGGGAGATTAATGGTCGATAATTGCTATTGAGACTATTTGGAAAATAAAAACAACACAGGATGTGACAGATGACATTATTATAGGAGGTCAGTTTTCTGGTGTATTCATGTCAGCCTCCCTTAAACACTGCGTCAAACAGACCTACAGTTGTCAGATTTTTTATTTTTTACTCTTGTGCCGTGATGATTTTTCTCACCTGACCTTTGCACAGAAAAGTAGAAGGAGTCATTCATGAAATATTTCCCTCATATCTCTATTTTTAAGTCAACAAACTTGAACAGTGTTTCTTTGGCGAGGTAAAAAATGAAAAAACCTTCAAGGACTCCTGGAGGTCCTTGAAGCCCAGTTTGGGAATAGCTCAGCCAGCTTTAATTTCCAGACAGTTGGCCGCCTGTTAAAGTGAAGCTATGTAACACCGAGCTTGAGTAATGTATTGAACTGTAATGTGGCCTGCTCACTCACTGACGTGTAACAGCTCGAGCCATGGACGAGCAGCAGCCATGTATATCAGTGCGTGCAGTAAAGTAGCCTCTTGCCATGAGAGGTTAACCTTGTAGCCTAACTAACAAATCACTCATTAGTCTGCGGAGCCGGAACACAGCACAGACAGTTACAGCGTGAAGAGTAGAGATAAAGACCGAGCAGTCTCTGAAACACACTGTCACCACCTCCCTTCGTCTCTTCCGTGCTACAAGCGGCGGCGGGCTGAGGAGCGGAGCGGGGCGGACAGAGCTGCCAAACAAGCCGCCTTCCCCCTTACTCACCTCTGAAAGATATTCCACAGAAAGCCCTGGTCCGGAGGAGCGTTGATGTGCGGCGGGGCTCTGTACGGACTGTGATACGCCATTTTAACGGGAATGGCTTGTGAGGAAGAGAGTAATGAGTGCGGGTGAGACCGGCAGTCAGTCAGTCTGTCAGTCAGTCAGCAGTGTTTCCTCCTCGCGCGGTAGTTTCTCTTCTCAGTGGCTTCAATCAGACTCCGCCGCGCGACGTTCACGCTGCTGCCTGAACCCCTCGCGCACAGGGGCGTGGCCTAATCATTCACCACTATCACCACCACTACCCGTAAGGAGGGTGACGTCACATTTTCCTCGTTAAAAATAGAAACTTAAACGACTTAAACTGATGTTAAAAGAGAAAACAAACACTTTTAAAACATGTTTCCAAATATTTGTATTAAAACACGCCACAAAAACTAAGACGTGAGGATGATATTGGAAAATATTTAGTTTTGATTTAAGTTAGTTTTAAATATTTTAATCAAATCATATTTAATTCTACCATAAACTCTCTTGAACATGTTCCCACAAATCAATCTTGCATTTAACCTATTACAGCTACTGCCAATGTTAAAAATAAACCAGCTAACTGAGTTATTTTTATTAGTCCATTAAAGCTGGGGTTGGTAATCCTGTTCAGAAACACTTTTTGTTACACTGGGTGAAATGGTCCTTCTACCTTCTGAGTAATCAATACATTATGTATCAGAAAATGGAACGAAAATAATCAGTCCTCTGTGGCAGCTGCAGGACTGACACAACTCCGACCAATCCAAGCTCCTCGGTGTGAAGAGCAAGAACCAATCAGATGCCTTCATGTCTAGTTCTGTCTCCGCCCCCCTCGATCCCTGTCTCTGACGCGTGTGCACAATCTTCTCGTGTCGCTGTTGCCGGAAGAAATCAGCATACAGAGTTACAGCAGAACGGATTTCATGCTCATTTATGAGCAGTGGCTGAGAAAATGCAGGCTCAGTTACTACTTCCACCGTTACTTGTAACGTTACTTGTAACGGCTCGCCCCGAGAAAAAGGCAAGGAAGAGAAAGCCGGAGGCTGAAAAGGCTGCTAACAAAAAGGCTCTGGATAAAGCCAGACGTCAAACCAGAGTAAACATCGGTGTTGCTTTTGTGGAGACAACTGAGGGATTTGAAGGGCCTGAAAAGTGATGCTGAGGTTGCTCTCTTTCTGTTGGACAGGTAATTACATGTTTTGCTTGTTATTTTTATGAAATGTGTAACTTTTGCTAACGTAACTACTTTTGTAGCTTGTATTAGCCCAGGGTGGCGAACCATGTGCCATGAGCTTCAACCAAAGACTTCAACAGGTGATTTCACTAATTAACACACCTTCAGCCACGGAGGTGTGTTAATCAGTGGAATCACCTGTTGAAGTCTTTGGTTGAAGGGAAAACCTGCACACACATGGCTCTCCATGGCACATGGTTCGTCACCCCTGTATTAGCCTAATGCTAACATTAGCTTCTCTGTGGGTTTAAAACGTCCTCCTGCCGCGTCTCATTTTCGTGCTTTGCGCGTTCCAGTTTGTGGGGGCGTGGCTTGGACGTACACACTGACGGGGGGGGGGGGGAACTCAGAGCAGGTGCAATTTTCAAATCTTGCTAGCTCTCTTGCTAGCTCTCCAGGATTACCAACCCCAGTTTTAAAGCTTAACAGTATCTTATTCCCTCCAGCGTGCTACAGACTGTGCTTATGAAGTCCAGGCTGAGCTAATTTGAACTACTTTTATTTTTTAAGTATAGACAATATTTTTGGACCTCATCATATTGTGGGCTACATGTCTGACAAGTGACAAACTGGTGCAATGATGTGGTGGATAGTGGATGTTTAAAGGTTGCGGGGTAACTAGTACAATATACTGTATTAATGTAATTAAGTAGGTTATAAAGAATAAAATGAAAATACATCAATACAGTGCTAATGTGGACTGCAGTTGTGCAGTCCATGCCTGCTTCCTGTTGCTCAAGCCAGAGCTGAATTCGTGTGTGCAGGAATCGACTACTAACATTGGTTCAGGAAAGCCCGCCCATAGTCAACTGATTTACAGCCTGGCCTTTCTACAAATAGCAAAAAGTAATGGAGTAAAAACACACACAATTGGAGAAAGGCAATAGAAAAAACCCCCAGAGGCAATAGGAATAGGAAAACAACACGGTAAAAGCATAAGCTGAAGGTAAAAACAAAGGAAAATCAGGTCTGGAGGAGGACTTAACGTTTTTACAGCAGAGACATTTGAACTGTGAGACAGCTCAGGTTCCTCCACTCAGCCCAACCAGTCATAACTCTCCTCCAAGCTGCTCTGCCTACACACACAGTGTCCTGTAACCTCCCGCTGTGTGAGGGAGGAAAAAGATCAAATGAATGAATTTTACATCGAACCTTTAACCGATTAGCCCAAACTGCGCTCGCCGTCGGTCGGGGACCCTTGATGACATCTTGCTCCAATTTGAGGGGGAAGCTGTGTGGATTCACCAGCTCTCTCAGATCATAACCAGCACAGAAATTTCCTCTTGGAAGAAACCACAAAATTACAAAGTATGGCAAGTGGAAAGTCGGAGAGGAAGGAAAAATGACGAGGATGAAAAAAACAACAACTGTAATTTGGATAGAGGCTTATTCTATGGGCGAGCTGGCACACAAACACTCCTCTTCCCTAAAGAGCATAAATCCAATACACAGTCACAGATCATGCATGTGCTCTCTCTCTCACACACACACACACATATACAATATTCTTATTATTGTAAGACTAACATACTCGAACCACATCCCCCTTGTATTGGATTCATGTGGTAATTACAGCATTGCCCCAGAGGCCCACAAGCACTATGTCACAGGCTCAGGCAGCGACTCTTCAAGTCCTCCGCCCTGTGTAGTCTAACTGTTATAATGAGCCATCAGCAAGGAGTATTGATTACAGCTGTAGGTCAGAACAAGCAGTGTGACAGAGCTCTCTAAACAGTAGAAGCTATGATGGGTTGGTCCATTTCCACAGGATTTTAAGATCATATTTGGCCTCTTAGATAAAGTTTGTTATTGAACTGAGAGGCCACACAGACAGAGAGGTATTCTACTTAAAACAACAACAACTAATTTTGTGCATGCCTGCACACTGTGATTGATTATTTCTTCTGCATGATGTGACCAGAAGGATAAATCAGAGGTGTGGTGGTGGGATGATTAAGTTGTTCCTGTTCCAGTTTTCTTCTTCAGGAAATTTACAAACATTTCTAAACTTCTGTTTTACCTTCTCATTCAGCTGGTCTGAGTTTCAAGCATAGATCAGGTGAGGAAGAACAAATAAACATCAGTTAACTCTGTCAAAACCAAGAACTGCACATAGACAATGGCTGAATTTCATTTAGCTGCAGCAGTTTCAGGGTCCTGGTGTTGTCACTGTCACACTGTTTTCTTTTTCTAAATCAATTTATCATTAGATGGCAAAGTGAAAAGCACAGATTTTAACATGCTACCATGTGTTCATCTGAGTTCATCTGAAACTCTGCCTGCACTAACACAGCTGCGTTGACACCTGGATTGTACCTGACCACGAACACCCACAGAAATACAAATCACAATCCCAAACACTCCGAATATGTGCCAGCAAATTCAAACCCTGCGCAAAGCAAACGCAGTGAGAGTGAGAGCGTGAGAGCGTGACTACACTGGGGCTAATTTAGACAAAATGGATTCCTTATGTTTTCAGAAACATTATATCCAAACTAGAACCATCCTGCATGTCATCTCATAACCCAGACAGACTCTTAATCACCGCTGAAGGTCAGTCGACGTGTTTTAGTGGAGCAGTAACCTGCAGGAATGTGTGGTGGGACGTTGGAAATCACGTTATTGAAACAGTGGGAATCTGTCGCTGAAACAGCCCATTGTGACGTCGCTCACTGCCGACCCATTTAATACAAGTTAATTACTCCCTGACACACACACACGCTGTGTTCAGTGGACTGCTGAGAGTAGCGGTGCTCACCGGCCGTCATCTGGAGAGGCTCCAACCTCCAAGTACCAAACAAAGTGCGTACTTGTGTCTGTTGAGGCTTCTGTGTAGTTTATTCATGAGAGAGGCTGAACCAGGCTGGAGACATTATTTCCACTGAGGGAAGGAGTTTGTTCAGTGTGTGTGGTGATTATTTTTAGAGGTATAAGGAGCTGTGACATGATTCTAGCTCTGGGTGGGTGACATAGAGCAGCCCACCTCATAGGTGTGTGTGTGTGCGTGTGTGTGTTTTTCTAACCAGTGGTGACAAGACAAATCAGGTCCATGAGTAGTGACTGGAGGCTACCACCTTTAAATCTGTTTGGATCACATGTTAGAGCAAGAATCTTCTTCATAAAATTATAATTTTTTTTATCTCTCTCAGAAAACAGTGATTATTTATTCATCAGCATCCAGATGTTGGATCATCACAAAGTATTAGAAAACATATTGTTTCCTTGTTGCAGCATCTGTTCCTCATGCATTGATTTCATTTCACGTGTAGTGGGTGTGTGTAGTGCAGTGTGTCTGTTGTTTGTGTGTTAATCTGGTTGTTTCCTCCCAGGTCTGTCACATCGCTGATAACAACAGCCAGTGGTTTTGCTGTAGCTGGAGGGCTGGGGCTATCTCTGCTGGCAGACCTGAGTGTGGAGGAGGGCAGTGCTGTCATAGAGAGGTGGTGCTTGGTGTGTCTGACACCTCATCCTGGTGGTGCTACCTTTACTACTTTGCTACATCGTACTGTCCTTCTACTGTCCTTGGTACTAGCTCTCTGTTTACAGAGGTTTTTCCACCTACATTCAGATCTTGAAGATACTACAGCCACAGTCTGATCCGTGGTGGTCATGTTCTTCTCACCTGCAGCTTGAGGGTTTCCCCAGTCCTCCAGTACACATGGTAGCAGATGTAGGATTCCTCTTAGCACTGACATAGCTGAATGCTATAGCATTACTAGTACTTATACCTCAGCTACTTGCAGGATGCTTCCTAATAGGATGATCCCCGCTCAGGTCTATCATGCTACCCCTAGAGGGCGCACTTGCCCATGCACAAACGTAAGTCATATCAGATACTTTCTACAGAAGAAATAGTCTCCATAATAGTGTGCACTGTATTCAAAAGGTTTTTAATAATGTGGGTGAAACCCAGAGTTTCTCCTCTCTCACAGCAGCCTCTGATTTAACCTCATCTCCTTCTTTTCAACTTTTGCATTCAACAAACTCTTTGTCCAAGTCCCAAGTGTTGCTTTATGATCCTGCATGAACAGGCCAGCTCATCGCTGTCTCTTCTCGTCCTCTCTTTCTCTGAGGACACAGGGGTTTAGGAAGCTTCGTCTCTAAATGACTGCTGATGTCATGGCTTCCAATTTAGGCCTCTGCCAATATTTATCCTCCTGCTACTAGCTGAGGCTATTTTGGCTACTTATATTTGTCCTCCTTCCTCCATCCTTCCTCTCGTGCTAGTGATGTTAGGAGGCCAGCTGTTTCTTATTTAACCATCATATTGTTAATATTGCTAATACAACCATACAGCTCCTGGCAGTGGTAAGAGGAAGACTCATTTTAGCCGACCATCTCTTTTCCACCTCATTTTCTGTTTTGCTGCGACTTCTGTCTGTCTGTATTTGCTCAGCTAATTATATCTGTCCATGAAAGTATCCTTGTGTTTTTCTCTGCATCCCAGCATAGATCATCTGTCTCCTAATGCCAGGAAGTCAACGCTGTTTCTATTTTTCAACTTTGTTACTCTGTCCTCTGTTATCTCCACAGCCTCCTCCTGTTTGTGAGTGAGGACAGAGTCGTAGCGCGATAACACCAGTGACCGTGACCTTTTGGCATCGCGGCCAGAGTCTGCTGGGTAGTCTTGATAAGTAAAAGAGGAAGCAGCCAACTGCCAGGTTTCCACTGCGGGGCCTAACACGGCTTACATATTATTTATGTCACCCAATTTCCTCATAAACAACATTTTTCTTTTTTGGCGTTTCGGAGCTCACTGGCATGGTTTGCCCGCTGACTCAGCTATAGTTTCAGGAGAACAAGTAGTACTTTGGATCTTTTTCTGTAAACATTTTTAAGCTAATCCTGATCCCAGCGAGTCACGGTTGGCTTCACTATGTAAAAAGTGGCTTGTGTTGGACCTTTTGCAGCATCTCTCGTACAGCTGTCACTGCTGCTGGAAGGGCTTAAAATAAGACCACATTGTTTATAAATACAACTGTTGTATTATAATTTACTGGAAGTACAAGATTTTGAGTGTAAACATGTAAGACTTATCATCCCAGGCCTGTAATTTAGCAGGAGAGCATCCTGGCTGTGCTTTAGTGTGTCCATCTGTCCGTTCTCGCCAACTGTCTGGTGCCAAGTCGACACAACACAGGCTGCGCTCCAGGCTCCCTGCTCCATTGCATTTAAGTTACAGCAAAGTTTTACCATCAATATTCTAGACGTTATGACCATTTCAATCAATCTTGCACCTTAACATGATCATGTACAGATTCATCCAACACGTGATGCCAGGATCATGGTTTTAACAACCTTCATGCATCTGTGGACACAAACTGACCAAGTTATTGCTACAGATTAAAACACCTCAGCCTGAACGCTGCACATCCCGTCTTTAAATCTGAACACTCGCGCTCAAACCATCAACTTAAAACTATATGGACTAGAGGATTACAGGATTGTCATCGCTGTGAAGTCGTAAACAGGTGAATTTAAGGAGCTCTAGAAGTTAAACTCACTCTGAGGAAGTGTGTGTGAATGTGGATTCATTCATTGTATATGCCTTCACCATCGCAGGCTTCTTCTTCAGTGCATCCTTGATTTGTTGCGAATGTGCCTGAAGTGAAGTCCTGAGGCTTCCCTTTTGTCTGCAGCTCCGTTTAGGAGAGAGAGAAATGTGCAATGCTTTAGTTTCACCACATTTAATTTGCACATTTCCTCCCTGCAATTAATTCTCAGCCTCTTCATTGCCTCACATCTTCAAGGCTGATTTGTCAACACATTTAAGTCATTTCCCTCAGCTTAGTTCAAATCGCTGTGGTTTTCTTTTCTTTTTTTTCTTTCTTTTTTATTTGGATGCATTTAGCTGAGTGATTATTACTTTGACTTTTTTTTTGGCTTTTGAGCATTTTTTTCCTCTTTTTTTTTTTTTTAACCCGTTCTCAATATAGTTGTGTCGCACAACCATCTTCACTTTCTCAGCCCTAATTCTGCCGTAGGTGGAGAAATATTTACAAGATTTGTTGAACCAGAACGACACATTTCTCTTCAGACCTGCAGTCTAAAACAACAGACGCCCTGATGTGAATTTAAACGTGCTTAATTTTTCCATTATTGAGCTCCTGGAAAGCCAGCTTCCCTTCCCATTTACATCAAACGTAATGCTGCTCTGTGGGATGCATAGTTTATTTAAAGATTATGTGTTTCTTACAGATTACTTCCTTTTAATGGTTGAATTCTGTAACCGTTCTTGGGTCGGGCGCAGATTGCAGCAGGCGGAGGGAATGCCTGGTGGCTGTGGAGTCGAAAAACCCTCAGAGGCTCCCTGCACCACTCTGATGTGGGCCAACGGCAACCACAAGGATCTGACAGCTTTCTGACATGTGATTGGCTGCTGAACCTGTGGCTTCCTGTCTGGACCTCTTCTGTGGGACCTCAAGTTTAGTGACTCTGGAGAACATTTTGTGGATCTGATCATGTTGAAACTTTCATGTGATATTCCTCTTTTTTACTCACTTCCTCACCTCCTCTGGCACTTCATATAGTTTAAGGCCCCATGTGCAGCCTTGGGGGTCTCATTTGATGGCGCTCTGCAAACTATAGCATATACAGCCCTATTATTAACTCAGTGGGCTAAATGCATGATGTGGCATTCATCTCTGACCCAACCCAGCTGAGCTATTCCCAGTTTCAGGGTGAGCTTCCGATTGCAGGTTTGCTCTTTTTCCCTCCGTCCATTGAGCTTGCAGTTATCCTGAAATCGTTAATCCACATCAGACTAAATCACATTACCCCCATGGGGGGGCATTGTAGTGGGTTTTACTTTGATGTGGTTTGGATGCCAGCAGCACCAGCAGCAAACCAGAACACATCAGTGTGTCGTGTTTCACACTCGGCTCTCAGGTTATCAGCAGTTGGAGATAGTAGATGTGGTATCCTGAGGAGTGTTGTTTCATCTCCTGGGAGGAAGGTACAAAAATAATAACTTCTCTGTTGTAGCTTTGCTGTAGGAGGTCATGAATCAGTAATCTCAGCACTTAAAAGGGCTCAGTTTTATCTGACAAGGGGGATTTAACCCAAGCTGGTTTATTTCTATATATATATATAAAAACACCTGAATCATCAAGTAACATTACTGAAGATCAAGATCAGAATCAGGTTTAATGCAAAGTAGATGTCACAGCATCTGAACTGTGCTGCTGTCACAGATTTACAAATAAAATGATGCAGCATATACTGTCGATAAATGTAAAAGTGTTTTCTCTTAGACATCAGTCTTAAGCTGTGATGATGCAGGAAGTAGGATGCTTATGTCTAGTTATTAAACAATAGGCTTTGCTGAGTCATGTATAACCAGCCTCAGTCTAGACAATGGGCTTATCTGCTTTGAACAAGGAGGCAGCGTTCCTTCCCAAATGTTACGCTGATTACAGAAAACCAAAGATGACAAACCCACTTTTGTTTCATATCAGTTTTATCATTAGATCACAAATGTTTTCAGAATGGAGGATCTGCCTCGGCTGTTGTCTTGGGGGTGAAAGAGGTGGAGGCGCTGGAGACGAGAGCTGTGGATAAGACGGGAGATCCTTCCGTTTGCTGATAGTGGCGGTGCCTGCTGCTGCTGCTGCACCAAAGACTGATTGACTGGAGGTCAAACCGACTCCTTATCTTTCTTTCTTTGAGGAAGACGGTGTCTTTCTCACCTCATTCCAGCTCTTTGTGCCTCTTTGTGTTTCATCCTCTTTCTGTCTTTAGCTCTGCTCAGAGGTGATGGTGGTGGACACAACATGGTGGAGCTGTTTGCACCTTTCAACCTTCTGCTGCTGAGAACAAGGGGGACGTGGATCCAGGGGGGCACTTCCTCACCCGTGAGCAATCACACAATTGAGACCCTCACTCTTCATTATTATTGTTTTATTGCTGCACAGCAACATTATAGAGATCCTCTGTGTGAGCAATAGCGAAAATGGCCTTCATGTGGTGAGAGCTAATGAATTTTCCTAACATGAAATTAGTAATTAGTCAGTTGCCTTCAACAATTATGACTCATTAATTGACTTTTTCAAAAGAAATTAGTCAACACTTTCTGATATCCTTGAGTTTTTAACTGTGATTTTTGATTATTGGTCATAGAAAACAAACAAAAATTAAAAGATGTCGTCTTGAGAATCTGGAAATGTTGATGGACAGATTTTTCTTCTTGTTGTGACATCTTTTCAAGTGAAAGTAAATTTAATTTGCAGCCACATCTGACACGGATTAGCAGTTTGTGTTACAGCTTCATTGAACACTTCTACACTGTCCCGCTTTGCTATTTCCCTGCCACATTTGGAAATTCCCATGCCATTGAAAAATACAACCCGACTATGGGTGTGGGTGTTTTACTTAACTTACTTAACAGTGCAAGGTCAAAGGAAATGTAGGCCAGTGTGCCAGTGCGCGCTGGGTTAAAGTCACTTACGCCGTGTGAAAACAGCTAAAGAAACACTTAGATGCACATAATATATAAACTGCTGGCACTAATGTAGGTTACAGCTGTCAGGGGAACAAAGTTTTGAAGCAGCTTCGCTCCTGAACTCCAACTCTGCTTTCTTTCCGTCGGTGAGTGAAAACTCAAACTCCTCCTTACTCTGAGTCTCACTGGAAACATTTGCATTATTATTGTGTTTGCCAGTGAGAAAGAGGGAGGGAGGGGAGAGGCGGGGAGGAAAGGAAGGGAGAGAGAGGAAAGAGAGTATACTGCAGAGTATGGTAAACTTCTGGCATCTGTCCTAATTTCTAAAGAGGACCAGCTGCAACTGGCATACTCCACTGTTCAGCGCTCCCAGGTTCCACTCACACAATCCTGGTTCCCTACTTCCTCTAAGTCGCTGTGTCTGTTTGACCGCCCCTTATTGAGAGCACATGTGTCAGACATGTTTTCATAACCCCAAATCATCATGCTGGCTTTCAGTTTTTTTTTTTTTTTGCTTTTTTTTACTGGGGAGTCGAGGAAATACTGTGATTCTATTCATACTTTGCAAGCTCCTCTCTTTCTCCATGACGTTCCAATAAATCAAATCGGTATGGAAGTATTAATGCACGTTCGCCTGCATGCAAACACTAGATTTCGTTGTGTTTTTCAGTCATCCCACATTGCAGGAGTACGTCCCGCTGAAATGGAAATAACATGCACGGCCGAGCACTGGCACGGGCGAGCACACTGAGCTGATGAAATGTAAAATGTAATGACACCTTAATTCCTTTTGCTGCAATTCAGTTATAATAATAGTGCAGATTCTTGTAGCACAGGTGTGTACACACGTGTGCCTGATTCAAGGTCTTTTCAATATTGACTGAAACAACAGCGGAGGCTGTCTCGGCCAGGAGCTCTGCTCCGTGGAGCTTTGTCTTGTACTCCATGTAACTACACACACTTACGCACACAGGAGCATTCATTATAGATATGTTTTGTATGTGCAGCAGAAGAAAGTGGGTTAGGGTTAGAAAGCTGGGGTCAAGGTTAGAGCTCGTAAAATGGTAGCTGAAAGTGTATTAGATCTCTAATTTGTTTTTTTGAGTATAATTTGGCGTAATAATGTCCAAGTAGCATGTTTTGGACATATAACTCAACTGTAATTGCAGCATAATTTAGGTGCATGGTGTCTAATTAGGGAATGACTACTTGCTGTCCAATAAGGAACATATTATTTATAATACACCCTGTGTATGTTGGAAGAGCTCCACATATGGCTTTAACTTCTGTTTTTTTGATCTGACACACACACTTTGAATCTTGATTTTAGTTAATCCTGTGAGTGTGTTAAAATGTCACAGCATATAGGATCAGTCTGCTATAGGAAGACTGTGACAACCACAGGAATTCAACATCAAAAGCATCAAAACCTGCAGCAGCTTGCCATTGTTCATTCGACTTAATGTCAAACTCTTGATAAGATGCGTGCATGCGTTCATGTGCGTGCATGCACACGTGTCAGTGCAACTTTGTCACCATACAATTATAAATTCTGCAGAAGATTCAGCACAGATCTGTGGCATCTCAATGGCTTTCAGGTGCGCTTCCCCCTTAATTTTGTGCGTCAGAGATGAGCACGGATCCTATTTAGGCACATAAAACACTTACACAGAGCACACACACACACGCAAGACTTGGTTCTTTCTTTCTGCGTGCCGGTCTGTGATCTTTTAAAGTGCTAGAAGAAAAATGTGTGTGTCTGTGTGTGTGTGTGTGTGAGTAAGAGATAGATACAAACAGACGAAGACCTCATTAGGTCTAGGAGGTGTCCTGTCTAGACAGTTTGATGACAGGATACAGAACCTCTGTTTAATGTTTCCTCCCCCTCCCTCTGCTTCCAATTCACAGAGCTCACACACACATCACCTGCTCTGTGTCCAGGGATACACACACACTCACACACTCACAGTTGCTTAATGTCAGGCAAAACATGTAAAAGCATTTAAATTCCTATTTTTTTTTTCCAATCACTTAACAACCTCGTGTTGCTTATAGAAGAGGAGTTGTAGAAACCACTGTGTAACTTATGTCACTTAGTGGAAGCCTGTGTCGTGTGTGTGTGTTTGGTGTTGGTATGTGTGTGTCTTTGATGCTGCTCCTCACTCTTCACATACTTACAAGATATGGCTCTGGCAGCAGCAGCAGCAGCAGCGGAGACACAGGGAGATATGGACACCTTGGGGCCTTATCACCTGGACCATCACTGTCTTTAGGACACATGAAGACATAACACAGGTTAGGATGAAAGGGATGCTGGGAGGAAGAGGAAGCTGAGGGGGGAAATAAGGACGGGAAAGAATTCCCTTCGCTCTTCGTGTATCTGGGTCGTGTTAAGCTGCACTCTGTCAGTTTCTACTGTCACCACCACACACTTGACCTTTGTGTATACGGCTGTGCAAAAGCCAAGGACGGGTGTAGCCCAGTGCTCACACAGCGACAGCATCATCATCATCATCGTCATCCCCTTGGTCATAACGTCATCAGTGGTTGTATACAAGCCAAGGCTTTGCCATGAATAGTGGATATTCTCTGTTGTATTTCTGGTGCGGCTCTGTCGATGACCTGTGAACAAGTGTCCATGTTTGCTGCAGTAAACCACATTTTTTTTCAATGTATGAAGTAAGAAAGTAGATTTCTCCTTTGCTTTTCTGTAAATCAGCTCCATCCATGTCAAACAACTGGTAGGTTGAGGTGTGTTTTCCAAGCAGCAGAACCACAGTAGCCTGTATCTCATGTTTACATAAGGTAGTTTACTGGAGGTGCCTTTCCATGTAAACACTTTAACCTGTTGATTGATTGATTGAACAGCTGATCGTATGTGTCACGTTTCATGGTGTTTTAATTAAGGTCTGACCCCCCCCCCCCCCCTCCTCTGTCCAGGCTCCGTGTCATGGGCTTGCTGTTTCCCACTCCATCGTCAGGGGTCGTGCCTCAACTGGACATTTGCTTCGCCTCAGCCGAGCAGACACACCTCAGCCCTGGATGTGGAAAGATGTGAGCCGTGCGTCATCACAGCAGATCTGACAAGTTCATGTGAGTGCTCACCTTTTCAGACTCGAGGAGGAAATGAAGTTTTTTTTTTTTTTTCTTTTTCATTTGGATAAAAGCACAACTGTTCAAACCCTTTTAAAAACATATCATGTGCTGCAGAAAAGTTAACACACATCTTGGCAGCGCGGAGTCACTGGCATCATGTCCCAACAATGGGTATTTATAACACAAAGTCTGGTGTGGACTAATCAGGATGTATTTATTAGAATAGACGGACTGTTATTCTGCTGCGAACAAAATATGGAAATATGATGTTAGTCTTGTCCTTGTAGCCCTGAGAGCTCCACCTCTGGCTAAATGCGCACGGAGTGGGCGGTTTCTGAGCACACACACACACACACACACACGCAAACACAAACGTACACGCGCGCACACGCATATGGGCTGCAACCTGCTGATTCCTGTTAGACTCTCGCGCTCAGCCCGGAGGAGAAGGTGACAGTCACAGAGAGCGGATCCGCTGTACTATTTTCATTTCTATCATCACAGCGCAATTTTTTTGGGGAAAAAATCTTATATTCTGGAGAGCAGACACATCAGTTTATATGAAAATGGCTCGTTTTAGAGGAGTTGAGCTCCTTTTACTTGTGAACTTCGCATCAAACGGTGTCTTCTGACCAACTTTGACCGAGCGCTCACAATAAAGTTTCACATGGTGCACTTTATCCTGAGGCACCGCAGCGCGCTACGGAAATCAGAAATGAAAGTGGCGCCGACTCTTTCCAGCACGTTTTGCTTTAGGAAGTATTTCAAATGGCTTGATACGCGACTCTTTCCTCGCTTCTGATCTGTGGCGGACAGATAACACAGAGCCTCGGACGCACTTTACGGTTACCATTACGCTCGTCATCTTTTTTTTTTTTATTTCGTGCCTTTGGACAGGCGGCTGAAGCTCCAAGGCGGACACACTTGGGACTCCGGAGAGCACCTAGGCGGGACAACACCATGACCAGCTGCTGGCTTGCCTTGGTCGTATTGTGGTGGAGCGCTTATTACTGCATGTTCCCGGTGGCGGGGAGTAATTATTCACTGGATGGAAACAACGAAGCGCACCCGGGTTTCATCCAGCGGCGGCTGCGGACGCACGAGAAGCGGGAGATGCAGAAGGAGATCCTGTCCATCCTCGGACTGCCGCACAGACCGAGACCGCATCTGTCGCACGGAAAGTACAACTCCGCTCCGCTTTTCATGTTGGACTTATACAACACTATATCAAGCGACGAGAAGAGCCAAGTGCAAAGCATGCTGGAGGGGTATCAGTCCGCGCGGACAACCCAGAGCCCTCCTCTGGCCACATATCAAGAGAGTGCCTTTCTAAATGATGCAGATATGGTGATGAGCTTCGTTAATTTAGGTAAGTGACCTGAAATGATGACATGTTCATGTTCCTGTACGTCACCAAAGTCATGTTTTCCTGTTGAATCAAGTTGGAAATCTGAGTCTGAGCTGCGATGTGAACAGGTGTGGAGAACAGGGATCAAGTGGAAACCTGCGTAAACTTTGGCTGATGCGAAAAGTCTCGTCAGATAAAGTGAAGTCATTTTTATGGGGGACGTTTCTTTCTAAAAGTAACTGACACATAAAGGCTTTGAGTTTATCTGTAGAATTAAAAAGCTTCCTCTCTGGATCCAAGTTGACGCACATCACATCACATCACATCACATCACATCACAGGACGTTGGCACAACAGGTCCAACATCGTGCACGTGCGGGGCTTGGATCTGGATCCAGATCAGTGTGTGAGCCCCTCATGTCTGCTCACAATGGTTCGTGTTGTTATTTATTGTCAGCAGCTCCGTGCCCCCCCCCCCCCCGGGTCTTGATTGGCCCTCCTCGGCTCATTTATAGCCCCGAGATTCTGCGGTTAGTTTCTCTGTGCTCTCTCTCCTCCGTGATTTATGTCTTTGCGGGGAAAATAGAGACCTATATTCTCAGCAAACCATCAACCACCACCGCTGGTATTTGTATATAAAGGACTATTCCTGCCGTTGACCTCCAGCGCAGCGAGTTTGCGGTTTCCGTGCGTAAATTTGCGTCGCATTGTTTGTGTTACCCAAGCAGATTTGTCTTTAATTAGCTCCAGCGACGATAAAGAGCGACGCTTTAACGAGTTTGGGAACATAAAAGCCCAAAGCCCTTCCTTCCATTAGCAGCTCCAGTGTTTACTGGGAGACTCTAAACAGAGCGCCTGAGGATAAACACAGAGTCAGAGGCTGGTGGACATGAAGGCTCAAATGCAGATTGATTGTCAGTCTTCTTGGGAACCGAGGGGTTTTTCTTTTCTTTCTTATCATGATGAGGCCACGAGAGCAGGGGGAGAGTGTCATCTTTTTGTCATCTCTCTGACTTTTCAGCAGCTCCTGAAGTCAAGTCCTCCACTCCTGACCTTTGTAAACCACTGAGGTCACTCAGCGCCCCACATGAAGCAGTCACAACAGGTTAAAAATGCTCCTCCTGCTTATTGGCCCTCTGAGTATTTGTGTTGATGGAAACCAGATATTCAAACAGAAGGTGGTTACAGTCTTGCTCTCAGATATCGAACCCCCCTCCCGTTGGCTCTTGGTGGGCAGTGTGATGGTGACGGCGTCTAGTGTTTGTGTGTCTGTGGTTTTTGGTATTCCTGTGCTGTGTCAGTTTGGGTTTATACTCCTGTGCTGTTGCACATCTGGCTCTCCACTTTGATTAATCACGTCCTGTGCATCTTTTGACGATTCCCTCAGATTTCTGCGGTGACCAGGGGATTAGGTTGCCATCTCTTCCAGCTGTACACAGAGTCCTAACCGCCCTGGAGGAGGGACGGCTTCCTCCCCGAATGTGATTGTAATTAATGTTGGACAGGCCAAGGCTTTCCATCTGCTTTGCAAATAAGGCCTTGCGCGTCTACCGTGTGTCATCGCCATCCGATTAGTTTTTAATGTGTCTCTTTCTCGATTGGAGAAGTTTTTTTGAAAGGAGTGACTTCTGTAGAAAGTTGCCTGAGACACTTCTGGGTGGTCCTCTCTTTGTTTAAAAACCAGCCGAAAAGTCTGGATATCATGTGTGGCCAAAATGAAACTACAAATTAGAATCAAGATAAATGAAAGGAAGAAAGACGAGGAAGCCAAACAATTTGTCTGAAACGATTTGAAAAATATGGGCTCGGATTAACAGACAAGAGGCGGGAGCAGACTTCATGGAAAGACACTTTCCCTGTGTAATCTGTGTTCGCTGAGTCAAATCAAAGCTGAGGGAGGGAGGGAGGACTTCCACTCACACCGACGATCTGATTCAGAACCGGCCTCACCTGTTTTCATTAGAAAAATCTCTCCTGCATGTTGATTTCACTGACCCTCGGCAAATAAAATGATGACAGTGATTTAAGCTTTGGCTCGAGCTGATGTCTTTAACAGCCAGCTGTGGCAGTACTACAGATAGAGAGCTCATTTTCTGAGGCTACTCTCTCGGGACACTGATAGATTTAAGAGCCCCTGCGTTACATCCAGTCTCAAGTGTGCTCTCTGCAAACCATGTGCCTCTTCACCCCCCCTCCCTCCCCTCTCCTCCTTCTCTCTGCATGATTCATATAGACCTCTTGTTCAGTCATCTGCTCTCCTTTGCTTTCATCACTTGTTCAAAATCATCCACGGTGGAAAAAAAAAAAAAAAAGTGGGACCAGAAGCATATATGCAGACGTCTTGGTTTCCACAGAGGTCTAGTGAAGTGACACTGTGTGCTGCATGACTCATGCTGTGTGACACGCTGCAGCTCCGGACATGTCCTAATGCACAGTGCTGCTCTCAGGTAATAGCAGCGGCCTCTTTTAACTGGAGTTTAGGGCCAGTTTACACATGTTGAATGTGGATTTTGACGGATTTTTTGTTTGCGGCTCAAACAGACACGTTGACATTAAAGAGAAAATCAAGTAAATGTGAAGAAATTCAGAGTCTGTTTCATATTTGAAGAGACTCTGACAAGTTAACGAGCTGTAATGTGGTGTAAATGGAGGGACACTGACCAACACCAGTGAGGTACGTGAGGTCAGTCCTCACTAAATGAACCATTATAATGCTGAATAAATACCCAAAGCCACAAGCTTTAATAACCAGCAGAGGGAATCTTGATTTTTCCTATCAGGTGTGGGTTTTTGTTTCGTGGTCGAGCTGTAAGCCTGTGGTTCTGGCCGAGTTGAAGATGCACAGAAATGGCTTTGGTTTCAGGGGTCACGGAGCAGGAACTACAAATGTTGTTCTTGCGTCATGTGACTGCGATGAGTTTGCCTCGCTGTAGCTGAGCTCCCCCGATGCCAGGCCCGACAGACAGGTGTGGAGGCCTCTCAGAGCTTTGGCTTGGCTCATCGCTTGTTTGCTCTTCTGTCTGTTTGCGTCTGTTTGCTGGGCCTTTTTTTTTTCTTACAGGAGGCAAGGTCCCATAATAATCCAGAAAAATACATCCACGGTTTTAGAGACGTTCTTGTTTTACTTTCCCTGACGTGATTAACAGGTGGTCCTGACCTGGCCCACGGCCTAATTGGCAAGGATTTCTTCTCAGAGGCCTAGTTAGACATTGTGCAGATGAGTTTTAATCAGTACACTTTAAGCTTCATGTATCTGTGTCTTTTCACAATGTGAATTTGTCTCTGTTTTCTGTGGCTGAAGCTGAAATCAGGGTCTGTTCTCCTCCAGTCCAGCAGGTGGTTGTGGTTGATATGGTTGATAACTGATAACCAATGAAAAGCACTGTACAAGTCGACGGTGATATAAAAGGCAGTTTATTTTATATTCATGCTTTAATGTTGAGCCCTCTTTAAATGCACAATGGTGTTATCCTCCTGCAGTTTAATAAGATGACGCCTTGTGGAGCCATCAGCCTCTGTCTAAAGGCTCTAAATATCTAATTGACGTAGATTCGTTTGCCAAACTGATTAATCGGTTTACCTCTACTTGCAAGGACCATGAGCCAGACAAAAGTTTTCCTTGTCTTCACAGATCATTCAGTGGTTTGGACTGATGAGGATTAGGAAACATTTTCAGACTTAACCAGGAGAACAGAGATCTGTGTGCATTAACTACAGCAGGTCATTTAAGGCCGAATCACACATCCTCTCCTCAGCTTTGTTCAATTATAATGTTTTGTTTATTCTTTTGTACTTGTCTGTCATCAAGACAGTCCTCTATTTCTTCTTCTCCTCCTCTTTCACTGCATGGTTTACCTCAGGCCTCGTACTTCATCAGCTTTGAACCAACCTACCTCCCACACTTTGAAGGCAAACAAGCCAGAAAGCTTTAAGAAGTGGTTTTTTTAGAAGATTAGCAGGGTCCAGACAGCGCTGGGCTTATTCTGAATTGAAGTCCTCTTTAAACGGCTGTTTTCTGTGTCTTATGATGCCTGGTTGCATTTCTCAGCGCCTAAGCCCAGATAAGCCACTTCCTTTGCATCGAAACGTGTCCCAAAGCCCCCGGCATGATCAAGTAATTAATTGGCTTCGATCAAAGAGTCAATTGTTTGATGGAGAAGGGAGCTTTGGTCGAGTTTCACAAAACTGTCTTGAAACATTTCCTGAAAATCCTCCGAGAGCCAGAACGGAGACCACACGTCACTTCATCTCAGCTTTGAGTTTACCATTCAACACCATTAGCCAGAAGTTAAGTCAAGGAATTCAAGATATGCTGAAGTGGAGCTGAGGATCTTCTCTGAGACGGGGGGGGGGGGGGCTTGGCAGCCGAAAGCCTCCTGCATCGGTGAGAAAAATTACATTAACAAACTACAACCCTCTGTGTTTTCATCTGTTTACGGGATCAGATGTTTCACTGCCGCTACAAGTTCATTTGAACTTGTAGTGATGTTCGAGAACGGCCCAAGATATACAAATAATCCTGCTTATTGAGTTACAGTGTTTTTAAGTGCTTCCTTTTTCTCATGTTTGGATTGTATTAGTTGTCAAGCTCCCTGGCAAAACATACAGCTGCCTCGAGAAACAAACAGGGTTGATGGGGAAAACATATCTGGTTAACCAGACTATGTCTTTTCCAGTCCGGCTTTATGTCTGTCATAAAAGACGAGGTGTTTCAGGACAACTCTATTGTCCACCTGAGCTCCGGCCACAGACTTTACAACGTCTGTGACCATATGCGTGTGTCTGAATTCAGCTGTTGGCCCAACAAACCTTTTTCACACGGACTCTATCCTCACGGTGTTTTCATATTCAGGCGATCTCCATCTAGACCTGGAGTGTTTTATCTTTGTATCAGACACAATCTCTGTTCAGACTATCACACCTGAACACGCATACATACCTGTGCAATCACGTACACTGGGCATGTGTGAGCCGGTGTGGGGTAGGAGATTGTTGGGTAGTTACAAAAAAACAAACAAAAACAAAACACTAACAAACTCTCAACAGCTTTTAGCAAAGACACGACGCTTTCATTTTATTATCCGTGCTGCTTTCACATCTGGCAGCTGAAGCAGGTAAAGTCCAATCAAGGAGCGGCTGTGTGCATCTAGTGTACGTCATCGTTTCCAAAGGTCTCCATCCTCGTCAAGACTCTCCGGGACCAGCAGTGTTTCCTGAAGTCTCTGGAGTAGCGTGGGCTGGAGGCCAAAGTGTAGCAGAAGAGATGTGTCTTGAACTGAAAACACAGTGTGGATATGTCCACACAGGGAGATGTACACACCCCCGGGTCGGCAGATAACCAGCAATAAGAAACCATTCCATTTACACTTGAAGTAATCTCTGTTACACACTCGACTCTTAACACCTCCCTGCTGCACACACACATATCACTCCTCTGCCCCCGAGCCCGTCCACTGATGATATCTTTCCCTCTCCAGCCATAACTTGACGAGATAGCAGCTGAGATTAGGCCTGAGTACAAAGATTACGCTTGTAATGAGTGTGTGTGTGTGTGTTCGTTTTTTCTTTCTCTGCCTTCCTCACATCTTCATCGGACATTCCTCTGTAGGATGGAGGAGTGTGACAGGTTTAGGAGGTGATGGGCAGTTAGCGATTTATCAAACAGACGCAGCATCTGATTAGGACCCGCTGCTCCTCTGTTGTGTCTTGAGAGAGGACGGCGAACCTCTGCCCCGTCCTCTCTCACAGCTGTTGTTTTCTCCCACTCTGGCTTCACACTTTTTTGTTTTGCTGACAGTGACTCTTGTTTTTCATCTTGTTAGATTTACTCATTTTCAAACACCAGCTGGGAAAAACATCAGAGCAGCTACTACTGGCCATGCAGCAAGAAACTGATCCTCCTTCAAAAACATAACACACATGGCCATGAGTCCTATTATGATATTTATTATAATATAGGCTTCACTGAAATGTCTGGTCATTCAAATGCAGGTTTAGAAGCTTTTCCAGCCCCAAAACAAACAAAACAAAAATTGGCAATGAAACGGAACAAGTTAAAGATCTTAAATAACATTTCATGCCAGAAACACTTCAGTTTTGGTCTTTATTATGCAGCAGTTCATGGAAATGAGTAAATATGATTCAGCAGATGTGAATTTGTGCATCGTGTGTGTGTGTGTGTGTGTGTGTGTGTGTAAAATGAGGTGAGAGCGAAAGTGTGTGTATTTCCACTCCATCATGACTCTCTCACTAAAAGTGCTGTAAAACTGTCAGCCTTTGTTTTGTGCTCAACATCCATGAGGAGGCCGTGCAGATGAGACATCAACCTGGACTTAGTGCTGAAGTGCTGGTGTGCGCGTGGCTCTGTTTGTGTGTCTTCAGTTTGTTTGTGTAAAAGCGTGAAACGAATATGCACAAATAGAGGACAGAGATACAAACAAGTGTGTCAGGTGGGCTGTGGTGAAGCTTGTGATGACTGTTTTAAATGGTATCAGTGCACACTGAATCAACATGTCGCTGTTAATGTGGAACAGCTGGAAATCACATCTCATTTTCTGTTTTCTGAAGCAGTATGAATGACATGTTTTCACATCGTAACAGCTTGTCATGTTTTATTACAGTTACACTGTTAGCACCTCAGAGTTATAAACTTTATGATAACAATCTGCGATTTGTTGTCACCCCTGGATACAGTGGAAAGAGCAAGTGCAGTTTAATACCGCGGCCTCCTCAGATCTTCTCGTGATCATGAATTTAATGTCAGGCTGGACCGTACAGGAGGCCGAGCTCTTTGTAAACACCCGTAGGTATGTCTTAGGAATTTACGGTCTGCCCCGGTGTTAAAGGAGGTTGTGAACCTATGAACTGCTGAACTCAGACTCAAGGCATGTCCTTGTGTGCCCAGTGAACTCCATTAATTATTGTAATGACCCAGTCATTTGCTCTGCTGGAGAAGCTCCATCTGGTAATGGAGATGACCGCGGCCCGACAGGAATGGCGTAAATGTCACAGTAAACATTCCTGCTGTCACATTCTTCTCTAATACCACAGATACGAAGCCTGCTGGGATTTATCTGTGGTACTGCTGAAGTGGAGGAGGAGGAGGAGGAGGAGGAGGAGGGAGGGAAGGAAAGAAGAAAGGCACACCCAGAGGATGCTTGAGGGACCATGGATTCATGTTAATTCTCTGACCCCACAGGATATGAGAGTCGGCAGATATTGCTAATCAAAGTCACTGATATCGATTTTTTCCCCACTCTGTTATTTGATGTGAACATTAAAGGACCTGATATGGACCTGCAGGACTTTATGCACTGCCGCTGCATGACTGCTGCATGAATAAGCAGGTGCACATGTTAGATACTGTACGTAATAGATTTGATAGGAGGGGACTGTCAACAGTGGATGCTGTTAGACAACATCTGTGCAACATGTGTAACAGCTTGTTTTCAACTCATGCAACTAACGTTCACCGATCAACCCGCTTCCCCTAAACTGACTTGAAAACAATTCTTCATAACATTTGGACTCAAATCATGATTGATTAGATTTTTGTTGTCGACGGACATCGTGACCTCATAAAACATGTTTTTTTTTGCCATTCCTCACAAATTCATGCTGTTATTTTGACACAGTTTATTACAGATGTCTAATAGGATAAAATAACGTTGTAACCTGAACACCGTGGCGTCATAATGTTCTGTAAAAACACTTCTGGCTGTTATTCAGTGGTGTAACTCAGTAAGGGGAGATTGTGACCATATTTCCTGTGACTTGTCTGGTCGGCGGAGGCAACCAGCTGGGAGGTGGTAATCCTAGCTTTTGTGTATGTGATGATTTCCTCCATTTTTCAAAAGGCCGTGTGACTATTTGTTGCACAGATTTCAAGCTGTTGCTTTGATGATGTTTTGATGTTGATGAGAAAAAGAGAGTGAGTGAATTTTCTGTAGGTGTCGAATGCGACGTGTCCTGTGGCTGCACTGTGTTTCATTTTCCATAACCAACAATTACTGTTTATTTAACAGTAAGTGTGTGAGGGTGGAGTTTTCCTTTAAGGTCAGGGTCAAGGGTTAGAGAATGAATGTAGTCGCTCACTCGCTCAAAGTCTTTACGTAGGCAAATACAGACTTGCATGTGTCGGCACGGACAGTTGGAGCATTGGCAGGCTCTCACCTCATTTTACAAGAAGTCTCCATCAAACACAAAGAAAACTACATCCTTCAAATGTTCCCAGGCTGGTCGTGTCCCCAAAGAGGACGTGTCTGAAACAACCACATGTCCATAGTGAGAAAAAGGCCCCATGTGAGCGCCAGTGCTCCTGACCCTCCCGAGCAAGTAGCCTCCCTTTCAGCTGACAAATTTACAGCCCCTGGGTTGACTTTCCAAACATGATACTGACAGGAAAACAGTTGGAGACGGGAGGGATGGTGGGAGGCAGGGAGGAAGAGAGAGATGAGAAAAAGAATAGGAGGAGGAGAAGCAAGATGTGTCTGTTTATCACTGTTCATCACATATTTTCTGTATTGAAAAACAAACAAACACCAGGTGAGATAGGAATAAGATGGAGAAAAAAATGGCGGTAAATGTATCTCAGTGGGTACAGCAGAGGTCAGGGGGTTGGCTGCCAATGAGAACACCCAAAACAAAAATGCATCCAATTCAAGTGCCATGAGGCTTTTGGGATAAAAGGATCTTATCACTAAGGATGTGCAGGGGAAACACCGCCCAGTCCTTCCTCCTGTACAGTCACTTTCCACACCTCCAAGCAACCAGTCAGTCTCCTGGATACCTTATCTGAGTGTTTAAAAGTCCAGTATGAATCCTTTTCCAACAGGAAGCCTCTCATTTTTCTCTTGTGTACATCTACGGTGTCTTTGTTATACATAGATTAGCTGCTGTCAAAGCCCAGCTGGGATTGTATACACTGTGGAGAGGAATGTAACTCTGACATTCAACTAATCATCAGAATAATACAGAATTTATTCATTCAGGTTATGAGAAGAATTTGTCCTCGTTCTCTTTGCTGTATCATCGCCGAATGGAAAGATAACTAGTCTATAATAATGATGAGCAGACAGTCATTCAGAATATCATGTCCAAAAGCCCAGACAATTTCAGTTCAGTGACCAGGATGCGTCCAAACGTTGCTCCCACCTCGATCCGAACTCAAATGCTGTGTGGATCTACTGTGATATGAAGCCTTAAGAAGCTTTTTGAACATTGTCTCTGCTGCTGAACATGGTTTCTCGCTCTACTCAACACTGAATTTTCAAACAGTGACAAAGATCCCCATTTAAAAAAAAACAATATTGTATTTCTAATGTATGTAACATCGTAGAAAACAATAATATCTGAATGGATTAACTCACTAATGTTTTGGGAACAGTTCTCTCTGAGGATCCCCATACTGAAAGGCACTTTGGATGAGTCGAGTCAAATCAATTTTATTTATATGCACCAGATCATAACAGAGGTTATCTCAGGGCAGTTTCCATATAGAGCCGGTCTCCGATCTTAATGTTATTTGCAGAGACCCAGAATATCCCAGAGAGCGTCTGCTTGACAGTAGCAAGGAGGGAAAGCTACTTTTAACAGGTTGAAACCTTGAGCAGAACCGTGTTGAGCAGCAACCCGGCCTTTCAGACAAAAACTCAAAGGACATGAGGAAAGTCAGATTTCTCTCCGCTTTCATCTGGCCAGTACTATGTTGACATCACAGACAGATGTATTATTAGGAACAATAATTATTTTCCTTCTGATTTTCTTCAAGGACCACCTGCTTTTTGAATATCCAGCTATCTGGTTTCTGCCACTATTGTTGGAGCTGCGCCTGTGTGTAAAACAAGCAGTTGGTCTAACATGTATGTCAGCCCAGGGGGGAGATTGAAGCCCGGCTCCACTGGATCGTATGCTCTCGTTCTAGGCCAGCGAAATGCATTGTGGTCACCGCAGACTTTCCAAAGGGAATCCCACCGAGGCTCAACTGTCTACATGACAGAACGAGTGAAGGGGGAAGGAAGGCTGACAGAGAGGTGAGCCCGTGAAGACAGAGTGATAGAAAAGGTGTACGGAGATGCAGAGAGGGAGGCGTTAATTGCGAGGGGGAGGTTAGATCGAGTCCCGAACAGCATCGCAGAGCGAGCTGGCCTTCTCTACGTTGCGGCTGTGGAATGCAAAACCACCAATATTTTGACTTCTCCTTTGGAAACAGCTGCGTTTCCTTTTTCAAAGATATTTTTTCCTTATTTATTGGATCCCTCAGGAGAGATCCATCTCCTGGCCCTGACACTGGCTTCCTCCTCTAAACCTGGGACCAGACCGGCCGATCCCAGACGCATATACGCACACACACATACATACACGCGCGCACACTTACACACACTCACATGCACACCTGCTGCACAAAAGCAGACATTAACAGCAGATCACTATAGCACACCTCTTTACTGCCTGTACTGGTGCACATGTTTATGGAGGCACATGGACACACAAAGGTATGTGCAAACACAGGCATATCAACACACAGGCAAGAAACACAACATCCCAAAACCGATGAATTAGCAAACAATGTTGTGTAACCTATCGCAAACACACATGCACGCATGCAGACACATCCCTGTGGAATTGGTCCTAGGATAATTTCCAACAAGCTTGACGGGCCAATAACACGAGCTCCTTGATGACCATCATCCCTTTATTGACACAGCATAAATAAAATCAGACCGTACGCCATGGTCATTGACTTAACTAATAAATATTGACTTTAGATATTTTGTATTTTGGGTCCATCTGTTAGCCTACATTTGGCGAATTTATTTTGTAACCAAGCAACAGTCAAGAACCACTTTATTTTGATAGATTTGCTGCTCTTCAACTTTCTTTTTTCTCCTCCTTCTTCCTTTTTTTTTTTTAAGCAGAGTCATACACACACTCGAACCCTCCTCCGCTGGCCATGCAAATGTTTTTCCCCTCCATCATATGGCAACCAAAGGACAGCAAATCCTGACAGTCTGACCAACTCTAAACAACGTATCTCTGAGTGCACAGTCTGTCACGAGATTTATGATTCTGGTTTTCGGATTGTTGATGTTAGTCACGTACGTTACACAGCAAAGTGTTTGGTGTCGCTGGTTGTGTTTATGACTGCAGTGTTTTGTTGTGTTTATTTTCTTGTCCGTGTCTTAATGAAACAGCCAGTAGTTTATCTGCCAGATCGGCCCCCAAAGAGAACAAGATGGTGGAGAAGGAACAAAATGGACTCACACACAAGAGTTCATTCGGTTTTCACGGTTGCTGTGACCAAAATGACCGAATCGAGTCTCAGCTCTGGCGTCTGAAGCTTTGATTTGTGCAGCCTTAGGACTCATTTTTACGCAATGACCACTGATTGAGGTTGAAGTGCGGTGTAAAGACAGCTGCCGTACCATAAAATGACATTTTTATTAACCTCCCGTAAAGTGGAAAACAGAAATCTTATTTTCCAGTCATTATTTAATGGAATGCCCTTATAAATGCGAAAAATATGTCGCGTCGTCGATTGTCGACAGCGAGTTGGCTCGAATTGGTGTCCTTGTATTTATTGGGGTTTTAGGTGAAATTACAACAGGCCAGTAATGTCCTTTTATATGTGTAATTGTTCCAACAGACACAAGGTGTAAAGGTCGAATGTGCAAAAGCAAAGTTGCAAATCTTAAAAAAAAAAAATGAAAGCTGCATGAGATCAGAGGAGATTTTGATGGTTAAGGGAGAAAAAAACTATTTGTTGCTGTTTTATTGACGCTCCAAATGCAGTTTGACAGTTTTCATTCCTTTCATACTGCTGACCGTTCTTTCATCAGTCCCCTGATCCAGTCATTACCCGTGTTGAGTTTCTTCTGTGCTGCTTCAGTTGCAAATGGGAGCGAGTCCAATGATACATTTTGACATGATCTTCACTCCGCTCCCACCCACACCACATCCTTCTCTTTAGTTATCCACATAATTACAGCTCTAAGTTGTGCTGCCCGATAGTAATTTTTTTAAATTGGGTAAATTCAACCCTCCCTTCTCCTTTTGGGCAGAGAAGTGTCATGTTTAATTCCAGCTGTCTCGTTTTGCCATAGGAATTTTAATATGATTTTTGTCCTAAAAGTCAGAGGTCGTCGGTCCAAATCCTTCTAAATCCTCTTTCTTTATCATTTTTCCACAATGATGACTGTGATATGATGGAAGTAATAATAATGCTTAGGTATCTAAACCCTTTATTAGTCCATTTAAAATGAACATCCCCCTGCAGTTCTGCTGCTCGTCACTTATTCCCATTAAGTCTTTATTTTGCCTTATATGCTGACTACTTCTTGGACTCGTCCTTTGTGGTAATGAAAAATCAGAGGAGCCGTCATTAACACTGACCTCTCTATGAAAGTTGAGAGAAACTCATAAGCCACCAATGCATCATACAGGAACTTCTCCATTACCCCTTCAAATGCCTTTGGTGGATCCAAAGTTAGTTTTATGGTTGGCTGGAAAAAGGTTTTTATTGTTGCTCGTCTATACTGTGCATCTCTGTGTTCTGCCAGTAGAGTAAGCTAACAGGTGTGTAGCCCTCACATAAATTTAGGTCTTTGCCCTCCTTATGTGAAACTGAGAGAGCTTAGAGGCAAAGACTTTAGGTAGTGCTGCTGTGATCCTGAGACCCCACCGCCCTACATGAATAAGATAAGGGATGGATGGATGGATGAGTGGACGGGTGGATGGATGGATGGATGGTGGGGAAATCTCTTCTAAAAAAGACATAAACTCTATTTAAAGAGTTTTTATAGTATCTGATAGGTCTGGCTGCACCTATGTATTATCATTTTACTTGTTTGTATTTCTTTAACCTCCCAGCACCCACTGGCCTGTTCAGGACCCGACAGGCTCAGCATCAATTAGAAGCAACGCAACCCACAGGCCAGTGGGTGTTAAGGGGTTAAATGAATCACATTTGTGTCACTGCATGATTTGAAATTTCGCTTGGAGGTTCATGTTGTTTTTCCCAGTTAAAAGGGCCAATACCTTACATATACTGCAGGCTAGATCTGGTGAGTCAGACTAGCTGGTCCACAGAATAAAAAGTCTCCTCTTGGCAGACAGGTATGACATGTCTCGCTCACCTGGGGGCCAACTAGAGACTCAGCACAGAGCTGATGACTGCTCCCACTCAGCTGTCACTCCATCGATGGAAAATACTGATAGTGCACAATCCAACAGCCATACCTCGGTTATCTATCTGTTAGCAAAGGCACAATTACAGCACATTATCCTCCTGTCCTCAATGTTAGACACACACACACACATGCACACACATGCACACACATGCATGCATTTGCGCGCTTGCTGAAAATCTGAAAATGACAAAAGATAGATGTGTATCCAGACCTCAATTTTATCATCTTGTCTGGAATGCAGCTCAGTGGTGAAAGAGCTGTGGGAGGTGGGAACAAAAGTCAAGTACTCTGCCTCTTTGGATGTGTGTGAGTTTGTTCGTCTGGGACAGTACGCCTGACATTGTGTGTCATGGTCTTGGATAGGTATTTTGAAAAACCCAAATGGTTTTGGAGGCCGTAGAAAAATGTGATTAAATGGTTCAAATGGGGCTTTTGTTCCTGGAGATGCCTGTCCAGTGAAGTCATTATGTATCGTAACCTGTGGGAGGTAATGGAAGAAGAGCAGGCTGGATATCCAGGCCATTGATGACTGTGTGTTTCTGTGTGTGCAGAAGGAGAAAACAGAAACTTATACGCTCCAAGAAAGTCATGTATTAGTTTGTGCTGATTATTTTTTAAACCTGATTTGTTAAGTTGTCTGTTGTTGTCTTCACTCATTACCCTTGTCTTGTTTATCAGGATCTGTCTATCTCAGGGCTGACACACAGAGACCATTCTTCTTACTGAGATCTCACTTTGTTGCTTTCTGCAAATAAACTCACGTCTTGTTTTCAGTGTTTGTGTCTTTTAGCCAAATAGAGAAATGTTTTTGGCTCATTATGAAACTGTAGAGGACGTCAACCGACTAGGATTTCATACTGTTGAGAGATTGTGGCCACATCTGGCTCAGACCACCTCCTGATGTGGTCTGAGTGATCAGATCTCAGATTGGTCTTGGTTGTGTTTACACCTGAACTTGGAGCTGACCATTTGTGATCGGATCCCCTGAGAAGGATGTTAATGCCAAGTGTAAACAGGGATTTAGAGTTATTTCACCTATTATTAACCTAAACCTGCAGGTCTCTGGACTGAGGGAGGAAGCCGGAAAGACTGAAATCATATTTAGATTACGGGAAAGACTCATGTCCAATGTTTCACTGTTGTATCTGCTGTATATTACAGGCACTGATGTTTTTATTGGTAACATGTGGTCCTCTTTCTTAGTTGCTACCAGAGCAAGCCTGCTAGAAACATAAAACATCACTTTTTCTACTTCTTTTTTAAATATTATGTTAGCAAAATCCTGAAACCACTCTATTGACCCCCCCCCCGGTTACCTGGAGCGGAGCTGTCGGCGTTTTTGTGTTTGCTAATGGGCGCTGATGGTTAACAGATCGACTGGTCTCACAGTCTCATATTGTTGGTACTGATTGATGCTTCCTCTCACACCACTGCCCTCTGGGAGTGTGTGTGCAACACAAAGTGTGTGTGGAAATGTGAGTGAAATCATGTAATGCAAATGTCTTTTATATTTTTGCTTTCCTATTCACATCTGTACCTGTGCATGCATGTCAGTGCATACATGTGTGTAACTCATACAACTGCATGCATATGTAAGAGCTTTTAAGAAATACATGTGTGTGTGTGTGTGTGTGTGTGTGTGTGTGTTAGTGTGTGTGTGTACCTACATTCATCAGACATTAAGTGTTGCTCTTGCCAGTGGCCCTTAGCTGGTCCTGTGGCGCTCAGTGTGTCGGCTTTGATGCCGGGTCAGGGGAGGAGATCAGAGCACAGGATGAGTCTCTAAAGACACACACTCACACCCTCGTTCGACGCTAATGATAAATCCCCGTGGACCGCAGGCCCCTTCGTCCATACCTCGACCCCAGGAGCCAACCCTGCCAGCTGCCTGACTACAAAGAGCCCAAACGCCCAGCGGAAGGCGGAAACGGCTCCTGGTGGCAGCCAAGCATGGTGACAGCACTACAGACAGCTCACACCACTGCTGTGTGAGAGTACTGTAACCTAAATCAACAGCTGTACCCGTATGTAATCTTTCCACACTGCCTCAGTGCCAAAGAGTTTGAAACATAAAATCTGGCTCGAGCCTCTTCAGAGAGACTATTGTTTACAGCATGAACAATTCCAGATGTTTTTCTTTCTTAAGGAAATAGTGACAATCGGTGAGAAGTTGCGATTGTGTCAAATGCTAAAGTTTCCAACGAAGGTCCATGCTCTTAATTAGACGTTACTTTAAAGATGAATGGAAGACATTGATATATCTGACCTGTCCTCAGAAACCATCAAGTCTGAGAGGAAAACCAGACAGATTATGGACTGGAATTACATAAACACAGATGGATTCCTCTCATGCCTTGGATATCGGTAACATTTTTCTATTGGTTTAGCCATCTGCAAAGTCTTGACAATGTTGACAGGTTCTTGGTGTGCGAAAACTGAACTGAGCAGTGTTTGTGAAAATGTCTGATTGTTTATTCTCTTTCCTTTCCCTCATTTGTTTTCATTTTGCCTCCCTCTTGAGGCTCCTCGTTCTCGGGGAGGCATTATTGGTCAGGGGAAATAGTAAATTACAGATTTTATTCCTCCTCGTCTTCGGGATTCAGTTTTGGCACGCTGCGGATTTAAAAACCCCCACAAAGAGGGGTTATTGAGAAGATACAGGAATGTTGCTGCCGTACAGCTCTTGTTTTTTCAGCTACGCTAGCTTCTTGTTTCCATAGCAGCTCAACAAGGGCAGTGGTTCCTGTCTTTAAAAGTACTGCCATCATCCGATTTCGAGACATTGATGGAAAATATGAAATGTCTGCTACCAGGACAGTAAACCAGAGCATCAGCATTTAACCTGCCTCACAAACCAAATGTTTCCTGTTTGGATCAAGAAGAAGAGGAGCAGAGGAGAAATTGAAAATACATCCATATTGGATTTGTAGCTGACAATAACATTCAAAACCATGATCTTTTACTGACATAGACCATATGACTGAAAAGGTACTGTGCAAGATTTTGCATGTAAGTTTCCATTGCTCCAGTAGAAGTAGTGCTGTAAATGTGGTTTTTGCCAAATTAAGGTGTACGATGCTCTGGAAATTTCCCCTGGTAAACCAGTTGCATGCTATTTGTATGTTCCTGGTTCATAACAGATCTCATCAGAGCAGCTTTATGTATCTGTATGGTGCTCCTGCAGAAGGGTTGGAGCTTCCATGTGAGATGCTTTGATCGGTGATTGTGCTTGTTTTTGAAACTTATTTTGAAGTGTCTGAAGGCGCCACACAGGAGAGGTGATAGGTCTGAATACAATGTCTGTGTCACATACATGCAAATATATGTGTAACTGGAAAAACTACACAGACACAACACTTTTTTTGGTAGTACATTAGTACATCCTTATTTACTATCAACAAACATGCTGTCATGCATAGCTGATGTGTCAATATGTCATATGCTCAGAGATGACTGGCTAAAACAGAAATATCCATCTATCCAATTAGCTTTTCCAACAGATTTTTTTGCTGTAGTAAGACACACTTGGCAGTAGGAACCAGATCTCCATCTGTCATCAGACTGGTACTTACCAAAAGCTTAGTGACAGATCTAATAAGAGCTCCCTTAAGACTCTGTTATCTGGGTCACAGGTGCTCTGTGATGTGTGATCTGCTCTGGGCCGCTGACAACATCAGGAGTCTACAGTAATGATAATACTGGAAAACAACTTATCAACAGATACATTCAAAGAGCAGGAGGTTTTGATATTGTTGCTGCTGCAGCTCTGTTCAGGTGTTTTCCTGCCCAGGACATCCATCCATAACGTTCCCTTTAATTAGTGTGAATTGAGTTGTGATAAATGGCACAGGGCCAGACAGGGGAGGTGGTTGTTGGATGTGCCGCTCTGTGGTTGGTGAGTAATAGTGATTTGATGTTGACGGCCATTTATCAGCTGTCTCTCTGGTCTGGACTGGTTGGACGGCATCAGGAGTGTGACCACTGACCACAGACCACATACAAGTCCAACCACCTCCAGACCTCTGGTCCTGCTTTTTCTGCCTTACACCCAAGATTTGAATAAGTCTGGGTTCCTTCCTTCCTTCCTTCCTTCCTTCCTTACTTACTGGGCTCTTTTATACTCTTACATTTTCATCACACCTCCAGATTTTGCTGCTGCATCCTCCCAGACTTTTGCTTTTACTCCAGAGTTTGTGGCTATCATCGCTCACTGTCAGCTTCACTTTCGTCTCTTCCTCTGTTTTGTCTGCCTGGTTGTCGACTCATCCAGCCCGTCTCTACACTTTCCTTCTTTTCCTTTCCTTTTTCCTCTTTAATGGACATTTGATCTGTGTTTATGGAAAGCCTGTCTGTCATGTTAAAGTAGGTCTAATTTAATGTTGGCGGAGTCGAGGGCTGTTGTTTTGACATATATCGGCATATATCAACACAGTGATGATGCTTTCTTCCTGTGTTCCTGTTTCGTTTAACTTATCCAATTCTATAAATCAACTGTTTACAAAGTTTCTGTGACCATTAGTCTGTGGGAATTATAATAACAAAGATCACTCACGACGGCACAGTTCATCTTCAACAGAGTGTGTACATACAGTATTAGACTGAGTGCTGATGGCTGCTGCTCTCTAAGCCTGACTGCTCCGTCCTGACAGATATTACATACACCACATACCGCACTGTTAAACCATCCTAAATCAGCACAGGGGAAATTCCTTCACCACAACACCCTACTTTTCTCTTCATCTTACTTTCTCCTCCCAGACTTTCATTCATATGTTATTAGTTTCTCTTCTGTATCAGCACAAACAGACGTCATTCACTCTGCTCTTCTTCTTACTAACTGTATGACTCTTGCACTGGTTTCTCATAGAAGAATAACTCATCCAGGTTTTGGTTGATCATCAGATAATTTCCCACCATTGTCAGTTTTTTGGTTGACTGCAGCTGCTTGTGTGTGTTTGTAAGGATAGAAGAGTAGATAGTGGAAAGTTTTAGTGAAAAATTGATATGGTGTTACTTCTGTTTTCACCTCTGTCTTTTTGTCATTTCACTTTGGGCTCAAAATCAGGGCAGGCTGAGCCGAGTGGAAACAGCGTAGAATGATGTGGAGTTGGGTGGTTGGATTGGTGGAGGTTGGAGATAATGAGACAGGACAGGTGAGGATGGCTGGAGACGAATGAGCAGATCGGGCAGAAAGCGATTCAAATCTGAAAGACGAGGGGAACAAAGCTGGATGTAGCAGGCCGCTGGCGGAGGCCCCAGGGTGGAGCACAGGCAGAAACCCAGAGTGCATCTACATCATAGTCAGAGGGATGTGGTGAAACCTGCAGAGATGAACTGGTCTTAAATACAGCAGCAGCAGCAGCAGCAGCAGCTTGTGGAAATTGTTGTGAGGTGATGGTAGAGTTGAAATCCCAGTATGGCCAAGTGCAATATCCGATTAGCAGGATGTGTAGGATTGTTTGGCCTTAGTGGTGATATCCACTCGATGTGGGATTGTGGTCATGAAACAAAGCCATCACTTCACACACACACACACACACATAACACAAACACTCTTTCCCTGCAGTTTCCATTGTGCACTGTTTGCACCACATCACTAATATAATATAATCACTCTCTTCCCACCTGTAGAATCACTTTCAATGAAATCCTCCCTCAATCACCCAAATATAAATCCCTTTTTCCCATCTGTGAGTTCCCATCTCAAAGCTCAGGTCATGGTAGGTTATGTTCCCTGTCTGAAGATTTTACATGTGAAATCTCAGTATATCAATCACGTCGCAGAGAAAGTGGAGGAGCAGCAGGAATGCCTTGCAGCTGCTGCTCGTAGCTCTCAGGTTGCTTCACGTTGGGCTGCAGTGATAAAGTGTGAGATAATGAGAAATGGGCTTCTTCATATTTCATAGCTTTAAATGTCTGTCTTTATCAAATATTGTTCAAACGTTTCCCTTCTCTGATATTAAAAAAAAGAGACACGCACAGTCTGGAGTGCCTTAACGCTTTAGGATGAAATGTTTTCTGTGACTTTACATTATTTTTCCTGAACGTCACGTGTCTCGGCCGAGGTTTGTTCCTCCTTTTCAGTCCTCTTGTATGATTTTATTTGGTTTTGGGAATGTATACGGCTTATCCTGTTGAATCTGAGGTTACTGGTTATTGGAAGACTGCGTGCTGTACTGGGCAACTCCCAGATTGTGTATGTGAGGGTGTGTTCAGGCCAAGGCAACGCAAAGTTAAACAATTGCTCTGAAGCAGTCAGAAAATGCGCTTGCTGCATTTACATGATGTTGTACAGACAGCAGCCTAATGAGCAGCCTGGAGGGAGAAACACTCTCATGTCTGAAAGTTGGTCGACTCAGAGATTTGGGGAATTTCTTACCTTGACAATATCTCCCACTTGGCTAAGATAAGTCACGCACATTTGTTGGAAGTTGGTTTGGAAGTTGGTTTCTCATTTAAAAGAGTCCATGTCACACAAAACACTGTATGTACAGTAGTTTCACGATGCGCCACGATGAATATGCAACACTTTCAACTGGTAACACAAACAATGTCCAGTGCATTCAGTGTTTTTCACTGTTTATGTTGCAGCTATCTGCAAAGGTAAAAAGTGTCGTCTAAACGCAAAACTACTCAAGCGAAAACAGAATTTTTGGAACATTGGCATGAGCGTTCAAATCTATCGATCATCTCTGAGATGTTTCTACACATTGATTCAGTTGACTGGATGTTGATTTGAAGCAATATAATGTCTCACAGCTGACAAAGCTGTGCAGGGAGTTCCTTTGACCTCATATTGACACATTTTCAAATATGACATCTTATAGTATCATATATATAGAGAGAGAAAGAGAGATTTTATTTCATCTCTAAATTGACTTGAGATCTTCATAGTACAGTGGTGGAAGTCCTCCTGACTGTGTGAGTTTTTGTGCCTCTGATCTCTAAATGGGGAATATGAAATCTGAAGCTGTTGGTCTTAAGGTCCGGGGGTGTTTAAGGGAGTGTTGTAAAGTCATTGAGAGTACCATGACCTCTGCTGAAGGCCTCCACACACTCACACACACACGCACTCACAGACGCTTGGCTGATCTACCCTTCAACACAAGACCAGACCCGATATCACACACAGTTACCGCCACATCTGTGTGTGCGCTTGTGTGTGTGGGCAGCTCGTGGAGAGAAAGATGATGAAACAGTCACTGTCACATGTGATTGAAGTCACAGTGACGCTGATGTGAATAACATCTCACTCTCCATAGGTTTCCTCTGCTCTAGTGGAAAGGGTTTTAAAAAGCTGAGAACTGAGATCCTTCAAGAATCATAATTATAACAGCCCAGTTTAGATTTTCCTCAGAAATGCTGTGAAGCCAGAATGTCATGTCTTCCCTCCCTGCCTCTCGGCTCACTTTGTTAATTAGGTTCAGCATTTATGCAGCTTGCGAACGTCTGGGGATAAGGGGAGCTTTGACCGTCTCTAGGTGTGGGTACAAGGCGGGGCTGCTACTTTTGGGAGTCTGATTGGTTCCAGTGTTCCCACATCAACACAAATTTCTCTTCGGCTCTGGGAATGAAATGTGTCACTGGTCCATTTTGGGCTGGTCCCCGAATCATAAAATTACCAGAGGGTTTTTAACAAGCCTGGCTCGGGTACAAAACTAAATTCTTGTTACCTCAGGTTTGGGCTGGGAAAGTATCGAATGAATCTTCAAAATAAAATATCTGTGGTAGTGAAGTAAAAGTATCGGCTTCATATTCCTCCTCTGACGTGTAGGAGCTTGAATAAGCTTCAAACTGCTGAACATGGACAATTATGAGACCGTACACTGAGTTCATGTATGAAGCAGTGGTGATTAGTGACCATTTGAGTTAGTCCCTGTGTGTGAAGTCCACAGCAGAAGGTCAGGCTGCTTCTTCTTCTTCACTATGTTCACAGTTGTGTTTCAATAGTTTGTTTTTTTTTTTTTACTTGTAAAGCAAAAGCCATCCTATGAAATGCTGAAGCTGACCAGGCTAGCTTCATCTGGAGAGCTCAATCCAGCACATAACAGTGTATAAAACCACAACCTTATATTTAAAATGAGATATTTTGAGTTTCAGGGTTGTTTGTGAGTGGATTTTTTTAGAAGCAGAAACAGTTTATCTCATTCCTCTTGGTTTAGGCTGATGATAACAAGTTTATTTAGGAAAACTTGGAGCCAAACAACATCTTCGACATCACGCATAGGTCACATGGTCGCTCTCTTGACCTGTCGACTCTTGACCTCAGTGGGGTTTCTGTGAAAAGGTTATCCGCCCATCAATCACCACTGTATATTTACAGTCAAATCCAGTGTGTAAATATGTGGTTTCATCCTATTTGGAGAAAATACATCACGTACATCAGACAAAAAGAACATTATAAAGTAAAAAAAAAGAAAGATAATACAGCAGATAATATTTGCTTATCATTCTGCTAAAATAATGTTTTTCCTCTTGTCTCCACAGTGGAGTACGACACCGAGCTCTCTCCTCAGCATCGTCACTACAGGGAGTTTAAGTTCAACCTCTCACAGATCCCAAAGGGCGAAGCAGTTACCGCAGCCGAGTTTCGCCTCTACAAGGAGTGTGTGAGCCGCACCTTCCGCAATGACACTTTCCTACTAAAGGTCTACCAGGTGGTCAAGGAGCACCCTGGCAGGTAAAACACACACACAATCATAAGCTTTTAATGGGAAGAGAACAGCTGAGAAATTCAGACTCTATCTGACCTCAAGTCTTTCTTCCTCAGTAGCTTCTTATACATGTATAATCTTGTTCCACTACTTTACTGAAGCTAATCAATACTGAAATTACTGCAGACCTAAGATATCATCATTTCTGTGGTTGAACCCTTGAGTCGAATGGAAATTTTCTAGACATCTTTTATGTAGTTGGTTTATATTCTGTTAAAACGTTTTGCAGCCCTACAGTCCCCTATAAACCTCCACTATAAAATATAGCAAAGCATCTCAACTACATAGTTTCAAATAGCATCAAGTGCAATTGTTCAAATAAAGTTTATAATGAAAAGATGGAAAAAGAAAAGGGAGTCTCCATGAGACTCAATGACAGAGCAATGACAGTGAACTTTCAGGGATGTTCATGTGTTTCAACAGTTTCTCGGACTTTACATCATATGTGTGTTAGTCGAAGCTCGGGTGGGACCAGTAGATCTGCTGAGAGGTTGCACTGTGGTTGCACTGGGAATCTGCGCTCTATCATCTTAAATCAGACACAAGCACCATCAGGATTGTGAAGTCTGAGTTGCTTCACCCTGTGTGTGTTACTCTCCACCTCTTTACCACCGTCTTCGTGCTGCTGCAGTGTTTATAATGTAAAATCAAGCAAAACCACATCTTACGGAAATAGCCCAGCTTAACCCCCACACACACACACACACACACACACACACACACACACACACACACACACACACACACATGAGCACGGCTAATACATACCAAACATTTACATTACATCTGCAGGGGTAAATAAACATCCAGGAAGATTTCTTAATGATATTTGTGTTTTATCAAGCTTGACCTGTGAGCAGCACTAACACAGAGAGACTTTGGGATATACATTTATTTTAAGATAACAGCTTATATAACCCAGTATATTTTATTTATGAATGGATATACACCACAACAACTCTCTGCTTAAAGGCTGCTGATGTATACAAAGCTGCTGCACTGGATTATTAATATTATTTTGTGCTGACTGACACCGAGAAACAAAAACAGCTTTAAAATATTAAAATATTCTCAGACTTTCCTTTCATTGCTTTATCCCAGCAGTTTGTGTTTCCCAGCCTGGAGATGAACCCTTTTATTTTTGGAGATATTTGGATATTAAAGGCCCCACAGAGCTCCAGTTTCTGTATCTTTTGCCCTGAGGCTGATTGCAGCTGGGATGCTGCACTATTATGTGGGGAAAAAAGTTCCTCACGCTGCGTTACATGCCTGTCTTCATTGACCTTAAATTATCAAACTGAAGACATCACGATTTTTATGGTTGAGCCCAGTGAAATCGGAGGTTTGACGGTTTATTGGAGGGAGCACTGTAAGGTCTTTGTTGTTGTTTTTCCCATTTTCCGCCTTATTGCACATCTGTATCTTTTGTAATCACCCGCTCAGTGTGGAGCCCATTAACTTTTTTCATGCCCCTCCTTCCTGTTAAAAAAACTCGCTCCTGTTTTGACTCTAAGCCACAATGATAGAGCACTTAATTAGCCCGACACCCTGTGTGCTTTTCATTTGTTTAGTGGTGGTCCCGCCAACAGCAGGCGGGAGATGTGAGAGATCGCAATGCCAAAAATGTGGCAGGCCTGACATGGTAATGAGAAAGAGCAGTTTGCTGCCAGTACCAAAGCCCAGTCAGCAACATTTTGCCAGCAATTATTCTGCACCTAACTGGATGATTTAATTTTTTTTGCTCGCTGTAATACTGTTGCTTAGGTATAAAGGTATTTTGATCCACCTATAAAAAGAAAATAAGTTATAATCTCTTTGCAGGTCGTCTGCAGCCGCCTGTCCCTGCACATGTTTGACTTACATATCTGTTACACCATCCTGCCTTTTCAACGCTTACAAAGATGAAAGCAGGCACAATAATCAGGTCAGCTGTGAGGTGCGCTCCCACACCTCGACCAGCAGTCAACGACAAGACTTATAAAGGAGATTTATTGGAGCAAAACGACTCAACTTTGACCCCTGACCTTGTTATTCCAGTTCATTCAAGCAGTCAGTCAATAAGAAGTTTACAGTAACCTCTCTGACGGGTCCCTGCCATCCTCCGTCAGCTAAGCTGTGACTGTGAGTGTGTGAAGGCTCATACGGAAGCCATCAGAAACACTCTCATTAATGACCAATAAAGACAGGCCGCTGCTGCAGGGGCATTCTCCGAACACCTGGATGATTGGCTTTGATGTGGGCCGCGGAGGAGGGTCGCACTGACCTGATGCTGTGTTATTACTACTGTAACGGCTTTGTTGGAATTAAAGGTCTGAACTTTAAAGGTCACTTTAACAAACCACATAAACGAGGCAACTTCGTGTTCAGGCTGCGTCTTCAGTTACGTGATGTGGGACTTTTCCTTCTTGTTTCAGACACTCAACCTTTTTGAAATCTTATTTCATCCACATAAAATATTATGTAAATCATTTTAACTTTTTTGCATCTGGGTTGCCAGGCATTTAACTATGAAGCCAAATACTTCAAAGATGAATTTTGGATGATTTAGGTGTTGAAAATCTCAAAGACTTAACCAGATAAACTAGTTACCATGCAGTGGTTAGGATGCATCATTTCCAGCCAACCCTGAGAGACTAGATTTGACATATTAATTTTCCATTATGTTTCTTTTTACAGGATTTAGCCAAAAAAAACTTCCCTGGCCAAATGCTTCTACTCAGTCTGACTTTTATAATGATGTTATCACTAAAAACATATTCAATTTGTCATGGTTATTTAATATCATTATTTTTTGTGTATCCCATGTCCTCCCAGAGAGGCAGACCTGTTCCTGCTGGAGTCTCGCAGACTGTGGGCGGCTGAGGAGGGCTGGCTGGAGTTTGACATCACAGCCACCAGTAACCTGTGGGTGATGAGTCCAATGCACAACTTGGGCCTGCAAGTCAGTGTGGAGACCAGCGGCGGTAAAAGAAAACATGACTTTTTACCCATTAAAATTTAGATAATTTGCTTCCTTTAAATAAAATAAGCATCACTGAAAACACTTTGTAATGAAGTCCTTAATTGAATCCTCTCAAACAGGACAGAGCATCAGTTTCAAGGAGGCGGGCCTAGTCGGACGTGACGGCGCCCAGGAGAAGCAGCCTTTCATGGTGGCGTTCTTCAAAATCAGTGAAGTGTACATCCGCACAACTCGTTCCGCCGGTAGCAAACGTCGGCAGCAGAATCGCAACCGGTCCACGCAACCACAGGAGGGGTCCAGAGGGCTGGGCCTGGCAGGTCAGTCATCTGTCCTCATCACACAGTGCAACACAGACCTCAGCTCAACCTCGCTGCACATCAGCGGACAGGCAGCGTTTGTTTGAAGTCTGAATTGAGACAATGAATTGGACCTGGCTTCGGCTCGACCCCTCTAATCAGCCCCCATCAGACATAAATCGTCGCACAGGGATGATGTCCAAAATCTGTTTTTACTGTAGTTTGTCCAAATGGATTAAGTGTAGTGTAGCGAATCCCAAAACCTGCATCTTGAGTAGGGAGATTGTTTTTTTTCATGGTACCATATAAAATGTGTTACTTATGGAGGAGATTGAGAGCTGGGTTGTGGTTTGGCTTCGTATTGAAACTAAAAACACACAGGAAAGCCCGAGCATGAGTCACATCAGCAGTAAATAGTGAGACTAGCGAGAAGGGAGAAGAATTTAGGGTCAGACAAAATAAAAATGTGAACAACAGGAAAAGAAGTAGTACACAAAAAACTCCTTATCTGGCACCCCCTCCCCCTTCTCTTCGTATTCAGCAGATGATGTGCAGTAATGAGCAGGTATAAGCCTGATGTTATGAGCTCTGCAAGCTTTTCAAATTAAACCAAACTCTAATCCATTTACCTTTCACCCGCTGCATCATTCTGCACAGACTTAATGGCTCTTAAAGCTCACACGTTGCTGTGAGTACAACATAAAGCAGCCAGCGCTCAGGGAGGCGGCTGTTAATATCCACCTGATCCCCTGCTAATTTGACAGATGAAGCATCGTGTTAATATTTCACCACACACTGCCTACGTTGTGTGAGAAACACACATGTGTTCACAACCTCTGCTGCTGTTTGATCAGTTCTCGTTTTATCTTAGATTTCTCTTCATTGTTAATTCTGACCTATTTTTGACCAAAAATGTCACAGTCTCCTCGTGCAGCTGTCATAATGGTTGAAAAATATATTTATCTTTCTTCATGCATCATAATCAGATTTGACCTGGACATACCAACTATAGAAGAAGGTGCCAACAGGTCTTTTCTCTGTATGTTTCTGCTGAGAAAAATAGATCACACCATTCAACTATAACGTTAGAGACGCCTTATTCTGTTAACATGTGCGTCAAAATGAACACATTTTGCAGCCGCTACCCATCCAGTCCGCTCCTGGCCTTAAGGGTCCATGCATGACCCCCCATCAGTCAGCCATCTAAGATTTTAATATTGGTGATATGTCTAAGAATGAATACAGTAAAAGTTGATTAAATCCACTGCCAACACTTCTCACTTTACTGTAATAAATGTGTGGCTATTACTGTATGTTTGAGGTCAGAGAAGGGTAGGTGAGATTTAATGAAAAGTCATATTTGTATCTATAAAAAGCTGAGCTTTCCATGTCACATGCATCCTACCTCCTGTGCTGATAGTGAACACTGACACTGGATGTAGTGGTGTGGAGTCAAGCAACACATTCATTTTCATTTTCATACAGATACTGGTTTGTTGGATCCTAAGACTATAACTTTTGATCTACATCAGCTTGTTTAATTTAAGTTGATTTGCTTATTTGCTGGTTGTATTTCAGAAACATCTGCCTAAACATCTGTTAGTCAACTTGATTCCACAAATAGAAAGGCAGGTCAAAGTGAGTTCATTTTACATCATACTATAGTCTCCATAGAACATTTGGTTCTAGTAGTGTTTTAAACATCCCATAAGATTGTGTGTCTGCTAAACCCTCAGGTAGCCAAAAACTGTTTGGCCCAGCAGCGGCCTACGTTCGGCACACCTGTTTTCTGGACTTGTGTCAGACGTGTGATAAATGAAGTGCCAGAGTCATTCCAAGTATACTTGTGCTGCTTCCAAGGAGGATGAGACTCTCTCCACACTAACCACAGCACCGCTAACTGAAGCTGATGCTTCCACCGAAGAGGCTTAAGTCTGCAAACCTCCCGAAAAACTGAACGAAATCTGGGTCATAGCCGTCCCTCTTTCTGTCCTCTGGTACCTAAGCACGTACGCCGACACGCAGTCGCAAACGGCCCGACTTGGCCGGCTACCTGGGAAATGATTTACCTCTGCGTTGCTTCTTCTGCTACTGTGTATAATGGCTCTACCATCTGTATGGCACATACACATATTTGTAGGACGAGTTGGTTTTGTCCTTATTGCGACTCTCTGAAAATCCTTCGCTGGGAATCATTGGCTGTGTTTTCTGTTTGTCCAGAACGGGTTCTCAGTGCCTCAACACGAGAGACTGTATGTTGAATTCCTGCAGGGATTCTTCTCAGTAATTTGTGTTTGATAAAAGCTTTGGCTGACATAACAGAGAACAAAGACGTATCATTTGTTACTCTGCAGGACAGTTAGAGTACACCACAGGTTCAGCTCTGGCTCCAGACCTGCTCTCTCCTCCACCCAGCTGTCACCTCTGGCTTGAGAGATCCTAAGATTTAACACTCTAAGTCAAGATGTTTTTAAGATTTAGTGATACCATACACACTAGGTAGGGAATATTTATGCCAAATGTAAATAAACTCATAATGAAAAGCTCAAAGGAATAGTTTACTGCTATCATACAGTCTGGTAGTCAAAGTAAATCCACCAGGCAGGTTGACTACAGTCAGCTTTGTGTCCCCGTCTGTTTCAGAGAGATGAAAAAATGCGAATCAAAAAAATCTGCTCCAACAAGGGCAATCTGTTAAATATGTGTCCTGGAGGACTGGCCTTTACATAACCCAAAACATCAAGACCTCTCCACCTCGCCACTCGGGATGATGGGGAGTGTAAATATTTAGATCCTACACAGGAAGCGGGGAGGCCCCCCCACCCACCCCCCTTGCGACAGCCGAGTGTCCGCGGCCAGCGCCGGACTGCTGGGATTGGACGGGGATGGGAGGATCCATGAGGAATTCAGGAGGGCATATGGTTTCAATACCGCATCACTTACTCCAGAGACAGGGAGGAGGACAGGATGGATGGGGAGAGCATCTGTCTTGTGGAGCGCTCATGGGGTGAAACAAAAATGTGGACGATGTCCCCCGCTTTCTGTTTGGCGCACAGTGCATCACTTCAGGTCGCCGCCACTAAAAGAACCTTCAGAGGAAACCACTGATAATTCACTTTTTCTCTGAAAACACACGAGATCTAAGGCCCGGAAGGCAGCAACCTGTTTGTTTTTAATCGCCCCAGTGTGCACTACCTTCCACACAGAGGCTTTTTAACTTTTTTTTTTTCAGTGTGAGTTACTTGACTCGGTGTGTTTTCAAAAATAATTTCCTTCCTCCAACCAAATTGCACACTCCTGACCTGTGTGGTCAAACCGCTGCGCTGACTTTACTGCATCTTTTCTTTTTTTTATCACCTTGGTGCCGTTTCGTCCTCATCTTCCCACCCTGCGACATCTTCAGAGCAACGTTCATTTAGATTTGATGAATCCGACTGCAGAGCTCTGCTTCAATAAATCAAATTCCTTCCTCCTATAAAACAACACATTAACTGGGAAACTTAATTTTCCCAGCTGCGTTCTCTGTAACGTTTTGGATCCTGCTGTTTTCTCAAATTTTAGCGAGCTGGATTTTAATATGACATACGAGATTAAATGTCTTCCAGATGACAAAGGAGGATAAATTCAGCCAAATAAAATTTCTGCCTCATTACTTTTGAAATAATAATGCGATTATATGAGTAATAAATCATCTTTGTGTCCCATTTTTCATTCATAAAGCAGACGATCTGAAGACAAATTGCTGTCTAATGTCTTGTTTACTGGTCTAGTGGGCAAATTGATCTTTTTAATGTGCATTTTCACTTACATTTAGATTAACGAGGAGAGTGCATGAATAGTTTTGTCAGACGCTTACAGCACCTCTGGTCTGCACCTTGCCAAAAGAACAATGCAACACCTTTAAGGGTAATTTAGGGTTTTGTGGGTAAAGCAGGTTTGGGAGGTAATGGGAGTTGGGTTGGGCTTTTGGCTGTGGGGGAAGTTAACAACCATCCAGGGAAGGAATACCACGTCCCGGCACAGCGCAGGCGGCCTGTAATTAGGCCTAGCCAGTCATTAGCTGCACAGCTAAAAGACTGACCACGCTAACAGTATCGCTTAAAGAATTATAATAACACAGCGCTCAGGCCAGCTGTGTTTTTTCATCTGTCTCTCCTCTCCTCCTCCTCATTCTCCTCACTCCTTCCCCACCCGACCTCCTTTTGTTTACTGTTGGAGTAATTAGACAAAGTGGAGCTCCCTCGCAGGGTTTAATAACCTCTGTGATGAAAGACAGGAAGAAAGATAAACTTCAGTAGTAGTGGTCGGTGGGAGGGGAACGTCAGAGATAACTGTGACGTTCTCCTTTCATGTCTTCACAGCCATCATCTTCCTCTGGGTTTGGGGGGGGAGTCAGATTTTATTCAAAACATTTACCACATGGAACCAAAGTTTTTACCACCATTTGGATAATTTCTACTTTAAAAACTGGGATTGTCCCTTTTGAACTGCACGCACACACACACACACTGTTACACACTTCCTACACCCGGGCTGTAGCGACTGAATCGGTGCCATTTGATTCTAGTATTTTCAGAATGACATATGGTAAATATAATTTACAGGCTTTTCCTCCTGACACAGAGGCTGGTCAATGTGTTTCAGGGGTTTAATGAATGGTGGTTAGTGTAGCGAAGGGTTAATATCAGGCCAAGATTCAGTACTACAGTTCAGTATATCAAAAGTCTCAGTGTTAAAGAGCTACAGTGCTTACACTGAGTAATGAGGAGTGTTTCCCCAGCTATTATAGGCAGGGTGGGAGCCACTGTCCCACCTCAATGTGTCCAAGGTGCACTGGTTTTAGTGCAGCGTTTCGTTGTTATAAGTTTGTCTGCGCACAGGAAGTTAGGTGAGCTGCTGTCATGTGGAAGTAAAACTTGGTTCCCATTAAAGGAACTCATCAAGCTGTTTCCTTTCAGTTTACTACGCAAATATCTGGTTTTGTCAGTTTGTCAGTAGGAAGCAGGTGAAACTTGGAATATATATATATATGTGTGTGTTAGTTTCTTTGCTGAGATTGGTCCAGTTCAGTGACCGGATCTCAAATGCGTCCCGGCTACATTAAGACTTGACCTTGTGATTGGATTGGTTAAGGTCTGAACAGACAAAGTAACCTGAATCATGTAATGTTTTATGCCAAACTACTGTTACAGTGTGAAACTAGATCCTGGTGGAGTAATCACAAGTACACTGAAGTTTAAGAACTGCATTTCTAAATTACATAATAGTCAATAGTACTATATGTGTTATTATAGGTAGACTCAGTATTTCAAGTTACTTCCGGCCCACGCTCTCTGTGGGCGAATACAAAAAAGACATGAATGGAGGCCTGGCGGGGGCCAGAGCTCAGCAGTAACTGTGTGGCATTAAATTTTTACAAGCAGGAAGGGGAGATGTGGTTTATGGGTAACACAAATCTGGGCCTTTACACTACACTGGCTGAAAGCCCGTAGTAAATATCAGCTTTATTCCTCTTAAAAGAGTCCCACGAACTGTCAGTGCTGCTGGTCTGGACGGCCGAGAGGTGAAAGGAAAAATATAGATACACCACCTGACCTTACACACCTGCTGCTGGGAGAGAGCGGGGACGATAATCATGCACTGTTTAAGGCCCAAGATGTCACATGGTGTGAGAGTGTGCACACCAACACACACAGAGTGAACTGGCAAAAACACTGTCCGTTCAAACACCTTGTGCAAATAAATGAGAAGAGAGCCTCAGTACATGACAGCTGGTAGTAATACAACAGGTCGAAAATCTTTTTTCTAGACCCAAAATGAACTCTGCTAATATAAGCTGCTTCCTTTGAACTTGTAATTTGAATCTCATTCATACCAAAAAAGGAGTTTATTCAGAGTGAGAGCCGGAGAGAGAATTCACATGAGATGATCAGAGCGAGGTCTCAGAAGTACTGACACTTTAATGTAACGTATGGAAACAGTGTTCACAAGGACACAGATGCTAAAGCCAAAGTTATTAAAACCCCAAAGGTTCATATTCCAGTGCAGGCTCATAAATCTCTATACATTAACTCTATGGAAGCCCTATCATTCTGCAGGGCTGTAATGTGTAATTTTCCCTCTCTATAAACATCACCTCAAGTTTAGATCAGGTCAGCCAAGTCACTCAGCCTGGTTTTTCTCTATGGCACTTTTCCTTTGTCCTCAGATGTTTCCTCCTATATAAACACTTCACACACTGCAAGCCTGCTATACAATGCAAGAAAAAAAAATCTGATTTTTTATTGTTGTTATAATTATAGGGGAAAAAGCAGTGCAGTCCTGCAGCAGCTGGTTTGGGACCAGTCTGTTTCCTCGTTTGTGAAGGTCTCCACACAGTAAATCTGTTAAATCCAAATTCTCTTTGCTGTTGAAGACTCTGGCAGGTCAGTCAGTCCACAGGGAGCCAGGATGAAAATGTGACCTAGTATTTGTGTGTATCCTTTGCACACACAAGTTTGACCGTACATACACACACACACACACACACACACACGCACATATAAACTCTGCATTTCCACATTAGCACACATCCAGCGAGCTGCCTTTCCTTTTGGAGAGGAAGGAATCTTAAACTGGGGAAACACCTGACTGTATGTGATGATTACAGACGACCTCTTGACCTCATCCTGCCACTGACTGTCGAGACTGGTTCACCTTTTCATTTCCTGCTGCTTACTGAATTAATGAAGCTCTATCTTTCATAGCTTTATTCTGATTTGTCGATAAATAGCTTTAATCTGATTTGAAGTTGATTTGTAGCTCTGTTCTGATTGGTTAGTTGCTGTTGTGGTGTGCTCTGATTGGTTTGCTTTGTTTGTAGCTCTATTCTGGTTGGTTACTCTGTAGCTCTGCTCTGATTGGTTGCTCTGTAGCCATATTTTTTAGTCTTTTCTTGTTTTTAGGGTAATTTTTTTGTAGTCTAATTGACTCTAACTAAGCAGTGACTCTACTAGGCTAAATCTGGAATCAGAAACCTTTATTAAAACCCTCAAAAACAACAAAATGATTCATTAACTATAGGTTTTTTTTTTTTTTTTACCAAATATTCAACTTTTCTGTAATAAACTGTACATTTTCAGTAAGTGCTGCTTCTGCCAACCAGTCAAATTTCACTTTACAGTCACATATATGTAGTGAAGACTTTGAAGGAATTTAAAGAAAGGTTTTAAGTTTCCTTTTAGATGAATGAAATAGGGATATAAGTAAATTAAATGGTTTAATTTTTGATCAATTTTATGTCTTTTACTTGACGTCCCCTCAGTGATTAATACAGTTAATGCCACATTCACCCACACTGGATGACGAGAAGTCTGTGCACATTATAAAGGTGCAGTTTCCTGATCATTTCTGTGTTTCTCTTGCAGATTACAACAGCAGTGATCAGAAGACAGCATGCAGAAGACATGAGCTCTACGTCAGCTTCAGAGAGCTGGGCTGGCAGGTAGGAAGTGTTTTCTTATCCCAAACAAGTGCAGAACCACTGGTCCTCCCACTCCGGATATTTAGGGCCGATAATGTAATCATTGTTTACTCATACTCACATTTCTATCTGTCTGTTGTATACAGCTTAATGACATAATTTATACACACATTATAAACACCATGCGGAACTGGTACAACCAGACATGGGTGAGAAAAGCAGGGAGAGCAGCGTGAAGGCATCCAACTAAAGGCTTGTGGGTATTTGTGTGAAGAAACAGAAGAGCACAAACAGTGAGATGTTAACACAGCACTGACATCTAGAGGGAGACAGCATATAAATCTCTCTTTTTCTCACATGGAAAGGGAGCAATGATGCAAAGATGATTACTTTATTATAGTGGAATTTTAAAACCAGATGCCTTTCTATTGTTTATAAACAAAGATATGTCGTCTAGTCAATGAGACATCTAGGTTTTCTGTGCTTTTTTTGTTTGTCTCAGGACTGGATCATTGCTCCTGAAGGCTACGCAGCCAACTACTGTGATGGAGAGTGTTCCTTCCCCCTTAATGCCCACATGAACGCCACCAACCACGCCATTGTACAGACACTGGTAAGACCAACTCATAGGAATGTAACACAGCAAGTCACTACATTGTTTATACATGGTGCAGGATAAATATTCTTTGGTGGCGCATTGAGAATCTGTCTGGACTTTTAAAGGGTTAAAAAGAGTGGGGTTTACCAAGGTTTCAGGGTCTGACAAATAATGCCACTGAGGTGCATTATGGGGAATGTAGTGGTTTTGGAGCTTGACCCACTCTTGACGTCAGGATATCTTGGCTTCTCCACAAATGGACTGCAGTGTTGTTTATGTAATAAAGCATACACAGTTCATTCTGAATGTGGACTGTGTGGTTTGATGGGGATTGGCCCTGTAGACTAAATGCAGACAGCAGTTTTTAAGTATTTCTTTCTTTTTTTTCCCAGGTGCACCTGATGAACCCTGAGAACGTACCGAAGCCATGCTGCGCCCCCACCAAACTCCACGCCATCTCAGTGCTCTACTTCGACGACAACTCCAACGTCATACTGAAGAAATACAAGAACATGGTGGTGCGGGCCTGTGGCTGCCACTGACAACATCCAGGACCAGTAGTGCTTGACTGACAAATGGGTTGGCAAAGGGCTGCAACTGGAGCAGTGACTCCTGGGTGAGGTTGACCTCAAGTAGACACCAGTTTTTCTGCCCAAATCCTCAGCCTGCAAAGAATGTCCTCCCTGAAAGAGTATTCACATATCCTGTTTCAATAATTGACCTGATTACATAATTTGTCATCGAGGCATCACCCTAAGTAGGGACCATTACAAAATATGACACCATAGGGGTGTCATCCAGAGGCAACTTCACCCTACGCCAATGTTGAGTCACCGAATGGTCTATCACCTTCTCTACTGGCTTTAAAGTGGAGTCTTTCTTTCATGGGTCTGCAAGTGAATGAGTGACTGTGTGTGTGCGTGTGTGTCTGTGTGTGTGTTTGGGAGGGGAGGGAGTGTTTAAGTCTGTATATGTGTTTATGGAAGTGTGTGTATGAATGCCTAAGAGGCTACTGCACCTTCTCCCTCACTGAGAGGAGCAGGGGCAAAAAACTGAACTGTTGTGGGACCAGTCCGAGCGCTGCTTTCTTTCCCTTCTCCTACACACACACACATACAGTATATATGTGTATATATATAGACCACAGTGGATCAGTTCTCAGAAGAGGCTCACTTAATTACCAATGAACAGCTTCTCTACAGCGCATGAGCACAGGTAGTTGGTTCGGGTGTTATCGCAGCACTGAGAACCAACAGTAGTCGGTGACATCACCTGGTCAAATGACAGAAAACGTGTATAAATGGTTCGAGTCGGATGGGAAAACACAAGCCTGGTTTCCTTTTCAGTGCAAATGTTGTTCACCCAAACAATCTAACGCTGAATGAATGATGCGTTGGAGTCAGTAGTTTCAGATTTCCTTCCTATTTCCTGATGTATTTTCTTCTCAAGCCATATTTGCCTTCCAAAAATATAATATGGACTGAACCAAAGTGACCGCATGCAATTTTAGTAGCGCACCCCTTCAAATATCACCCCCTCCAAGTCAATATTTGCCAGGCTCACGCTGGGCTACTTTTCACCAGACTGGTTCAACATGATGCACAATCTGGCTAAACTGATGTTTTTCTCCAAAGAGCCGAAGAATACAGCCTTATCCCTCCGACATACCGCATACGGCCGTTTCCATGTTGCTGCACTCACAAAGTTAACAAACGCTTCCACCCCTGACAACTCATCAAGAGATTGTGGAAAAACATTTAGCAAGTCAAAAACAGACGGCCGAACGGTTTCAGTGCCAGCTTCTTTCTGAAATTAGCCCTTTGCTTTTTCAACCCCAAGGGTAAAATTATGCTGAGATTTCTGTCCAGCGGCTACGTTCCTGCCAATTGAACATGTTACTGTGAGCTTTATATATACATATATATATCTATATATATCTATACCTTTTTTTTTTTTTTTAAACATATTTTAATGAAAAACTAATACCAGTAAGAATCAAGATACCTTACATGCCTAACCAATCATAAATTACAAAATATACCTCTGGTGAGCTGCTGTTTACATTTGTGATCATGTTTAGACTGTTTTTTGTAAATACTTGTACATTCTCAGTTTATTTATTGCACCTTTTATTAAAAAGAAATCACATACCTTATTAATAAAGACAAATGCAAAAAACACAACATAAAGACTTATTTTTGAAAAAATTTTATTATGAAATCTCATGTTACAACTTGCCATTATTTACTCTTTTTTTTTTTTTTTTTTGTACAAAATCCATGGGTGGTGCACAACCCATGACTCACAAGGAAAAACAAACTTGTCGCTGGAGTTCTTTAGACCATGTGCTATCCATAAAAACTTTTACTGACAAATAACTGCTGTGTCTCTGACTGTTTGTGTGCACAGATTAGACAACGAGTGGTACCCTGCTTTAAACTTCACCTGGGTCAAAGGGTGTTTGACTGGACTGAGCATGGCCTGATAACTGAGAGCTGTGTGCTGAGAAGACTTACACTTTACATTTCTTCTTGGCTGCTGACTGTTGAATCAATTCAACCTGTGTATAAGTTGGGTCAATGGTCATGATACAAGATACTAGAAACTAATCATAAATCACAATCACAGTCTATAGAGGTGATATGATGTTAGCCAGCCCAACCTGACCCTAAGTTTCAGCCACCGCTCGTTCAGCTCTTGATGACCAGGAGAACATACATGTCCTTGTAAAGAGCTGTAACTGAAGGTCCAGCACCAATCAGAGTAGTGCACTTATGAGGTCAAGAATTCATGCCACTTGTGTTTTAAACCTTAATACCCTGCTGCCCTCTCCTCCTCCACCTCTTGGTTCCCAACACCTTTCAATGTGAACATGGCCTAAGACATACAGAAAATAAAAAAATACTTTTTACACAATGATTTTTGGATTTGATGGTCATGAAAGGACACTTTTAGGGAAATGACCTGCTGATGACCTTTTCTGAGTTTTTAGATGTTCAGTAATAAGAGATAATGGAGGAACATGGTCCTGGCCTGAGTCGCTGAATCTTTGAAGAGCAGAGAGGGGTGAGACCACAGGGGTCAGAAATGGAGTAGGATGCATGAATACATTTCTTTACATTTCAATGAGCATGGGAGGTTGACCTGATCTTCAGTTTCCTCCTAGTCATGAAGAGAAATATTAAGTCATTTCCCTGTGCCATGTCAGACTCCTGTGACAACAATAAAGCCTCTGTTAACACTCTCTCCAGCCTGCACGCACGTTTCCCTGAGAGTTAAGTCAGATAGGCCATTACTGGCATGGATATGAGGTACCCTCAACTTAACACTCAATTTCACATTTGGGTGACTCTAACTTTTACAACCCTTTCGAATGACAGTACCGCAACATTAATGGCTCATGATTTAACAAACAGATCCCATGTATAAAATTTTGCATTTAAAAAAGTCAACAACTAATTTTTAAGTGGAACATTTGGCCGTCAGTGCTACTTTTTTTTTTTTTTTTATAAACATTACTTGTGTCAGGTTCTGATCATTTAGAAGTGCTTGCAAAGTGGGTGTCAGACATATTGCTTCATTTACAGACCCAACCAATACAATGGTATTCTCCATATGAGGAGATCTGGGGATGGAAAGCAGCAATGAGACATACACCGACAACCATAACACTTTACTGAATCATCCTATCCTTGAACACTGGAGTAAGAACAGACTGCATGAGTCTGCCATTGGCTGATTCCTTTCTGAGGAGAACCTGATTGGAGAGAGATAAAGAAAGATCTGGCAAGTGTATGAGAGAGAGAGTGGTGTCCTACTGGCCAGATATGCAGTGTGGGCGCTGACTCTACTGTTTCTACAGCTCGTCTCTCGCCTGCCTCATCACAAAGCTGTGAAGGCTCTCCAGGTCCCTGCCGCCGTGATGCTCGTCACCCTGCTCACCTGCTCTGAACATGATCAACGTGGGGTAACCTCGCACCTGGAGAGAGAGAGGACAGAGCAACAACAGGGGATTTTTCAATGTGCTTACTCAGACAAACAAGAGAAAAAGGAACACACTGGGGCAGAGTTTTGTGTTGGATCTGCACCAAGGTAATATTTGGTGGAGAGAGAAGTGGCACCAACAGAAGCGAGCTGGAGGCTACGTACAAATAAAGATCAGGTTTATCTCTAGAGAGGTACAAGCATTTTTCTGAAAGCCCACACATATGACCTGACTTGTGGTAGTCAGACATTTACCAAAGTCATTCTGGTTTCCAGCTTTAGACCAGTAGGCTGTGTGGCAGCATTTCAATGCACCTTAAAAGATTAACACTGATTCAGAGCAGAGGAATAGTGTCCTTGAAGAAAAGACAAATATCTGGTCCATTTCCTGTGGTTTTTTTGGGACATCCACGGCTGATTTTAATTTAATTTTTTGGGACAAGGACATCAGTGTCACTGCTCTCTCTGTGATTTTAGTAAGACGTACACACACTTACAGAGTACTTGTTGCAGAGTGTGCGCTCAACAGTACAGTCCACTTTGGCTATCTTGACATCAGTGAGGCCGGGAAACTCTTTCAGGGAAAGATCCTCCCATGTTGGAGCGAGGTTCTTACAGTGGCCGCACCTACAGAGCAGGGAGAGACAGGAAGGTTGGACTCAAATTAAGATTCAGTCTGATTCTCTCATGCAGGCACTTTACGAATCATACAAGTGTATCAATCCAATTTAAAATGACAGGCTCACTGAGATATGCAAGTATAATTCTGTACAATTTAAATGTCACTTATTCCACATACTGCTTACCATGGAGCGTAGAATTTGATGAAGGTGAAGCCCTTGGCCACCGTCTCATCAAAGTTGTCCTCTGTCAGGACCAACACACTGGACTGTGGACAGGACGGGAGAAGAAACTCTGTTATTAAACTACTCACTTGTACAAAGCTACCACACTAAAACACTGTCATTTAAAAGAGTTTGTTTGCATCAGCTTAATTTTACAAGGACGGTTTTAAAAACCTATTATTTGGGATAATCTCAATAAACTGGCATCGCTGTGTGCAACTACTACTGCCCTATTATGAATGAATGAACAGCACTGCAGCCATTTGCAGATCTGTGTTCCCAGCTTAAAATTGTTTTGCAACTGTTCCACCAAAAAACCAGGAAACACACATCGAGAATGGAAAATTAATCTTTCTGGTGTATGATGTTTTTTTCTGGCTGCTCTCACCCACCTTTACTTCCTCTTTTTCTGGCTCAGCAGTGGGGATCTCATTTGCTTTTTGTTCCTCCTTGCTTGGTTCCTGCTCCTCAGCGATGGCAGCCTTCAGCTGGTTGTCCACAAAGTCTTTGAAAGAGTCCAGGTCTCTTTTGCCTTTGTACTGTTCTGTCTATAAGAAGAAACAAACACACACATGCAATTTATAGGAGCAAGCTAGTGATAAAAAAGAACAAAACACTGGTGATTTATTCTTATGTAATCAACACTTTTTTTTCTATATGTTTATCTTCAGCTGCCTCATTGTGATATAATGTCATAAAAGCAGTTTGCAGTAAGTCTTGGGTGTTGAGGAGAAACATGTCAGCATGTCAAAACAGAAAGTTTAAAATAACTGAACATACAGAGTTTATTGAAGAGTGGACAGTTAGAACCAATCCAAATATTTCTTCATACCTTCTGTCCATTGTAGAAGAAGAGCAGCGTGGGATATCCTCGTACACCGTTGTCAGAACACACCTCGTAGTGCTGTGTGCAGTCAACCTGGGCCACACATGAAGGAACATGTGGTATCAAACCATGATCACAAATGCAAACACCCACTCTGCAAATTTGCTTAACAAGAGGTTGTTTGACAGTGCAGGAAATAAACAGATGGCTTTTCACATGACCAACAGATAATGGATAACTGGACTGCAATACCTGAGGTGGTGTAAAGTTATGTGCGATGTAAAGTAAATGGAGCACAGGCCTCAGACCCTCTCAAAAGGCAGCATTATTATAAATACAACTATGCTGGGAGTTTCCCTGGTTTTACTCTTGTCACATTATGTTGTAGTAATTATGTATATTTGCAGCAAGAACCTGTGAATCTGTACATGAGCTGAAAGACCCACCTTTCCAATCTTGACATCATCAGAGTGCTCAAAGGTGGTGGCCAGCTGTTCCCAGGTGGGGGCCATGGCTTTGCAGTGACCGCACCACGGGGCGAAGAACTTGACAAAGTGAGCACCTGAAAACAAAGGAAAATATTCATGTAAGAAAAAGTAACTGCAGCCAAGTAACCAGAAAATTTAACACACATAAGTACATTTTAAACTGTGTGTGTCCATTTCCATGTGAACAAAAACAATTGCAAATCTTGTACTAAAGGGAGGCTGACCAAGTTCATGAGTTCATATTTTTCATCTGATGGAGCAAAGACAAAAGCTGAATCCACTACGAACTCCACACAGCTGCTGGAAATGAAACTGTACACCTCTTATCCTGAGGTTTTACGCAACCAATTACACAATGTTTATTGCAGCTCTGTTGCCAAGATGTGAAGGTGGGACCTATAAACATTTTTAAAAATGCGTATGACACGTCCTGCATTTTTTTTTCCATCTCCAAACACGAATAATTTATTTTTCTTCAAAATCAAAACATTCAACTTTGGCAGAGTTTAAAAAATGTAATTCCACAGAGACAATCATCACGAGCACCGTTTGTTTTTGAAGCCATTGTGTGAAAATCCAGAAACATATTGCGCTGACTCGACACTGGGGATTGTGGCTCAAGTACTTGACAGTGTTGAACTGTCAGTTATATTGATCAAGGTAATGAAGCATTTCCATTCTCTAACAAAGGATCAAGAAACAGTGTGCAGTGTGTCTGAAAACTTAAAGTTCAAAAATGAAGACAAAACAGAGATAAATTATCTGTTAAGGCAGGATACAGCTGTGTAAATACACAAGATGAAATTGCCTAACTCAGCAGTTTCAACACTACTTTCACAAAACATATTTCATACTTGATCTTTACCTTTGGATATATGGGTCTTGAAGTTGAGAGCAGTGAGCTCATACATGCCCTGTTTCGGCTCTGGGGCTTTGGGAGGCTCCTGTTCACTCTCTGGTTCCTGAGGGACACACACAAACAAGCATCGATGAACTTTGCAGTTCAGTACGAGCATTACCGGTTCATCGAGTAATTAACTGAGTGCAATTCACCGAAGGCTCCTCCTGGAGTGTTTTCAGCATCCACGTCTCCAAGGACTGCAGATCTCTGGGTCCCTGATATTTAACTGCTTCCTGGTCTGGCTTGAACAATTTCAGCCTAGACATAACACACAAAAGAAAAAACTATTTTTAATTGAATGACTTCATGATTTTTCAAACTATAGATAGACCTGGTAATGTTTTTCTATACAAGTTCTGTTAATCATTACCCAGAAACTGCTGTGTTTGCAGGTATGGCAAGCAATAGGCAGGATTTAAGAGGATGTCATGATGACACTGAGAATATTCAACTTCATGCAGGTCAATGTGTCACTTCTCTGTCAATCAGTGATGAAAATTAGTGTTTATTTTCCAAATATCACCGCTAGTCTATAATTTTGCATTTTGGTTTCTGTTCCTGTTCGTTGTTCTGATGGCCCCATTCATGCAAATCATTTAACAGCTGACGTGGCTCTTGTACTTACGTGGGGTATCCTCGAACCCCATGGACATTGGAGCAGAACTTGGTGTCCTGGACGCAGTCCACTTTTACCACATATGCAGGGGGTTCGTCCATGCTGTTGTACTTGTCTGCCAGTTCATTCCATGTTGGCTGTAATCTCTGGCAGTGGCCGCACCTGAACACAACACAACATACAGAGGTGCATGCAGTGGATTTAGACAGTTTTCAGATGGCTTTACCTTTATCATTTTGCTAAGTTACAGCGTTCTCCACCTCATGAGGTCAAAGCATTCGCAAATCTATTAAAAAATGACAACCAGAAACATCACACTGACTGAATTCATGAGTACTTTTTTCTCTCTTTTTACAGGGGATTTGACTGGGTGCCACTCAGTGCGCTGGCTGGACCACTCAGGGACATTTGCACAGCTCTTCTTAGGCCTCTAATGTGTTGTTTTGACTATGAGCAAAGTCACTTTCCTGTGGGAGGTGAAGCTCAAGCCCAGTCTGAGCTCCTAAGCACTTTGGATCAGGTTTTCCTGAGGGATATCTCTGTACTTTGTGCTATTTAGCTTCGCCCCCACAGCATGATGCTGGCACCACTAAGCTTCACCGTTGTGGTTGATTTGGCACAGATAATGAGCAGAACCTGTTTTTCACCACCATAGTGTCTTTTTTTCTTGACTTCTATGATTTTTTTTACACTGCTTTAAATGACGGTCAAAATTTAACATCGTGTTCTCTAGTGAAATCCTGGGATTCCCCCTTTAAAGGACCTCAGGAGGTCCGTGAACCCCACTTTTAGCACCGCTGACATAACACCGGTCAATCAGTGCGTGCCACGTAAGCTTCCCAAACTACAACTTGGCACGGTGACTGATGATTTTCGGCGTTAGCAGTGGATGAAAGCACAACCAAAGACACTGTGTTTTAATGTCTCAGATCCCGCTGAATATTCACTCTAAAAGATTTAACCCTGATTATAGACAGCGAGCTGTTACCACGGAGGCCCGGTGCGCTTCAAATGTTTCAAACCGTTGGGCTACCGTTGGTTAGCAAACTGTCCAGATACGCTACTTAGCCGTTATGCTAAATATACCGGTTAACCAAATGGGGACTGTGCAAGCAACTAGCTTGCATGCTAACTAGCTTGCTGGCTAATGTGCCGCTTAACAGCAACTTTGACGGAGTAGAGCGTTTATATTATCTGTGCATGTGGGACGTGAGGCTAATGTCACTGCCGGTTAACTTTATTCAGTGTCGTCTGGGGAAAAACTTGGTAACTGTTCACTTACCATGGGGCGTAAAACATGACAAAGTGGGGTGCGGTGGGCACCGCCTCGTTGAACATCTCCACCGTGTATGTGTGCTTGGCGTGCTCATCTTCTTCTGCGTCCGCGTCGCAGAACACACTGGCGAAAAGCAGCGAGAAAACATAAATACAAAAGAAGATACGGGGCGTGCAATTCAGTGCTGGAGCCATTGTGAATCTCTCTCGGTGGCTGAGGTGTCCCTGCTGGTATAACCGTGAAAAAGACTTGACTGTGAGCGTGCACGCCCCTCTGGCAGGCTCCATTCAGTGGAATGTGAACTCTGGATGGGACACATACATATGGAGATTCCCGTAGATCCACCTGGGTTTGCAATCAGGATGTTGTGTAGATCTGTGGCAGACCGCAGGCGCTTCGCAACTCTGTCCAACCAGACGGTTCAAACAAGTGTCAGTCTTTGATCAAGTATGGAAGCCTGTGTGGTTAAACCTCACTGGATGGGAGATAATGCATACATATACTGTAACTGTATACTGTAAACTAGAGAGGATGCAGTGAATTAAACGTACAGGAATGGATGCATACGTGTATTTGACCCAGTTGGAAAGTATTTATTTAATCACCTTTGTGGATTTGTGTTTTTTTTTTTTTTTTTTTTTGTGGTATTATTATTTGCATCATCCCATCAAGTGTGTCAAAGTCCAAAGAGTCAGTCACAGATTTCACTCCATTGTTTTTCTTTAAAGTTGATTAGCAAAATCATGAAGTTGTGATAACGCCAGAGAAAACTGGGAACCTGACTCCACTTTCAGTAATGTGTGAACCAAACATTTATCCATCTAATGTCAAATACTGAGTTAGAGTTTCAAAACATTTTCTTTAAGTCTGACACCACTAGAATATCTTTTTTTTTTTTTTTTTTTTTGCATTATGCTGTGAAAACAAAACATTACTCTGAGTTTATAGAGGTGAAAACCATGCTACATCCATACTACTAGGTTCACACATTATACTTAACAGAGTAAAACGTCAAATGTGAACTTTTAAAGAGCACAAAGTTATCATTTTGGTTTGGTTTGGTTTGGTTATCATGCCTATCTAAGTATTCATAGACAGGCAGACTACCCAAGGCTAACACATTATACTTAAGATGATATATATGATCATAATAAAGCTTCAGATGTTAAATAAAACTTTTCATGTTAGAGAGATATTATGAACGCAGACTGTGGAATAACAGAACACAAAGTTATCATTTTGGTTTAATGGTAAAAATATGGGCACCACAGTTTAGGTCTCACATCTCTCTGGTTCACATGACAGATGGTTAACAGTTAAATACGGTATGAGTCAGAGTTACCTCCTCATCGTAACTATAGAATATTTTTAGGCAAATGCAATCATCCCAGCATAGTGCCTCTTGTGGGGGCTGTATCCTCGTGTAATGGCGACAGTGGATATAAATTATGTGTCTATCTATTCCCATAACGCCGTGTGCTTGTGCGTCTGTTCCCAGAGAAGCAGGTACCTGCTTTCTCTTTAATCATCCCCCCTTTTTCTTTTCATCTGGACAACAGGAAGAGTGGGAGGAGGAAAGGAAGAGGTTACAGAATGGAAACAGAAGTGCCGCCAAGCACTATGGTAACATATATAACATTACTCCAGACAGTCAAAGGCCCCTTATAAAACCAGAACCCATCATGCATAGCCAGTGTATGAAGTATCATATATATAGATGTACACAGATGTATATGTACACACTCATTATATATGCATTCTGTATATTAAGTAACTGACTGGGGTGTTTATGAATTTCTGTGTGTGTGTGTGTGTGTGTGTGTGTGAGTGTCAGTGCCATGCCCCACTGTTCCCTGGACAACCATTAAAATTCCACTGTTATACACACATGCATGCACACACACATGCACACGCACTCACACATTGTTTTGCCCACAGGGAGCACAGGCATTCAGCGGAGAAGCAATATACTTGTAAGAGACTCCCTCACAGAGGGAGATGATGCTACACTGACCCTGCGGCTGACAAGAGACAATCTGATCTTTAACCTCTGGCTGTAAAAACCCGCGCATACTTTTTTTTTTTTTTTCCTTCATGAAATGATGGCGGCAGGCCGAACGATGGAGGAGTCGGGCCCAGTCCAACGTGGCCAGTTTGTGCTATCACAACCACAAGATGAGGATTCAAGTCTCACAAGGTCACGCGCTTCATGTAGCTCTCAATAGTTCCAAAACAATTTTGTGTCGTCAACCTGTTTGACTGCTTCCAAGAAGTAAAGAGCTGCTACTGTATTATTTCATCCTACTGGGGTTTGTGATAGCTGAGTGGACAGTTAGCAAGCAGTTACCTGTGTTGTATCCAAATGACCTCTTTGACCTTTCAGTTGTGAATGTGTTTCTGCAGCCCTGGCCATACTGTATATGCTGCACCTTCATCCCCACCACCCAATCAACCTTCAACTGCTAATATGCCACAGCTCTACCACTTTAACTAATATTGATTATTATAAATAGCACAAACCCAGACTGGATTAAACCATAAAAGGCAATAGAGAGAGAGAAATACCCTCCTCTAGACTAGAATCAGTGTATATAAGTGGCCTTTTGAAAACCTGCTTTGCATCTGTTTCATCTTGTGTGTTCCCAAACCTATTTCAGGGCTGCACTCCCTCTTACTTCTCTGAGAGCAGCGCACTCTCAGCGGAGGGTGTACAATAACAGTCCTCCTCTTAAGCAGCTGTGGACAACCTATCACAAATTGTATCAATTTCAAATTGGTGTCTGCTTTTCAACACAGCCAGGGAACACACTGAGAACCCCTTTCAGAAGACTTTCAGGAATATTTCAAGGGCTATGTCTGACTAAATCCAATTCTGTCATGTAAACATATGGGAATTACCCTGTTGGAAACTGTAGTAATGATTTCAGCACCATCTTCCCCAAACTGGACATCGTGCAAAGCCAGACGTGTTTCCATTAGGAATACAGAGACAACTCATGGTCATGAGTATCGTATCCGGGACACAGGATGTGACCAACGGAGGGGAACCAATGTCATTTGCAGACAGCTTACTGGAGCCACTTCAGCAGGCGCCCGTGCTGGGAAAAGACAGCAGAGAAAAGGCTCTCCCACATGTTTGGACCAATCCCAGAAAAAGAAAAAAAAAAAAACATTAAGATGATGGAAATCGGTAAGCACCTTGTCTTTTCATCTGGGTGGCTGAAAGAGAGAGACCAGGGGTTCCCAACCTGTGGGCCTGGGCCTACTGGTGGGCCAGGAAGGCACTGCAGGTGGGCCGAAAAATCATCTGTGTGTTAAGTTGTAAGAAATTGCAAAATAACAACTGCAATAGAGAGAGGAATGATGGATATAGAAGGATACGGAGTGGCTATGGATGACCTTGACAGCTACTGCTGTATCCAAAGTGTTATATGGTTGAATGCTTTCTGGCAGATTCAGGATTCAGGACTAGTCAATTCTCCTGAGGAAGTCGCAATATTGGAATTACCATATTTCCCTACGAGGCTTATTCACTCACTGGGTTATATCTGCTCTTCCTGCTGGAAGCTCCACAAAGAAGCTGTAAACAAGTTACATATGACAGGAGCAATTGAAAATAACTTCGCTTAGGTACATTTGTTTTTTTTTTAAATGGACAGCCATGTAAATAAAAGTATTCAGAGGCTGTTTTTTTTTTTCAAGCATCATGAAATTCAATCATCACAAAAAGATCATAAAAAGCAGCGGTGCATGGATTACAGCACCGGGGGATTCAATAGGATTATGCGCTAAAAGAAACATTAATTCACTGCGAAAGCCCAAGGACACACTGGAGAACAACTTGTAAACTTAACACAGTTTAATGATGGGATAGGGAAATAAACAAAACAGTTAACTGACGTCCCACACTATTTGCTGAATGCCTTTTACAGAGCGATGTTACATCGCAGCCCTGTGAAAGGCATTGTTGGTCTGTCCATCTGTTTGTCCACCTCTGTGGTCCGTTTGTCGTTTTAAATGAGCCCCCTACTTCTTCATTCAGCACCATCATTAAGGTAATACATTGAAATTCTCGTAAACTATGGTTCATAATGATTTTCCCATAAGTCTCTATTAGGAAATACTGGCATGGCAAAATCGTCTTAATTGACTCTCTGATCCAGTTTACACATGGATAATGGTTCCTGTGCAAGTTGTAAGACTCACCTGCCATTTACTTTCTCATCTATTTTCTAAAAGTAGCACAGTGCTGCACTGTGTTGAACGCTGAAACGAGTCGCCTGCGGTGGCGAGACATCACAGGTGGTGACAGGGCCCAACTTGACTTAGCGGCGGCCTTCCTCAGACACTTCTTGGTCCTGTGCCATCACTGTAAAAGCCCCACTTCCTGCTGGTAAAGCCATCAGGATGTACAGTCCAGAGTGTGAGGGGTTTGAGGTGAGGCAGAGAGAGAGAAGGAGGTAGAGGGAGGGAGAGAGAGAGAGAGAGAGAGAGAGGGAGAATATTATAGATAAAGGAGAGGAAGGTAGAGAACCAGGAGTGCGAGAGAAGATGAGAAAAGAGGACCTGGACATGGATATCCTGTTATTTCCAAATCGTATGCCAGCCACTTCAATCTCCTGCACAACACAGCTCTGCATCGCAAATAAGTCTTTCTGCTTCAAGGCCTTTGGATCCTCCTTTACATGTTATATTTATTATATGTGATCTTTTAATTAACCATCGTTTAAAGAAATTATGTATGTATATATTTAGTGTGTTTGAGATGTTTATGTTCTTCACAATCCGGCTTTCAAAGGAAGTTTAAAGAAACATTAATCTATCACCTGCAGCATTATAAAACAGTATATGTGATGCTAATTAATATTGTGGTATAAATAATGACACAGAAATCCTTGAAGCCCACACATTAAAGAGCATGCAGTCTGCTGGAGTGTCCTTGAGCAAGACATTGAAATGCTACCAACTCTTTGGGGTTCCTGTTTGTAGCTGAGCCCAGCCTCTGAAATAGAAAACAGGATTTCCCAACAGAGACCAACAGAGGATGACATACACTATTTTTGTCCAAGAAAAGCTTTCGCTTACATGCGTCATGCCTCCAAATATGATTGACAACCTACACATCAAACAGCTGCCATAAAGGCCCGAAGCTGTGAGGAAAGTAAGGCTCTCAAGTGATATTTCAGCAGACAGTATTTCATGTGAAACAAGCCATAAATGTCATCAATAACCAATGAGGCTTCACTTTTCCTGAAGCACTTTGAGAACGCCCTGGTACCTGCCTTCATTGCGTCAAGGTTTGTTTTTATTTTCCCTCTTCTTAAAAAAAAATAGACAGATGCTGTCACCCACTTACTGGCACTCCTGCTGGCTCTCATGGAAAATGTAAAAGAGGCCCAGCCTTGTTGAGGTCAGGCTGACATTGCCAGTGAGGTGGCCAAGTCACAAAACAGATGTTTACTGTTTTTCTGAGGATGATTTGTACTCTGCTCAACACTGGTCACAACCCAGGTCCCTTCAACAGAGACGTGTTGGCAGACGGGCTCACAGCAAGTGACCCAGGTGTTTTATTGTAAACGTGGGCCTTACTGTATCCATGCTTTGTTGGCCTATGAGCACTTTAACTTGAGTTTATGACTCTGACATATGTCTGGTTTGTCCTGCACTAAAGGAGATGTGTAATAAAATGATCTGATGGATCACACGTAGGAAAGTTGTGTCTATGCGCACGCTCTCCTGGGTGTCACCCTGTGTAAGCACTGACTTTAAAGGAGTTTCAGGAAACCTCTGTGTGTGTGTGTGTGTGTCAGTGCAGCCTGCACCTCTGAGCGTCTCCAACAGCAGCCGAGGGCTTGGTAAAGGTTTCTCCACAGAAGCCATTAAGCAGTGCGTCTGCTGGAATAATGTGTTTGACTTGGCTGTGCAGCAGCAGCAGCAGCAGGTGCTGGGAGGACCAGCCTGGAGCTGCTGTTCACTGCCTGCTATGATCTACAGGCCAGAGACCACTCTTCCTTTCTCTGCGTCTTTCTTTCCAATCTCATCTTTGTCTTCCTCCTTTCTTGTTTTTGTTCCTCTCTCTCTCTTCCTCTCCCAGATCTTCTTACTGCCGTCACCGCTGCCATTCGCTTCCTCCATCTTTTTTTTTTTTGTAGCTGTCTTATGCTTTGTCTGTTGTTCTTTTATCTTGACTCTTTCTCCTGATTTCTTCTTTCAGGTTGTCATTCAAATGTCTTTTTTCTGTCGTTTATTATCTCTCTTTGTGTTTCTCTCCTCTCTGACTTCATCCCCAGAAGTTAGTCATGGGGTTTCACAAGGCTCTGTACTTGGACCGATTCTATTCACCTCACGGCGCCTACAGATATTTCATCAGCCTTATGAATTTATTACCGGCTACACTGCCAGACATGGATCTAATAAACTTGGAGAAGAAATAAAGGTTGATGTATGTAGACTGACTCTATGATTGTAGGCCACAACCCAAGTAAATCTATAAGAATAACACATCATCATGCAGCGTGTCACCTCTCTGTACCACCGTTTGCTATAAACAATGAAACCGAGCCAGAAGAAAGAATCAAGCTCCTGCAACTGTGGTATTTAAGTGGAAAAAATGTGTCACAGTTGCAGTTGAAATCACAATAGGAGATAACATCAGCAAAATACCTGCCTGGTACAAAAAAACAGGGGAAACCAAGGCCATTCAGAAGGAATGTGATTGGTAGCGAGGCCAGACAGTCTTATAAAGCTCAGGAATCTAGACGACAACAATCCTTCTTGCTGCTGGTGGCCACCGGCTGATGACAAGCCGTTCTCCATGCACTGTCCGGCTATTGTTTGCCCTCGGATTGACTGAGGAAGGTGTTTGTTGTTGCTGGACTCTAACCTGTGTTTCTTGGACATGGCAGGAACATGGAGGTGTTGTATTAGCGAGGCTTCCACGAAACTGAGCAGATGCAAAACATCACGAACAGCCCAGATTATTACTAAGTGTGTTGCAAAAAGATGGCAATCGAGTGTGTCTATCAAACAAAGAAGCCAAATCTGGGTCTGAGGCAATGTGAAACTGATTCAGAAACTGACTCTGTTCATAGCTCAGAACAAAAACTGACATGTTACAATGTAAGCCTTCACCAGGGAGCTCATCACAGGCTGCTAATAGAAGGGGTGCTGGCAGTTATAGTGAAAGGTGGGATGTTTAATTTCCAACTGTTTTCTTTTCAATGATTGCTTGTATATGCCACCTAGTGCTCATTTTCTAAAGCTGCCAGGCTCTGAGACTATCCAGCATGCTTTGCAACCTTCCCAGAAAGAAATATCCATTTCTTAATTTGTTTTACTGCAGCTTTTAGAGCTCTCCCCCCCTTTCTTAGCGACCCACTGGGTGAACGTTTGCTATTGCCAAAGAATTCATATTACCACATGCATTACCTTCCACCCAGCACCCATCACCAACCCAACACCCCTGGGGTGTTGTTAAGCCAGGTTATTAACTTGGAAGCAAAGTGCTATTGTTCATTGGCATTTTCATTTTGGACCCCTCAATAATTGAGTAACAGGGGCCCATCATGTTGCACAAAAGACGGAGAGTGAGCATGCAGAGGGCGAAAATTCTCATATAAACTGTCTGGAGAGCGCGGCTGAATGAATGCCTCCTAGCTTTCTTATTGTTCCAACACAAAACACTGCAACTGTGTTAGAGCTGCTCTTTCTCATCACTCAGCTAAACTGAGAGCTGATCAGGTTGAGAGGAAAACGGCTGGTAAGGCCAGGTTTGCTGTCAGCCTCAAAAAAACATCAGCAGGCCAATGATGTCATGCCGAAGTAGCTCTTTAATAACATTAAGGATGAATTTTACCATTAGTTTGTGAAAACTACAGCAGTGAATGGACATATGAAGCATTAGCATGAACTACTGTGTCTTTAAACCTAATATTTTTCCATATAACTGAGTCTGAGCCTGAACTGATCACTCAAGGAAAGCTTTTACAGTTTTTACAGGCTCTCATTTCATTGAACTGGTCAAGCTGTGCAAACTGAATTACTCAGATCAGATCCTGTTATTATTAAATGTCTTCATTACATGTTATCTGTGTATTTCACCTGTGTGTGATACTTCAGTCTGTGCCAGTCGATGTCGAGAGCTTTTTTTCCAGACAGAACATCAGATTGCATAAACCAGCACTGCACCTTATCTCCATCTCTTCGCCCAGTGGGGCTCCAGCTGGGTGCTGCTGTTTCCTACACCATTTATGTTGGCACAGGGAATCACAGCTCCATGGCTCAAGAGCACTGCTCTCCCTGCAAAACAGGAAGAACACACTGCTCCCTGATGGACACAGGAGACAAAACACAAGTCAGCTAGAGTCCAGAGACATCGGGCAGCAGACAGAGGAGAATGATAAGAAGAGATTTCAACCTCTGCACAAAATCTTTTTGTGCACATGGCATCACTCTGCATGTTGATATCTTCATGTTGCAGTTGGACTTTTCCTGTTTTATACAATTACATGGCTGTTACACCACAAATCATTGACCATTACCAAAGACTCAAATATTACTTCACATCCTGTCCATCCATATTCTGGTTTTGTGGATGTAAACCAGCAAAAACCAAGTCCAGGTCACAGCGGTTTAGTTCTTTTTACACATTTTAATGTGGAAAAGTTACATAACGATAACATGAATCCCCTCTGTCCACTTAATCAAATGAACACCAAAGAAAATACATTAAATAAACTGTTGAGTTTGTGTTCAGTGCATTTGAAGCAGTCAAAAGCATAAAGCATGACAACAACTACCAACCTGAAAACAGTTCTCCGTACAAGAGCAGAAGGAAAACTGAGGCAACAATATGATTGATGCTTTTTTTTGTTTAACCAGCAATAAAAATATTGAATTTGTGGCTCATTAAAATCAGATTTAAGGTGGCAAAGCAAACAAGGAACAGCTGCTGCTGAACATTCAAACTGGCTTCAGTGGTAACCTTTTTATAATGAAAGTCACTTCATACACAGCTACTTGAAGTTAATGGCCGAGAGTGAATGTTCTAAACACAGGAGAGCTGGTGAGGGATGATTTCTACTGGAAGCGGTTCTGTTTGAGCTCGTTTCAACAACACTTGCTCTGTGCTCGGTTCCTTTCAACATGAAGGCGACGCAAATTTATCATAGGCACCCTTCAGGCAGGCATCCATTAAAAATCCTGAAGTGCTTCACAGCCTTCAATGATTGCTTGTTTAAAAGTGACATATTCCAGACACTTTGCACCTTTAAGCATGCGACGCCAGCTCAATGGCCCACAGACAAAAAAATTGTGTGTTTGACGGTCTGTGAAATTGCCACATTGTTAATCACACATACACTCATGACTTGGAAAATGTCGACTCTTGTGCAGGAGCAAAACCTCTTTTTTCCCCTCAGCCACCAAGTTCATCAATCAAAGCTGGATCTTCATTTCCATAACAAAGTGTTCATGTAATAAATGATGGTGCCTTCAGTGACTTGTACCCACACGAACGCAGACTGATTAGAAGGGCGGAAACTTTGTCAGTTCCATCTTCATTTCACTGTAACGGGTGCTGAGTTCTCCTACAGCCTTGTCGTGCTCCTCGTCCACCTGCTCCTTTAACCTCTGCTGCTCCTTCAGGAAGTCGGCCCAGTCCTCTTTCAGATGCTCCATGTTCGTCTGGAGCTGGGTGCTCTGGAGATGAGAAAATGGAGGTAGAAAGCTTTTTGATTTCACAGCCTGACCAGAGGTTTTAGGGGAAAATCACAGAAAAGGAGCGACTAAGTAGCTGGTTTTTGTATTTATCTTAAATAATATGACGCCTTAAAGTCTGTAATTTCCTTTTGGTATAACTTTATTGAGGCTCTCACACCTCGTGTTCACACACTACACATTTACGTATTCACAGCTGTACGCAGGATGCCCTTGAAATCGGGATGATGCATCTCAGTGGGTTTATTTAGATATAATAATTTTGATAGGTACATAATGAAGCCATAAAATATCTACAGTGAAATCCAGTTTTATGAGGCAATGATGTTGTACCTGCTGTGCTTCTAGCTCCCTCTGCTGGACTCTCTCCGCCATATGATTGGCAGCCTCTACTGAGGGGGAAAAAACAAACAAGCATATTGCAGTCACAGCCACATTTCACATGTAATTTCCAAAAAACAAACAAAAGAAAACACTGCCATAAAATATTAAACTGGATTAAAGAAATAAAACTGTAGCTTGAAGGGAAAAACATCTATACTAATCAGAAACAGGAGACTTACATCGTTTAATGATGTTACTCATCACATCTTGGTTCACACTCTCGAAATTTGCAGGCAGCATTTCCTCATTTGCTTCCTCCACCATCTTATTGAGATTCTCCAGCAGTCTGCTCTCCCTGTGACCGCGTTTCTCCTGAACAGCACAACAGGTAAGTTTAGTGTGGTCACAGTATTACTCTAATATACTAATGCACTGAACACATGCTTCAATGTTGATATGATGCTGGGTCTTCACTTGCTGCCTACATTAAAAAGACAAACATGTAATAACACACTGAACATGATGAAAAAGACAAGACATTTATGTTCCCAGTCCCCTAGATGAAGTTCTGCCCCCACAACCTAATGTGAGTGTTTTCAAAGTGTGTGCAAGTGTACTGTATGACCAGCAAGTATTCACACCCCTTCACTTCTCCAACAACAGGTTGTTTTATTTTCCCATAAGGCTGAGAGAGAGTAGATGCACAGTATCTAAGTGTAAATACCTCAAACTCTCTCAAAAAGTAGCGGATCTCTGCATTGATGATGGGTCTGTGGTGTAACAGGCGGGACTGGATGTCACCCACATCTGCAGCACACGACAACACACATCAACTTGAAGTGAGCTCAAACAAGGAAAACATATACGATGCTAACACACGATAAATGTCACAAGTTAGTGCAACGTCTAAAAACAATACTATTAAACACACCTCAATAGACAGACTATGTATGCTTTTCTATCTTGTCTACAAGTTGGTGATTTGACATGGGAACAGATTTTAATGTTTGTCCCAGAGACAAACACAGTATCTAGGATCTAGGAGCTTTATAAGGGAAACAAACAGCGAGGCTAACATGCTAACCTGCCGACAGTGACAGCGATGTCTTCGCTGTGGTTTCACTTCACTCACCTTTGTAAATCTTGTCCATTGTGACAAACGTTGCGTGCCTGTTGTTTTGAGCAGTTAAATCAAACTTTAGTTTCCTGTGGAGCAGCTAGCTAACCAGTGGCTAACTGCTAATCACTTGCTAAATCTTCCCAACGCTAAGATAACCGGCTGCTAGTTGTAAAGCAAACGCGCTACTTAGCAAAGCGAGACAATCATTCACTAATGTTGACTTTTTAAGTATTAATGCATATCAGCTACCGAATGAAAACACAGTTGGTACAGTGGATGTATAATAGACCCATGAGTTGGTGTCAATGGTCTTTTGCTAATTGTTGTCATGTGAGCTTCTTCTTCGCTGGTGAAATCTGTGGCAGATTAGACGGAGCCATAGACGCAGCGTAGTTCCCTCCCCCCTACAGGTCATTGTGTAGCATTGCATTGATGGAGAAAATTATTTATTTGCCAGTTTTCCGTGCTGAGTTTGATTTCAGTGAATGATCCGTGACTCTGCTGACACACTGCTGCTGTCTCGCTCTGTGATAACTGGCACATCTCATCAAGGTGTGATTTACAGCTTTTGTCTCTCCACAGATGCATTTTTTCCACCTTGTTGCTGGCCAAAACTATTTCCATCCCATGATTCAGTGCACAGGGACTCAGCCTAGTTAGTTAGTATAGTATTGTCCCTGCTGCCCATTCTTGCATTGAACATGTGCTTCAGTGCTGATTTGAAGAATAAAACCTCTCACACATGGACCCCTGTGTTTAATACATCCAGATCTACTTGCTCCTGTTGATGGCTGTTTGTTGTCTTGTTGTGCTCTTAATTCCCCTGTATTCCTACTCTGACAAGTCAAGAGTGTGTATGACTGAGGATTGTTCATGTGAAGTGTGTAGCGATGTACCATTGCCACGAATGCTGCAGCCCTGACTCCGTACAGAGTGTGTATGACTGAGGCCTCATGTGAAGTTTTGCCTGATGGAGAACAGCAGATGTCAGTCTTGCTCTGTGGTGGAACTGAGCAGCACCAGACACTAGTTTTTAAAACCAACTCAAACACATATTCTGCTCAAAATGCACTCAGTTAACCGATGACATAGGGATGTAGATGCAGAAATCCAATTAATGGCTTTATTCACGGTTTATAACTCGTTCTCTAAAGATTTGTACATGAATCATCAGCCATTGCTAAGAATGAGGTTTTCAGGTTGTGCAAATCTCTGTGGCCTGTATTGATCCTCCCACAGCAGGCCAACTGAAACTATTGGATCACTTATTAGATGATTAAGCCTGCAGATTACCTGGACCCAATTCCTTTCGTTCCAAATGTATAACAGAGTTTACATGATAATCTAAAATGAACAGCAAAACAAAAGTAACAGTGAAAGTAACTTAGAAAATAAAACTAAATAGTAATCATTTAACAGATTCTGCACAGATGTAAGTAACCTGCAGTACAACCACACGAGGACAAATGGTGATGCAGACGCCAGCACTTTTCAGTAGTGCAGTAACAGAAAGACACTATAGCAGCTGCTCAGAGAGGTGAGTCCTGAGGAGGTACACCGTCTGTTACTGCAGTGGCACTGTTATTCCAGCAGAGGTCCTCACAAATGTGGTTTTATAGGAATTTAAAGTTGCCCTCTCTGCAATGTCCCCTTCGCACTTCCTCCTTTTTACCCCATAAGATCAAGCACTAGTCCTTTTGTCATGCTATACTGTAGTTCAGCAGCTGCTTGACCGTTTCAACTTCTCCTGTGATGTTTAAATGTCCCCCTGCTAAAGTTTCTTTATGGCTATTGTTCTTTGGGAACAATATAATATCTGTCAGACTCCAGAAGCACAGTAAAGGATTCAGTGTGTTTAGTAGAACTCAACAGGAGATAAATAAAGTTAGATTTGAATGATAATGATCATGCCACAAAGAAATAATCTTTGTAAAGTAAATACATCATTACAGCATCTAAGTTACCATTCAGATTTAGTCTGCGTGATGGTCACACTGATAAAGATATATATATTACAATAATAGTCAGTTATATACTGAACTTTTATGAGAGTTAGTCTTCGCCAGTCACCACAAGATGGCACCAAATCACTCACATGAGTTTATAATATCCAATGCTGGCAAAATCCTGGATTATCAAATGCTTTTATTAAACTTTATGAAATGCAAATATAATGGCATAAATGTATTAATTAACACAACCCTTGTGGCAAGAGCAAAGTGCACACAGATATTCAGTAAGACTGTGGAGAGGAACTGTTCAGGGCAAACAATGCATATAAGTTGTCAAAAGTTTATTTGTGAGCCCTGAATTCATCGGGCCTGACATGTTCAGTTCAGGGAAAGTCACCGAGGCACCACTGCAAATCTCAAGTGCTTAGTTAAACACTTATTACACGCACCATTAATTTTGATTTGGACCTATTAGAGAGATTAAATGATTGATCAAATGCTCAAGGATAAAAACAAAACACAAGAAGCTGTCAGGAGGTCTTTATGACGGTGATGTGCACAGAGTTATTCTGTTTATTCACGACTCTGCAGGGGGAAATTATAAACATGAGGATTAGCTCTGAGAACAGAGATGAGTTTAAATATCCATTTATTATCATATTGAAATCAAAGTAGAGTCACACAAAAGGCTTTTCTGTTGTTTGGTGATGGGTGTAATATAAAATATTAAAGATAAAGATACTCAAATTATCACAGCAATTACTTTATATATGTAGTAAACAATAATAATAATAATAGTAAAGAGCTTACATGTGTATGATATAAGCTATCAATTCAGTTTGGACCCAGTAAAACAAGCTTGTTAATTCATGTTTTAATGTGTATGCTTATTTTTTCATTTATTATTCAGTTTTTACTTTGAAACCTTTGAATGCAGTTTAATTTATGTTTAGCTCCAATGACCTCGATTAGGGAGTCGATGTCAGTGTTTTTTTAGTAGCTTTAATAAGAGTTTATCCATGAAGAGTGATAGAAAAAAAATAAAATCAAATTTTGACATTTCCACCACATATAAGAATTTGGTGAGTGAAGCCAACATCAACATAACGAGGAAAATATCTGTCCTTTTGTATTGTTACATGCAAAAGCCTTTTTGATGTTGGAGCTGTGGTGTGCATGCGAGTGCTTGTTGCATGAGAGCACATAATGTGTTGCTCAGTGTTTCTGACCCACAGGTCTATTAAGTGAATCCTGCTTCTTTATTTGACACTCCAGCACAGAGCGCAAAAGCCTTTCTGGGACACTCTCCAAAGTTGTCACTAAAAAAGAAAACCAATGTTCAAATCTTGGTAAAACTTCAAGTAAATGTGTCTGAACCTATTTCGATTTTTCAGTAGCCAGCGACATTTTAATTCTGGGTGTGTATGTTAAATTTTCCATAATATTTCTGCTGGATTCAGTTCAGGTATTTATTGTCTGCACCACATGTATTCAGTATATTTCATCACTCATTAGACGACACATAAGTTATCACTTTATTTATGGAATAAGTAGTAGATAAAGTGCTTGTGCACTAGATGACAAGATAAATGCAGTACAATACCTGCAGTCAGTGCAAAAAGAAGCAAAGATGTCACTACATATACCATATACAAAGATAAATAGATAAACGGTATGAGCATTTTATCAATGGGGTAGTGACAGTGGGAATGTAAAGGTGTATAGTAAAAGTGAAATTAAAAAGATGATACAGTTGATTTGGGTCTATATAGAGTTAGACAATCAATTAAATATCATCATCATCATATGCTCAACCTGATATTATAGGGTTTCTTGCTTTGATTCAAAACTCTCCAATAATGAATTCTTTACTCATTGTGTGCTATCTGCCTGTATTTGTTTTTCCTTGTCACATAAGATGCACCATCTCTTCCACATCTTTACACTTCCACATCAGCTCTGTACGTAGTCTGTAGGACCGGAGCAGCAGAGTCTGGCGGCTCCTGTGTAGACGATCGCCAGTATGCAGATGATGTCCTGCAGCACTTCCACAAATGGTGCTCCAGCAGTGCAGTGGGAGGTCTGCGAGTGTAGTTTACTAAATATGCCCAGTGGCCCTGCAAGCTCGCCCCGGTGACACTTCTGCCTCTGTGTGTCTCTCGTCCCTGGCCCAACCACGTGGCCCCTGTAAGGATAGTGATCGTATTACCCATTGGGTATAATTATTCTGCATTTTGCTGCTCTCCAACCTCTTTCTGCCTTTCTCCCTCTCTCGGCTTGGCTGGGTCTTGACACCGGGGTCCAGACGGAGAACTGCAGGGGCGTTGCTTTGTGTTCACAACACCCTGAGCACCACTCACTTCACCGTGGCTCTGGACGAGTGGAAGAGGGGGAAACGGAGGGAAAAGAGAAGGAGGGGAGAGGGGTTGGTACTCGCTGGATGCCAATGCCTCTGGGCTGGACGGGAGGTGGGGGTCGTGGGAGAGGACTTTCTGCCCAGTAACCCACCTACTGCCTTTTGCCCTTCTCTCTCTCTCTCCTAATCCAGTTTCTTATTTCATTTACTGTCTCTCTCTCAGTTCCTGGGCAGCAAGCAGGTTGTTCGTCCTGATGGCTTCACTTTGTTGTCCCTCTGCCCGCTGGAGATGCAATGCCTCAGAGCGGACCGCCATGTAGAAGAGGTGGGGGTGAAAACAGATAATAGAATGAAGAGTACACAGTAAAAAAAGGTGTGTAGCAGGAGGGTAAAGACCAATTTTTACCCAAACATACTTGAGGCCCTGAGGCAGCGGGACTTTACAAGTCACTGTGTAGCATGACACTATCCCGCTGTCACTCTGTCCCAAGGCCTGATGGGAAGACACAGTGGCGGTACATGGCTCACAGCCAGAAAATCAACATATGTACTCATCATCCTGCGCTTTTCAGGGAAGGAAAGATTTTTTTCTCTTTAGCTGCAAACCAGAGCGAAACCTTGTCAGTTGCTTCTTGCAATGACGGTGAACTTCCCCCTTTTCCTTCCAGCTCGAGATCGACGTTCAGGCATTAAAGGGAGGACTGGGAGTGTGTGTGTGTGTTTAGGAGGAGACCACTATGTCGGCTGCGATCAGCATTTGTGGCGGGCCCCTGCCGCCATTTCAGAGCTTGTCCTGAAGATTAACAGGAGCCACACTGTCATTTCTCCCATAAGGGGCTGTCCCCCTGTCCTGTCCCACGTCCCGGCACAGGAGAGGGATCACATTTTCCTCCAAGAGGCAGTGTCGAAGTTGACTGAAGGCAACAGGCTGCAGAGACTCCAAACCTGTTGAGGCAAAGTGTCTCGTAAAGTGTCCACAATCAAAGTGACAGATGTGGGGTGGATGGAGTGCTGAACGAGGATATCTCTCTCTCTCCGTTTGTGGAGGACTGAATTTCCTCTCCTGGCTGCAGCTTTTCAAACATGCACTGAGATAACACAGAAACATATGTGCACGAGTTGGACGGAGATGTTGCGACTGTGAAGTGGAGGAGAAATGTCGATCGAGCTCCTCTTTATGGTTTTTGAAGTTTTCCTTCAGTTTGTGCATGTGTGAGTGTGTGTGTGTGTGTGTGTGTGTGTGTGTGTGCACCGGGTGTTACTGGACGTGGGACAGAACAGAAGAGAAAGACAAGGAGTAGGAAAAAGGGGGTCTGCCCTGGGGTCACACACACATGCACACAAAGTCAAACACACAGTCATATGAACACACGCATGTGCACAATCACACACTTACACACACGCGCACACACACTTCTTGGGCTGCTGTGGCATGTTTGGAGCAGTGCCTTGTCAGATTAGGGCCATGCTGGCTGTGTTTGATGGCCAACCTGGACAGACAAGGCCTGCCAGGCACAAACTAGTCAGGCACATGATGTTAGGGCGGACACACACACACATGCACACATACACAAAAATTATCCCGAGCCAGACCAAAGAGACAGATGACACCCAGCATGAAGCTAAAGCCAAATCTGTAAGCGTCCACTGCGATCCAGCTGGCTAGCCCTAGGGTACCTGTCTCTGTGAAGGGGAATCAGCGTCACCCCTATGAGCTGTCAAATTAGCTCATAGGGCTGGAAATGCTGAAGAGATTTGGCCCCTCGTTGTGGAATAGCAAAAAAGTGGGGGGAGGGGCGGGTGGTATTAAAAAATGTTATTAATTCATCTTCCTGTTGGGAAAAAGGTTAAACTCCCAACAATGTAAATAAGGAAGGGTAGAGTTTTTAGTGTGAGGGGGGAGGTGGGTGGTGGGTGAGACACCTAATGAAGACACACATATCACATGTATAGAAACACACACATACATACTGTTCCTGCACCAGCGAACACAGGCGCACATGCACATGCATGCTGATACTAGCAGATGCACATTATCAGACAAAGACAAAATGTTCCTGCGTGCATATACATGTATATGCACCATGCATGCTTATTCACACATACACACAAACACAGACCCACACATGCACAGTGCCAGGGGCAAGCTTTCAATTACTGCCAGTGCTAAGCAGTCACCTGGGAGAGATGTACCATGTTTGAGTGGAAAGGCATTTCCACCAAGATTTTTTTTTTTTTTTTTTACTTCCTCTTGTCCCAGTTGTAAGACAGCTGTGAATGCCAGGCACATGATCTGAAATGACATTAAACAAAACAGTGAGTGTTTCCTTGGCAAACATTTCCATCAGAGGAAATTATAAAGGAAAACTTGTTTGAAAAGTGAGGATTGTAAAACCATGGCTGAATGTGTAAAAAAAAAAAAAAGGCACGCGACTGGAAGCTTTCAGGATTAAACAAGGTCAGCTGTAAGTGAATGAGTGTGAGAGCCTGAAAGGGTCCAGATGCTGTGATAGGAATAGGACAGGACCAGGACCAGGACATAAAGTGACTTGATGTGAAAATGGGACTCTCACACACTTCATGAACAAGCCTAAGTCATATAGAGTCTACGCTCTGTAAGAGACCAGGCTGGAACTCAGCCATTAACATGACGGACCAGGCGGGGGACCCCAGGGCCCAGTGAATTCTGCCTGAGACTTAAACAATGTCAGCTATAAGTGAGTGAGTGTGAGAGCCTGAAAGGGTCCAGATGCTGTGATAGGAAGGACCAGAACCAGGACCACCAGGACCACCACAACCGGAACTGGTACCAGGACCATACGGGAACTGGGAGCATGACCCAAACCGGTCCGAGACGGTACCGGAACCCGAACCCTGGAACCCAAGCTGCTGACTTTTATGAGAAAGCTCTGGACTGTGACGAAGACAATGACGAGTACCTGTGGGCTCTGTGTTCACTGCACATGGAGCTGCAGTGACCTGAGAACACCTGAGGTCACTATAAGCACTGCTATTCTGCTGCACCTGGGATCAGTGACATCACTGATGCAGTGGCACCTTCAGAAAGGGTTCACTGGGGAGGAACAGCTCCACTGGACACCTGGACAGGAAGTCAACTATTAATGATGTCATGATCACGGTTTAGCCACAGTGAAGTCCCTCTGGGTCCCCTGCCATGCTAGCACGCTAATAGCCACAGCGGGTTTCCTGTGGGTGGGTTGACATTGACAATAGTTAAGAAGTAAGGACTGCCAACAACAACACTGCTCCCTGGTGTGTGTGACAACATGTTGACCTCTTCGGAGAACCCATCCTGCCCTGAGACAGACCAGTGTGTGTGTGTGTGTGTGTGTGTGTGTGGTTGTGCATTAGGGTATAAGATGGAAGCTGACAGGAGTTTAGCGCTGATGACCACCGTGGTGAGAGATGGCAGCGCTCCTCCTGGAGGGAGACATTGTCACTCTTGAATGTTTGACTATGGTGTGTGCGATTGTTCTCACTTGTTGAACTGCGTCAGGCTGGAAAAAGTGTGTTGAAAATGACACACCTCGCCTCACGACAACATCATGTTTACAACCAGAAACATTAAACTGTGGCTACATCCTTATAGAAAAGGTTTTTGACGTCTATGATCATTTGTTTTGCACCAGAAATGAGTATTATTACTCTACAGGGCAACTTCTTATGACACATTACATAATACAATGAGGACATGTATCACCATGGTGTCTCCATGACAACCTAACAACCTACCTTACACTGATGAGGACTATGAGATGCAATTAAAATCCCCTGGAAAAATACTGGAAAAAAAACGTGCTGTCATGGCTTCAGGGGCAGCAATGCAAATGTTTAATAGCCATGACAGTGTGTCTTGTTTTCACTGTGTGTGTATGTGTGTGTGAGAAAGAGAGATCATGGCAAAATGTGATGCCTACTGGAGACGCTGAAGCAGGAACTACTGCAGAGGTGGTGTGGAGTCAGACAGCAGCATGAAGAGTAGATTAAGGACTTTTATTTTGATGCCATTTCACACCTGTAAGGTTTTTTGTTACTATATTACCATGAAGACTAAATCTCTCCAGACATATAAACACCTGAGAAATCACTACAGTACACACTACAGTGTCTCCAGCACCACACACTGACACTCTCACACACACATAATAAAACTGCCCATCTCAGTGAGTAAAACATCTGTATTCATATTTTTTTTCTGCTGCACATACAACCTCACAAATGCCACGCCAGAGTCTCTGTCATCTTCAAACATGCTGGAAATTATGGATTATTATGGACTGCAGCTTTAAGGCACTTCTGCATTGCCTTCATCGCTCTTCTCTTCTCCTTTCTTCTCTCCTCCTCTCTTCCTCTTCTCCTCTCCTCTCTGCTGATGTTTGTCCCTGAAGGTGCTCCCTTAATGTCTTTGACTAAACTTCAGCCAGTCTTGACAGTGACAGTGCCCCATAGGAGTTGAGGAGAGGAGACCAATATGATTGTAATGGAGGGTTTGCGGGCAGGGTCTATCACACTGTGTCACCTATAAAAAGCACAACAACCAACTGGCAGGGTGTAAGGCACTTCTGGCTCCAGGGATGAAGAAAAAAAAAATCATATAAGCTACTCAACTGTTCTATAAACTTAAAAAAGAAATGTTGTGTGTCTTCCTGTTGTGTCACACTCACCACTGAAGCACTGAACGACTGTGGTGTCACGTTATCTAAAGAGGTTTATAATAATAATAAAGACATTTTGGAAAGATGACATTTGCTTTGTTGACACTGTAACACACAACCCACTCATTATTTTCTCTATTATTTAAGAAAATATGCTTATTTTAAACAATAACAGCAATATAATGAACCTCTACAAATTAGCCCTAACACATCATTGCTAATGACAACAGTGCATGTCATTGGCATTGCAATTGCAGCACAGCTTGAAATGAGATTAGAACTAATAACACACCACGTCAGGACCATGTCCGCACTTGGTGAGTGTGATAAACTTTATCCTCGCATCTGTGCATCTCTGTACATAAACTATGTACACAGATGCATGTGATGTGGGTTCATCACATGCTGCCGTCCCTGAGGTTAGTGAATGAATGAAGGCTGTAAAGAGGAGCATGACAGCTGTGAAAGTCACAAGGCGAGTCCAGCATTGTCGTAAAGAAGGCAAAGTTTCCCTCCCTCTGGCTATGACCTGAATGTGTGTGGTCATACATGTTTAAGTGAATGGATATAATAGTCATAGTGTATGTACATGTGTATGAATGGTTTAAAAAAAACTGTTATATGCTTTTGTGTTTGTCTCTGTCTGTTTGCCTGTATGCAGATCACCCTGGAGCAAAATACCACACACTGGAATCTATTGTGGGGCCTATCAGCACTCGATCAGCTGCCGACATCCTCTGTCCCTTCACCCATCCCTCCGTCTCATCCACACCATCCTTCACTGCCAGCCCACCCTCCATCCCACCTTCATCCCTGAGGCAGGAAGTGTGTGCATGTGTGCGAGTGTGTGTGTGACTGTGCCTTTGTGTCCTCAGGAGCTTGCACTTCAAAGACTGGTGGTTTTGGGTCGGGTCAAAGTTTGTGAAAAGCTGAGGCATCTTGAAGATGGATAGATAGTCCACTGTGTGTGTAAATCTCAGCAGCACGATACTAGGGATCAGCAGATACAGACATGACTTTGTGTTTTCCTGCCCAGATGTCGATTTCACGCCACCCTCCTTTTCGGGTGCTTTTCAAAGAGGCCAGTGATCAGCTGTGTGTCATGTGCTGTTAAATTTAGTCTGGATAAAGAAAGGCCTTTTTTTGGTCTTCAAAACACTGTTAACACTGCAGTAAAACACACTACACAGAAACACAAACAATCAGCCATTGTTCCTCTGGGTCACTTCAGGCAAGAGCTTCACAGTTTTTTTTTTATTTTTATTTTTTATGACGTTCATGTAGGTGCTCATTATGACACTTGAACCTAATCAATAATGTTTATCTATCCATCATGCTATTGAGTGACCACATTTGAGATGCAAGCAACAATTGGATTAGAGGATGTGTCTGGAGACCCCTGGCCCTCCACTTTGACTGTGCGCATGGCCCACTGGCTATTGTTGTGCACAGAGGTTGTAATTCATTTCACGTCCCTCAGCGGCACACTCTGCAAATTGGTGAATTATTTTGCCTTTAACCTTTTAAACAATCTGTTTGTCTTCTGCTTCTCAATGCCTGTCACTGTTAAACATGGAGTTTCTTGTCCAGGAGCATGCATCTCTCTCTCTCACTGGTTTCAATTTGGATTATGACATTTTAATTGATCTTAAATTACACGTCTGACTCTTTTACAGTGTGTCAGAGGTTAATCTGATAAAATGTGAAAGGAAAACGTTTTCTTTTGCAGCACAACTTCATTTATTCATTAATGAAACAGTCTTGTGAATATAGCTCAAAGCTGCTTTGAATGATTTTCAACCACTGGAGTCTAAGAGTTTAAGTGGAGCTGGTGATTGGTCCAGAGGTTGTAGACAGACTAGGTAAACTGGTGAGTCAAACAAACAGGTGTCCACACAACAAATGGCATATGTTGGAGGAGGAGAGAAGGACAGTAAAGCAAAAGAAGGATAAGTCCAAATCATAACCCAGAGTAGCATTATATGTCATCACTTGTCAATCATAAATCTTGTGTCATCGATGTTACCACCTCTGTCATGGCTCATTTGATGTCCGATATTCCTCACAAATCACTTCTTCACTTTGGTTCATTCTTCTTTTGTTATAGGTCTTACATGTGGTGCATCGTAATGACTCAGCCCTGTGTCTGTTAGATGTCATGTGCACATGTATTGTCTCTCTCTCTGTCTCTCTCTGTGTTGGTGAGAGACAGAGATAGAGGGATGTCAGAGAAGCAGCCATTTGAGCAGACTGTTTGTCAGAAGCAATGCAGGCATATCTGTGTGTGTGTGTGTGTGTGATGGTGGGAGACTGTCACTGCCAGATTGCAGCTTCATGCCCTTAGTCCAGTATATAACCAGTCAGCAGTGAAGCAACCCTCCTGACACACACACAAAGAGTAAAATGTGTGTTTCTGGTTCATCGCTGTGTTTCACTCTCTCCAGTTCATATGGAATAATGTACAGAATGGAAGAGATGCCATTTGCCTATTGATTTCCCTTTTACTATAAATCCATAATAAACAGACAGAGACAGAAGCAGAAGAGATTAAGATTTAAGATTTAAAACATTTCAACTGTGAAACTTATGAAGTTGTGGGGGATGCAGAAGAACTGTGACTGAAAATCAAGACAGTCTGAAAGGAGGTTAATAGTTAAACCATCACCATGTTTGCATTATATACAAAGGAAAAAGAGCTGCATGTTGATGCCACTAACACCTGTGTATCACTGTAATCTGTAGGAGATCTGACAGATGGAGGTGAAAAGTCAAAAAAGAAATCATCAAGTTATGATGATTAGATTATTGCTGCTTTAAATATAAACAGAGGAACAATTGTTTTTCTGTATCTATGTTCAGAGGAAACCACTGATTCTTTAGGGAGAGTTTATATACAGTATAAATTGTCTGCAGAGGGGCGTCCGCTCTCTTCAGGGGAAAAAAATCTTTTGTGTTCATGGTGAAAGTATTGTACCAGGTCATTTCTTCTGCACAGTGTTCCTCTGTGTCAGCCGTAACCACCAGGCACCGCATGCACGTCGCAATATGAAACCTTGTTTATGTTCTATGAAACTGTCACCAGCCCCCCTGGTTTTTTTTTCTTAATCATAAGGGGAAGTACTCTGCATTTAACTCCAGGTTTAAATAAATTAGTCATCTCAAATTAAAGCCAACCTGTTATAGTGAAAAAATGACGGGGAATAAAAAATTCAGCCCCGTGATTTATGCAGATGAGCTGGAGAAATATGTAAATTAGGTGACTGTTGCTGTTCTTTTTTTTCCCATGGAGGTCAAATTACAGAAAATGGCTGAGGGCGCTGCTCTCTGCTCCCTGCCCATCCAGGAGTCTGTGTCTTATCCTCACCCACTCTCCCCCGACTAATATCCTCTGTGCTTATTTCAAACACCATCCTCCCTCCTTTTTTTTGTTTTTTTTTAGTGTACATCCCCCTGTCACCAGGTCTCAGCAGTGAGAAGTGAACTCCCCTGGAGGCCTTCCTATCAGAACCTATTACAGCAAAGGGGAAGGCTGAATGACCTGTGGGCTGGGGGTTCGATGGGCTGGGGGAGAGGGGGAGAGGGACGGAGGGAGGAGGGGGGGCGACTAATTTGGGGAACATTTAAATAAAGAGACGAGGACCGTGACAGGACCACACAATGTGATAACACGGCAAATGAGTCCAAGTGAACTGTAACAAAGCCTTGGATTAGACGAGTAAATTTTGTACAAATCCTTAAAACTTTGTGTGTTTGTGTGACTCAGAACAAAAACAATTTGATTTTCTTATTTTTTAACTAATGCTACAGGCTTGTTTCTCTAATCATTCACCTGAGTGGGCCGACCCTTTCCTTCGTTTTTTTTTCCCCACCCTTAATTCACCTCTTCCCCCCCAGGCCAAAACCATAACCCCATGAATGGGTGCATGACCACACACATGCACACGCACACAGAAAAATGCAGCTGAGGTAGATCAACAGAACGGGTGAGGAGCAATCGAGGCGGCTAATGCAACAGTCATCTGTGTGTGTATGTGTGAGTGTGTGTGTGTGTGTGAGACTTAAGGTGCAATCTTGTGCAATCTCCTTGCCCCGGGTCACACATATGTACTTTAGCACCTACGTGCCAAATCAGCCACCCATCTCTCTGATTGATGAGCCGAGTGGTTGCATCTCGTAAAACTCTTGTCTCGCTGCGCACCTGGGATCCTTATGCAACCTGAGATGAGGCTGAGCTGTAGAAGAGAGAGAGAGCTAAAGAGAAAAAAACAGCAACTTGTTAAGTTCTTGTATTTGCATAGAAGCAAACCTCCTGTGTGGGCCTCCTGTAGGATAGCTTGGCTGAATATTTAATTGATGGAGAGATGGGCATCCATGATCACAAACAACATAAAATATACTGATTTGTTTGAAGGGGAAAAACTGTGATTTGCGAGGTCATGACATACTTGACCTTTGACCTTTCACTCCCAAAACAGATCATCCTCAAGTCCTTGTGCATATTAGTGGCAAACATGAAGAAGTTCTGTCAAGATCATTATATAAATGGTCATAATTTAAAGAAGGTACTGGAGGTAATGGATACTAATCAACATGTATCTATGTGAGCGCAACATACAGAACATCCCCACTCTTTGAGATGTTAATACACATCTCTCTCCTCTGTGTCTATGGGAATAACTTTACGACAAGAACATGAGAAAGACGGTGCAGCCATAAAGGGCTCTCCCTTGTGCCCTTCACGGCTCATCGTTGTTGTCGCTCATCCTTGCTCATACGCTCATGTAACTACAACAGACAATCAGATGCCATCTTTATAGTCGCATGGTACAACTGTCACAATGTGTAAGGGCACGATAAAGCGCGGTCGATAAGTCCTGTCAAAAGAGCTTACGACACGCTAACGCCCCCCCCCCCCCCCCCTCACCACCGCATGGTGTTGATTGTTCCATTGAATCAGTCAGTGAGACACGGCAAAACCCTGTCTTAGTGGATGTCGCGGAAGATGTTAAAAATTAATGAAGGGTAGTGGTGTGGGTGGGATGGGGGCTGTCCATCTAATGTGGTTAGTAAACTTGAGGTGACAAAGGTGTTGGGCGATGAGGTGATACGGTAAAACGCTTCTCTTGTACTTCTCATCATTAAGAGAAAAACTGGCACCAGTTGGTAATGTATCCTGCTTTTGGCTTCCTGCAAGACGCTGACTCCACTTTCTTTGGTGACTCATCATGTGATGAACCCAGAGAGTACATGGACTCAACTTGTATTTCTTTGTCCAGCATCACACTGAAGATCCAGACTGTTTATCTTCTGATCTTTCAAGCCAATATTGCACAGCATATAGCTCCTTTAAAGACCACACAGACACTTTTGGGTTCATCAGATTAAGGCCCAAACCCCTTTCTACCCTACAGGCCTCTTTTCCTAGCCTTACACCTGTAATTTGCAGTGTTAGTTAGCATTAGTGTGCCATATGAATCTTCAAACAGAGATATACATAAATGTATATATTTTTACTGATTGTCTGACATCAATGCTTTTAATGCCTATGAGGCCATATTACATTTTGGTGGATGGTGGTAGGTGAACGGGTACGAATGAGAAATATGGTTATGGAAACATGAAATATCAACATTTGCAGTTTTCTCAAATGAGCTGTCACACCTTTTTCGCCTTTTGCTCTTTTGTGTTTTGTACCAGAGACAAAAAGAGACCACCTCTCTTTGCCACAGCTCTGCGGTGAGAGATGAAGTCATCACTAAATCTTGATAATAACCCAACCTTAACGACCTCTGACCTCTCCCTCACCAGGCGTTGGGCTAAATTGCACCTTCATTTGGCTGCCGAGAGGCAGGGGACCACAGTTCGTGAAGATTGTGGGTCTTGAGCGTGTCGGTCCGGGGCCATGCCTCCTGCAGAGAGTTGTTCCTTTTGCTTTCAGAAGTTGGTGGGAAGGTCATCTCTAATTGGTACCTCTGCACTGGTTTCCTGCTGTGACCTCATCACTGTGATGGAGGAACCTGACTGTGACTCTGTACCACTCCAGCATTTTGAGATCCTGCCAACAGTGAGCACAGAGCCACACAAGAAAGAAGCCTTTGAGAATGACTGATTAATTATCACTGTGTATTTAAGAGTTAGATTTTAACACCTTGAAGAGTCTTCTTGAGGTTTGAAATGATGGATTAGACCAGCCCGGTGAAGAAAGAAAGAAAACATGGAACAAAAACACAGTAAGTAGAACCCACTTTCTAAAATTCACTTTTCTGTCAGTTTCGTTTGACTCTACCAATATTCAAAATCCTCCATGTCTTCAAATGATAAACACACATCAAACATTGCAGATTTAATCAAGATAAAGGCAACTCTTGCTAAGTTGTTAAGATACTACACTGGAAAAAGAAAAGGAGTTGGTCCTTTTACCTATTGTCATGGGCCCAGTAAAGAAACCATCTTTGTCCTGTGGTTCAGTTTGTTTCTGACGTTGCCTAGTCTCTAAGTGTGGTATCATGACAAACACAAGCGAATCTAGAACAATTTGTCCTGCTGCAACTTTTGTGGTCAAAACCTAATGAGCACAACTGTCTGATGCTGCACATTCCAGCGCGATGTTTGCATAATTGAGAGGACAAGGGCTTCTTTAATGCTAGACCAAACCATAAACTGCCCCAACTAGTCACAAGGCGCTCTCGAATGACTGCAAGCTGTTTTTTTTTTTATCTGTCACATCTTCATAACACTTGCCACAAACACACAGAAGGACGTCTTACGGAAGTTCATTGAACAATAGCCCTGTCTTCTGGCAGTTGTTTTTTTTTCTTTACACAAAATGAATTCATGGAGAAACGCTGAAAAAAGAAATGGCATCAGAGTCAGGGGTCATGAGCTGCGTATCCCTTTGATTTATTGGCACAAGATGAGCATCACACAACAGATAATGAAATCACTGCATCTATGGGCAACAGACAAAAAGATGTGCACAGCCTGTTAAGCAGAGAGAGATTTAAGAACATGGCAGACAAGCCAAATAATAAGACACCAAATATTACAACACAATAACATGGAGAATTATCTGTAGAGGAGATCTGTCAAATTTCGTACTCAGTTCTTTTAATGGTTTGATGCGCCTTCAAAAGCAGCGGTAATTAAAACCCGTACCAAAATTGATGAGTTTCTCCTCTAATTGTAACTCATTTTCCTCCTGCTCTTTGTCTAACACTGCCCTCATGATGTTCATTTACAGGTTCTCCTGCCACAGCCACGACTTGGCCTCTTAATGATGCTAATAGCAAAAAACATTGAGCCAGCAACAGTGAGTCTTTCGGAGGCACGGATCATTGTTCACGTCACAAAAAAGATCCCTCGGCCTCTGGGTGCTCTTTTTCCTCTCTCTTTGGCCTCCCTCCCTCCTGCCCTCCCTCCCTCTGCCTTTCTCTCTCCAGTAGGCCCGTGGGATTGTAAGGTTTGAAATGACACACAGTGGCTGACTGTCGCCCAGGGGCCTGGGTTCTGGCCTTGGCTGGCTGGATCTGTGTGGCAGCTGGTGAGCCCGCTGCCCTCTCTCTGGCCTGCAGCATCAACAGTGGTGGTAGTGGGTCTGATTGGAGCCTCACTCTGATCTCTGACTCTGCGGCTGACGCTCAACTGCTCACTGCTGCCCACACGACTGCCGAGGAAGTGGGACAGAGAGCGGGATGTAATCGGGAGCACACACACTGAGAAAACTAAACTGTCTGGTGAAATGGCTGGGATTGGATATGACAGACATAAAATACACACAAAAAAAACAAAACACCACACTCCTGATAGGGATGAGACCTGACCTGCACAACCTTCCCTTAGAAAACAAACATACGACCGAAGGCCTCCAAAAATTGCAGACAAAAAACACCTATGTAACTGACATCATTACTTCCTTAATTTATATGAAGGGTTAAGACTCCAAACCTTTTTAGTGTCAGCAGAATTAAATAAGATGATAAATCCTTACCTCCACTCCAACGATTGTTAAATTACTAAACCGACTGACATCTTTTAAAAGTGTGAATAAGAATATGAGCTGAGCTGTGTTTCAATAAGCAGGTTCCCTTAATAGAGGTTTTGTACCTTCAACACCTCAAGGTTTACTTCCATTTTATGTTTTGTTAATACATGTTTTAAAAGGAAAAAATGAGCCAAACACAGTTGAGGTACCATGTGACCAGAAAAAAAAAACAAAAGGCAGGAATCATGATCCCGAAAAAACACAAACACTGACAAAAGAAAACCAGAGAGAGAGAAATGACCGTGTGGAAACTAAGGATGTGTCTGATTAGTTGATTAAACCCATTAAACACCTTGTTGGTCGGCAACAGAAACGCTAGTTACTAGTTTTGCGGCGCGGTCCGGTCCAGTCCAGATCTCAGTGATGCCTGCTCGTGTAAATTCTGTTCCTGAGCACAACTACTGGAGAGAGGTGGCGTCGAATGCCGGGGTAGTGCTGGATGTGGTCGAACCATCGAGTCACATTCAAATACTGCTCCTTCTCCTGGATGGCCAAGTTCACCTGGGTGAGAGGAGAAACAGTTAAGGTTTACAGAGCATGTGTGGATTATTTAAGGGACTGAACAACACTGGGTCTGCAGCTGAATCACAGTTTTCAAGATAGGATGAGATCCTCCAGATTTGGCAAGGTCCACAGTAGGTTTTCATGTTTATTACAATAAAATTATTTATTATTTAGTCTGATTAAAATTTTCGCATCTGATTGTCTTCATTAAACAGCACCCGAGCAGCAAACATAAAGTCTCTCTTTCCTCTATTTGCTGTGACATGATTGGCAATGTTGTTATCCTGAGTGACTCAATGGGCAAAATGAGGACTAACCCAGAGGCTTCTGCACTGATGACTCAATTCACTGACACTTATGGGTAACCATTAAAAAACATTTTCCGTGTTATGGATATAATGTAAACACCTCTGAGGTTATTAAAAAAACTGTGTGTTGGCCATGAAAACTTCTGTTAAAACGCTCTTGATCACAGAGTTGAGGGGAATTTAGATGAATTTTACAGGAATAATAATGATGATGGTAGGACGACTGATATTCATTCCAGCTCCATCCCTGATTACTAAGATTTAAAGACACAAATATGGGTAATCAGGAACAGAAAGAAGACAGCAACAGGCAGCAGACATCTAACTTTACATTTTGGACATAGTTAAATAATTAAAACGTCAAAAATTAACAGATAAGTAACATTTGTTGACACCAACCACTCACGAGTCCTCACAAAAGCAGGGTGTGATGGTGTCTTTGGAAAATGAGTGCTTTTTAATTATCTAATTAACTGGAATGTGTCAAAGAGACAAAAAACCCTGCTTAAATCCACTGGAGCGTGGTCTGGGTTCAGTGCTGGTGTCATGTTGTTTTCCATGAATTGAACATCAGGACAGGCTGTGGTTCAGGGCTGGGCCAGCTGACCCCTTGTCCCCAAGGTTAAAAAGCCCACTGATTGCAAACCAAAGTGACGCTGCTCTGCCTGTTGGCGTGAGGCGATCTTCCATCTCTGCCACAACCGCTGCATCTCTCAACATGTGATGTCTCCCCTCCCTCCATCTCAGTCCAGCTTTTTTCCCATTTCTGAACTCACTTTTCTTTTTTTTAATCCTACGAGGCATAACAAACTTACTTGTCCCTGGTCTGAGGCTAAAGACATCACTTTGTGCCACATCACTTTATTTCTTTGGAGAGAAGTGAGAATGTGTTTGTAATCTGTGTGTTTACTGCAAACTTGTTCTTGATGCCCTTTGGCCATGTGACTGGTCTAATTGTGTGTTATGCACTGTGACAAATCGCTTATTAAAGTTGTGGTTTGACTGAAGTGAGCACTGATAGGAGGGAAAAGGATGGATGAAGGGATGGATGGATAGGCGGATGGACAGAACGATGGGTGACTCCTTGTTAAAACGTGGTGAGAACAGTATAGAGACACAACAAATCAATCAAATGTATAATTAAAAAAATCCCCACAGGACTTTGGGAAAGTTCGGTGGGATTTTATATTTTTGTACATGTTTCTCCAAAATCTTAATTGATGATAAACACTCAGATACTTGAACTTACTATGAGCGGTTGGATTCCATAGTACATGAGAATATCAGCTAAGGTGAACTGGTTTTCTGCCAGGTAGACCTTGTCTTGTAGATACATGTTGAGATCCTGGAAGAAAAAGAAAAGTCAACACATGATCAGATATGCAAATTAGCTCATTAGAATGCATTAAGATAAGTACGTGGTATACAGAGGATGAATCTCTGTATTGATTGATCAGGTGCTTGTGGTTGGCCGTCTCGTGCATGCTCTTATCGAACGATCCTATCGTTGTGTTGCTTAGACACAATCCCCATTTTTACCATTTCATCTTCCAAACAGAGAAGCCCATTCACTCCATGGCACATGTCGTGTGAGGTCACCCAGCCCACACCACACCACACCACACCACACCACACTCATGACTCCACTGTTTTACTGGAAAAATTCACCTTTGAACGTCTTTGCTCATCATCTGGGATGTGAAAGTAAAAGTTTGCGTCTTGGTCACAGCTGTTATAAAACGAAAAGTGAGTCTCTCCTGCCGGGCGGCTGACACTGCTGTCAGCCCGACCTGGAGCTGAGAGTAGCGGGGTGGCCAACAGAAACGCGTTGGGCTGCCCTGCATCACGCTGCCCTCTGTTTTCATCAAACGTCTCTTCTTCTATCACGGTTAGTTTAATGGTTTGGTTGTTTTAGACTTGGCTGCCACACTGCTGCTCCTGCATTTCTATAGTGATGATGCGTCTACTACTTTTAGGGAACTGTCCTAGATCCTAGCTTGTGTGTGTCTGTGTGTTGTGCTATGTGAATGGGAATAATCTGTAACCTAAGGGGGTATAGCTTCTCTCCCCATGACTGGCGACTTGGTACAGATGCGTACAAAAATGGCTATTTGTTTACTATGCTACCAAATGACTAAATCTAATGAAGCTATCCTAAACTTGGACAGCATGATGTGTGTTTTTCCAGCCCATGTTGTGCGTAGAAGTGCTGGTCCCAGGGGAAGGGACCATCTTTAGCACTTGTACATTGTGCGAAGGAAACACTCCACGCATACAGAACATCTTGGGGGCAAATGGAGTTATTGTGCAGCAAGAGTGGGTGATGCCAAACAAGGCATGAAGACTGCAGACTTCCTCCCCTTCCACAATCAGATCCTTGCTTTTCTTAGCCTACAGCCATGGAGCTGAAGCCCAGTCAAGCATCAGATGAGGGGACCGCTCTCCTACCACACCCACCCAGCACATGGTTTCCTATCTACCTGCCCCCACCTTAACTCTTTAACTGTGCTCTTATATGTAGATAAGATAATATAGATATACCTCATTGTTTCAGTGAGGGGAAATTGCTGCTCCAACAGGATACAAGTCTCACAGTGTCTTCTATTAATTGTTGTTAAATACACTTAAAATAATGTACCCAAATGTAATTACCTACTACTACTGATAGCTGCATAGTATGGACAAATTTTCACATGCTGAATGTCTCAGTAACTAAGCACACAGCATACCAAATGGATGTAGTAAATTCAGATACTTCATGACAACATTTTATCTAGCAGACCGATCAGTGCCTCAGGCTGCAATAAATACATTTTAAAAATGTAAATAATTTCCATATAGTGGAGGATGAATTATTTTTCTCCACCAATTATCACCAAAAAATAAAAGGTGGTTAAGTTCAAAATATGTGAAATCATCTACTTAGGTTAATATTTTGTTTTAACAGGGTTTTCACTCGTAAATAATGAAAATCATCAGAGAGACTCGGCCACATGTTTGAGCCTCGGTCAGACGCAGGATGTTTGAGCTGTTTGTTAGCTTGTTAGTAGCAGTGGCTGTTCACACAGTGTTAGCAGTTGTGCTAATGCAAACTCTCACTCTCTGCACTGACGAGGTTTCAAGTTAATGTTGACCTTTTTATTCTGTGCATGCTGTACGAGCTGTGATGAGGGGGGAAGGGTGAGTGGGAGAAATTTGATACTGATATGATCACGTATCTTTCTGCCCTAATTATAATCCATTTGCATTTCATTGCATGTCTGTGTCCATTTATTTCTAATCTATTTTTCTATAGATACATTCCATTATATTGGAACCACAGAGAGACCCATGCTCTATTTCTAACCCTCAGTCCAATTCGATTTCCTTTGTTGCTGCCTTTCTATATATTTGTTCCAAACACAGAGACCTCTTGAGTTCACACAACTCTCTACTGGCCCTGGACCCTTCAGTACCCATTACTTTGATACCTCAGGTCTCTCAAAAATATAATGCCTGGATACAATGGCTGTGGAAAATCCAGGCTTTCCGCCAAGCTAAGCAGCACGGCGGTCTACATTGACCACCATGCTGGGCATTAGTATCAAGGAATTCAGGGCGGCTCCGTTGGAAACCTCACCAGGGACATCTGTTGGGTAGAAGGCCTCAGGGTCTGAACACTCTCCAAATGTACCGAAGTCTCCAACAATGACCCCGGTGAAACCCCTGAAATCTTAATTGAACTTATATTTCTGTCATTTTGGAGATGTATTTTTCTGTAAAATACAGACAGCAATCAAAAAAACCTGTGATGACACACAGGGGGTGTTGACTTAAGACAAAGAAAGAATCGTCCTCACACACTACTACCTAAACTGATTCAAAGTGGAGTAACAGACTTTCCCAATCATTCAGCTAACTTCAGGTTCAGGGCCAAAGCTGCCTGGCTTGTTTATAGTCACGTTGCATGAATGACGAGATGACTTCTGAAACAAGTCTGAGCTTTTAAATTTCTGAATTTCTTATTTGCATCCTGGGGTGAGAGGGTTTAAGAATTCATGCAGTTGACAGTGTTTAGCTCTGGACAATTTAATGGGAGAAGACTCAAGTGCTTGACAGAAGAAGAAGAGCGTTACGGACAGAGCTAAAGCAGCAGGACAGGACAGGGGGCCAACGGGCACCAGAGCTGAGCCGCTCAGGGCAACTTCCTTCTGTAAGTGGCACCATTAAAATATTTAAGAGGCCTGTCCAGATAACATGCTGCCACACAGCATGACTCCTCACCCATACCACATACACAGACACACACACACACAGACACACACACTTCATGGTGACAGGTCAGTGCCAAGAGGCGCTTAGCGTCCAGCAGACCAATGGCTGACGATCTATTTCATGCTGACTGGCGTCAGGCATATTAAAACATTTTTCTCTGTCGTGTGGGGCCATGTCACTGAAGGGCAATACATCAGTCTGTATTCCTGTCTTTTGTGCCTTAACAAGACCAATGCACACACACACACACACACAGAGGTTTAGCTGGTGGACAGACAAAAAGGATTGTGACAGAAACAGAGATGCTGAGAAACTGAACTCTGTAAAAATCTGGGATAATCACACACACAGATAATTTTAACCACTTTTCAAAGTAGTAGAACAGATCTCATAGATTTCCTTTCATATCAGGCTCTATACCTTGAGGATGGTCTTGATGTCGTCCTTTGTGCAGTTGTTCAGCTTGGTGACTCTGTACTCCAGCCACTGCTGCACCACGGCCCTGCTCTCTGCAGAGTCGCCCAACAGCTCCGGGCGATTGGCCTCTTTCACCAGGTGACAGGCGACTGTCACCAGTCCCACCAGCGGAGGGCCATTATTATTCTGTAACACAGGTACCTGCAGGGAGAGGTGAGCCAGAGAGAGAGAGAGCAGTGATGTGGGGAGAGATGAAGCAGAAAAAAAATATGTATTTGATTTTACTTTGTTCATGTGATCAGGGAATACTGATATCTATGCACATTCATGAACAAATGTAGTTCGATGAACAGTGATTGCAAAAATTTCACGTGATAAAACAGAATATGATGCTGTGTATAAATTACATGACATGATGTGAATATACTGACACCCAGATGAAGGCTCATTATAGAAATACAAGACAAATGGCTGTGTTAACTTTCACTACAGCAGCCTTGAAGGTAATACATTTATAGTTTTACTCTCCTCCCTCTTTCATCCATCAGTACTCCTGGTGCAAACCTCACACCTCCGTACAGTGGGACCCTGACAGACGGCTCACTCCACCCCTCTTCTCTGACGGGCATGCGCAGAGCACGGAGCTATTTCCATTGTGCTAACGTGTGCAATAAGCCGGCTGACATCGCATGTAGTTGCCTGGATTTACTCTGAAATATCATGCTAACTAATACCTACACGCACAAGGTTTCAGATGGTACTAAGAGGTAGAGATGCTAAGAAAACAACCTGGATTTCCAACACGCATGGCTAGCTCATTGGCATACCATGCTAGCTAGTGCTAGACAGCTAACGTGCTTCCTTTCCAATAAAACATCGGTTTAAAGTCGACAGCGGACGCCGCATCAATGAACCGATATATCACCTTTTTGTCGCCCTGTGTGCTGTACTTGTTCGGCTTTTTAAGTCCTAAATATTTCTCCAGCGATGACAGCTCCCGTAGCGCCATGTTTCTCTCAGTCGGAGGGGGGGAGCGTGAGAGTAGCGTGTGTGTGACGTGATTGGGTGAAAGTGCCAAGTCCCGCCTACCAGCCTTTCACCGACTGGAGTCTCGGCCAATGAGAATACAGAGCTTCTTAAGTTGCATCAGTGAATGAGACATCATAAATATGATGAAAATATGAGGGAGTGGATGAAGCTGACCATCAAAGGTAAGTGTTATTCAGATCTGTGAGTTCACAATCATCTCCTGAGTTATGGTGAAACACAATCAAAGTTTGAGCTTTATTTTGTGCTTCATCAAAGTTGTGTGTATCTTTCTCTGGCTCTAATATGAGGTGTCTTGTGTCAGTGCTTGATTTTGCTCAGTATCAGGTCAATTTCCCCATAAGGACATGACACCTGTCAGACAAAGCTGAGTTTAATAACTACAGTGCAGTGTGTGTGTGTGTGTGTGTGTGTTAGTATGAGCTTGTTTATATCTGTGACAGCTGGGATGAGGTGCCATATAAGCTTTTCTTTCCATCCTCAGTGCTTCCTCTTTTTTACAGCTCACCTTGATAACAAACCGAAAGGGCAGGTTGGCAACTAAAACGAAACACCAATATATTCAAACTACAGTCAAATAGACGAAGAGATGACAAGTAGGAAAGACTCATTTTAACTGCAGTTTTCAAGGACTACATTTACTTGTGCAGCAGTATCTCTTACTTGAGTAAAAGAAGCAACGCAATGATGTAAATTACCACTGAAAGTCAAGCATTTGAAATCTGATTTAAGTAAACCCACAATAGTTCATTATTTAGGTTACACTGGCAGAATTGCCTATGTCAGTGCCTATGCATCAGCTTTCACATAGCAAGTCATGTGTGAATATCAAACCCACAGAATATGATAGTATAATCAGTTAATGATGAATACCTGGGTCAGCCTAATAAACGTGTTTGAAGTTGCTTGATTCCCGTATGGGCAGCAGTTGCTCTTCATGTGAACTACTTTCATTGATGTTTATTGCCTTGCACATCCACTGCATTCACATCATCGCTTTTCATCGCATGCACTTAATACGAGAGAGCAGATGATATTTTTAAACCCACTTTGTTGAGAAAAAGCTGTCCCAGAAAGCAAATTAATTATAAGAATGAGTACACAGACTATCACAAATGATTAGATGCCACAAAACAAGGTAAAGCTAATTTTCTGTTTTTTCATCCAACCTTCCATTTTTGCTGTTTGTTTATAGGCCCTAGCACGTCATACACTTTTACCCTAGTAGGCCTTCCATAAATGCATGCCTGCAGCGTTAAAGAGTGTCTCCTTTAACTAAATGCCTCGAAGCTGCCACATCCTGTCTGTACTCAGGCGGGCTGAGGACAGCGATCCCCAGTGCCCAGGACTAACTGTAGCCTGTGGGAGTTTTCTCATGCCGATTGTGATACACAATCTGGGGTCACATTAGTAAGGAAATCTACAGTGGGGGTCACTGACAATGCCGTGGGGCTTCCCAAGGCAGGCACAGCCATAAACACAGCCTCAGTCCTGGTAGATATATTCCCCTTTGCCTAGTCTGTAGCTTACAATATGCTGTTACACTGATTTGTCTAGCTGGGATGCAGGGTCACAGCCCTGCCTGTCTCCTCCGCTACCTTTCATGACCTGTGAAAGCTGACTGAGTACTGTATTTTAACCACACAGATGCTTCGCAGAAGGAGACGAGGAGGATCGGTTGTGAGTAGTCGACATGAACGCTGTCAGCACAGATTGGTGAAATTGCATATTGGTGCTAGGTCGGATCCCCAGTGTGGAGCGAACGAGGAGTGAGGGGCCGGGGTGGCAGGGTGACAGTTTGGGAAAAAAAACGCTGTGAGTTGTGAGATGATGACAGACAGATGTATGTGGGTTGGAGTGCTGCGTGTACCTTCAGCTCCTGTCAGGCTTCAATTTTGATTTTATCTTGTCCAAAGAGGTTGATGCATATTTAACTTCAAAGAAAGAAAGAAAGAAAGAAAGAAAGAGATTTTGCTAAATGGATCATATCATTTGATTGTGACAGATTTAGCTTTTGCAACTGTTATAAAAACATAAAATGTAATAGAAAAATCTTTTGGAGGTTGATTCAAAAATAGCAAAGGAGAAAAAAAATCCAAAAATATCATCATTTCTGGAGGCTGTGGCAAACAAATCTTCACTATTCACAACTGAATTCAACTGAATACAACTGAAAATCCAAGGTCAGTAAAAACAAAATGTATCAGTTTACCACTATATAAAAAAGGGAAAACAATCAATCTGCAAACAAGATATGAAAAATAGAAACTTTCTCCTACTTCTGTTTTGAAGCTTAAACTCAGGAAGAAAAAAAAAAGCAACTCCACATCTCCACAACATGTTTCTCATCCATCTCTGAGCCACTCGGAGCCACTATACAGTGAGTCACTTTCAGCTAGTGTAGTATGTGACTAGTGGTAGTCCGTGCAGTGTTTCTTTTGGCTGCGGAGCTGCTGGCTCTTGTAGTGGAGGAGAATCAGAGGATGCCAGAAATGTCACAGCTCCAGGTGAGGCCTGTGGGCCTCCATGACGACAATTGTGATGGGATTATAGGACCCACTCTGCTGCTCCGTGCAGAAACAGGCACCCAAAGGCTAAAAACAACAGCTAGTCCCCCCCAGCCCCCACCCTCCACTCCATCATCACACACACAAACACACACATACATGCAAATGAGTGTATGATAAAATTTCTTTTACGAGGGGGGTTGGGTGACGGGTTGGATGAGCCAGTGACAGGGGTGGAGTGATGACATTGACATTGTGGTATTTTATGTCTTTCCCTTAACATCTATGCACGTGATTAGCATTGGAAGGCAACTAAGTATGTGTGGTTGCATCTCTGGCTGATCAGAAGAGGCCCCGGAGACAAACGAATGAGTAATAAAGGCAGTTTCTCCATTTCCTCCTCCTCTGCTTACATGCCAACCCACAAGGCTGTGGGACATGCTGGGAGACACAGTACCAGCTCACAACAAACCATGTCCCTGCCTCCCATCCAGCAGAAGTCACTTAGGACCATTAATTACCGCTCTGAATTTCCTCCTCCTTACCCGTAGTCATCCGTGTCCCCCTCAGATAAACAACCTCGGTGGGAGGATCTTGATTATTATAGCTTCTGAAAAGTCAGATTGTCTTTTATTGAAGTTGCCCACTGGCCTTGCAGGTTTCTCTCCATCTCCGTCTCTCTCTCTCTCTCTAATCTCCCTCTGTCTCACTCTCTTGTTCCGTGTCTCTCGTTCATGATTCAGGCGAAATCTTGGAGGAAACTGTTCTGCTGTGGCCGCGAGGTTGATGAGGGAGACTCCCATGTTGTTGGAGGTTTGAACTCACGCAACTCATGTGAAGTTAAAGCATGCAGACACATGCACACACACATACATAGACACACACACACACACATGCTAAACTCAGGCTGCAGGCTGCACACAGAGCTATTTTTCTGTCGCTCACCAGCAGGGGGCACTGTGGATCTTTCAAAAAATCCTAAAGTCCATCTGTGCACTGAACAGTCCAGTTGTATCTAACAAAACTCCCTTGTAAAAATGAACTTTTTTTCTCCCTATCTGAAATAAGAAAGTGATTATTAAAAAGAGATTGAATCATGGGGAACTTATAGGAGCACTGAAATCACTGAAAGTGTAACTTGAAAAATAATGAAACCAATATGTTAAGTTTTTCCTTGAGAAGAGAATGAACCACTTTTACTGTCTTTTAAGAGCAGCGTAATTCAACAAAGAAAATTACTTTATGGTATTATTTTTAAGATTAAAAGGTACCTGTTGATGAGAAAATGTGCATGCTACACTTGCAGTAATATCTGGGCTGTGCAGTGAAGAGCAGGTTCAGATGTGCTGTTCTCACATTAATAAATATTTCTTTTTCTTTTCACGCTGAAAACTTGTTTTGATCTTTCTGAGTGTGTGATGTTTAACAATCTCAGGTATATGAGAACGCTCTTGGGAAAACTCTGCCTCGGTCCTAATCCTCCCCCGCTCATCCGTCTTCATGTCTTTAACCCATTAACTTGATTCACTACCTCTGGAGTGGGAAAGTGAATGCTCAGGCCGGCACTTGTCTCTCATATGACTGTGTCCACTATACCCCTTTCATGTGGCACTTTATGGCCTGCTAGAGCGGGCTGGAAAGGAGATGTATGTGAGTGTGAGGCCGAGAAAGAATACGAAGAGTAAGAGGGGGTGAGTGGAGAGATAGATATAGGGAGATTCAGAGGGTTATTTGTCCCTCTTCCCCTCTCTGAGAGCCAGGAATCATGGTCTGCATGACAGGTCGCCAGCCCCCATCGGGAGTGATCTATATGAGACCCTCTTTATTGGCAATTTCAACCAAGGGACAGATGAGACTGCAGCCAACCAGCCGGACAGCCAGACTATGATGAAAGTGCCCAGGACTCACCTGTGACTCTCGCACTGAAGGCTAGAGAAATAATACATCAGAGGTTATATGTGGAGATATGTGCTGTGTGTGGTGTGTAGATGTTTGAGCCATAAGTACTGTATGTGTGTGTGCGTGTGCCTGTGTGGTAGAAATAATGTATGGCTGCTGTCATGCCCAGAGGTCTCTGTTTAGTATGGGGAGAATCACTGAGCTGTGTTGCAGGCAGATTTTCGAACGCGATGCTTTGGTTACTTTACATATTGTTGGAATGTAGGGTAAATAATTCAACTCAGAGCAACAGTCAAGACTTATTGCTTTTGGCCTCTTTGGTGTAACAAGGCTGTTGAACGTGCGTCCATAACAAAGCTCATAGTTACTGCACTGCATGTGAACCATATAAAACTCTGTCTGTACTGTATGAGTTGAGTATTGTTCTGCCTCAGTGCTGAGAAACATTAAAAAGCATTCAAAAACCTTGATGTAACGCTGATTGTAATAAAACATTAAAGCCACCATAAGTACTAAAACATCACTTTAAGATTCTGATTGAACTGAAACATAACTCCATTCTCCCACAGACTTCTCCTAACATCCTGCACTGGGTAACACTGATATCACATTCAGCCCTTCTCTCCCAAGTATGCGAAACACATTTCCCATTTTTCAAAGTCTTGAATCGCACGAGGCAAATCACTGGGAACTAGCATGACAACATTCAAGCTCTGAGCAGACAATATATCCCGGGGCCATTTTTCCATCCAATGCGCTGCTGAATGAAAGACAGAAGCTTGCAAAGTGACGAACACCATGAAATAGCCCTGTAATGAACAACTGCTCTCATATGAGGAGGCCTGTTCAGTTAGGACCAGCCATTAGACCCGTGTCTCTCTGTTCACTCTAAATCGATTAGTACAGTCTGCAAAGCATTGATCAGCGGTTTGCTTTCAAGTGTCGGGATGGTGGTGGAGCGGTTTAGAAAATACAGATTTAATAGCACTGAACAGGTTTAGAGAGAAGAAAACTAAAATCTCCCCCATTTATGGTCGGTATAAAGCCATACCCAAGAGCGTGACAATACAAGAGCAGACTTATGATTCTGACAGTGGTAGGAATTAGGATTGTGGTGTGAGCTAGTGTCTTTATAAATACTTTTGAGGTTGTGTCACCTTAACCCCGATGATCAATTCTCCTTCAACAGCTTTAAAAAAACATACTGAGCCACCTGGGCACGTAATGATTTTGAGAATTTCCTGTTTCAATGTATCACCTATGACTGAGGTTTCAAAAACTCCAGCTATAAAACATAGAAAGAGCTGATGTAGAGTCAGAGTTAGTTGACTCCAAACATATAGTGATGTCACTGTTCAGGATGACATACTACATTTCTGTGTGTGGGTGATTTTCTTAGCAAACACAAAGAATTAATCGGCCCATATAAAAGTTATAATATTTCCAATTTTGGTATAATACCAATGCTTTAAACTAATATTTCACCAGTTTTATCAAATGTTGAAGCTCAATTTGTGGCAATGTGAAGCTTTTCCTGTTAATATTCTTTTTATTTTAATATGTTAATTAAAAAAATTGCATGAAAATAAAGGAATACAGTTAAAAGGGGAAAAAATACTGTTAGTGATAATTGTAAGGGCTATTGTCATGTTGGAGTGAAATAAAGAAGGCTAAAGGTTTTAGGCTATAAAAATAAAACTGGCCTAATTCTAGAAAAGAGAAAAATGTTATGATGCAAATTATCATAAGTTATAAATGACAAATCTCAACCTTGGTGTTTAACTAAGTGACATACTGTTACTGTTACTGTATGTTGAAAATGTTTTGCCCTTGTGTTGGTGTGTATTGCCACTGGCCAGATCTATTCCAATATGCAATCAGTAATGATTTCACCTCCACATTTGCAGTAATGACAGACATGCAGGTGCGCAGGCTTAAAGTATTTAATTTCATTACAATCTAATAAGGTATTGAGTTATATAACATAATCTGGATCTGTCTACGTTCCATATATATATATACATAACATATTTACATCTATATGTGCAGGTTGTGTGCCTTTGTGTGTGTGTGTTAATCCCTGATCCATGATGCATGTATATTTTATGTCTATATATATATATTTCTGTGTGATTACCTCCTGTGCATTGTGTTGTACTCTCTGCAGTGGCTGTCAGCGCTCCTCAGTGTTTGTCATTCTGTCTGTCTGTGTTTGTCATCCTGTCCCAGCTCCAGTGTACACTCAGCCTCTAATTAACTTAATAAAGTGTAGCAATTTTGACATTTAGGGGCCTAATTTGCTCCACAGTAGTAGCCGGCTGACCGGCGTTGCAGATAAGGCAGACTGACAGGATCAGAGAAAAGTCTGTTTATCTGGGAAATTAAAGGGTAAAAAGAGGCCTGGCCTTGGTGATAGGTACTCTCCTGTACCGTACGTGTGTGTGTGTGTGTGTATGGGGGGGGGGGGTTATTGAAGAGAGAACTTTTGTGGTCGTATGTGTGTGAACCTGGGTTTGTGTGTTTGTGTCTGTGTTTTTCCGAGTGTGTACGTGAGAGACAGGCTCAGTTATTACTTAAATGGCTTTCGATATAGGCTGATACAGAATGTCCGCTTGTTTAGGCCAATCAACATTACCATCTAAAATGCTGAACTTGTAACCTTTGCCTCAGGTTTCTCGGGGTTTGCTGGTGGCGCTTCACATGTGCTGTGTTCTGTCTTTGCAAATTTCCCTCTTAATAAAGCTATCAGATTTACCAATAGGCAGAGAGAGAGAGAGAGAGAGAGACACACACACACACACACATACACACACAGCAGTGCTCTGTTTGCAGATGCAGCCAAAGACAATCTTCCCATCTACCTGGGGGGACCTGCTAGCACTATAGCGCTCGCGGCTATACACATCCTCCATCAAAACATCACTGACAGAGAAGTCAAGTCGCTCCCTCTCTCCCCTCCTGCCGCCTCCGACCCGTAAACCATTTATCTTGAGATAACTTTGTCAGATTGTCAACCAAACTCTCCGTTGGGAGCCGAGCCCAAAGCCTATTATGGGGGAATCAGTGCAGACCGAGGCTGGTCACTGCTAAACGGATACTCCCTCTGAGCTCCCCCCCGCCTTGACTGCATTATTGGGGCTGCTGTTCCCACATCCGCTCAAGTCAGCCACAGTTAGGCAGCCGGTAATCGAGTTGCTGAAACTGCATTGCTTTATTGAATACATAAACAGAGATTGGTTATCAGTGAGCAGATGTAATGCTTGTAAAAATGCGAGTATAACTGCATTCAGTGTTGTTGACACCAGTGTCACTCATTCCTATCTTCCTTCCTTCCGTCCATCTGTTAGGAATCAAATGTGTGTACATACATACATACAAAAAACACATTGTGGTAACTGTGTTGGTGGCAGCAGTAGTGTCAGAGTGATGGGTTTGTGTGTGTTGTGTGTGTCTGTGTTTCCCTTAACCCCGATGCTTTGTGACATGTTGCCCAGGCCACTCGGTGCTATTCCCAGCCAGGAGACCTTGGGTTCCTGAATAATTTGCCACCTCTAATCTCGAGTGGTCTTGATTTATTCTGGGATGCCTTTGAAGTGCCAACATGCTGAGGGCTTTTACGGGGATGGCTACCAAACTAAAGAGACTAACAACAGCAATAAAGGGAATTGAAAGTGGGATAGCCACAGCGAGAGGGGGACGAGGGGAATATGTTCTCCTTAGAAAGTTGGTGCCCTGCTTTCAGAGCTCTCTCTTAGCACACGGCACTCCAAGGCTTTTCAAACAGAGAGGGAGTTATTCATTATATAATAGCCTGAAATGTATAATCTAATATATAATGGAGTGAAATGTTGTCGTACCACTGACCTTGCAATAAGGTCAAGCCAGTCTGACTTATTGATTTGGCATCTGACTTTAAGATACCAGAGTTCTCTTGACTGACTTGACTTGGAACATTTCCATACACACAAGTATCTTGGTGTGGACAGAGTGAAACATGGAGAAAAATGGATGGAAACACTATGGTATCTGACCCAACCAGATTGATCAACCAGCACACAATGACCTAGCTTATTAGTTAAGACAAATAAAAGGACCTGTTAACGACAGATGCATCCAAAATCACATTATAAAAGAAGAATAATCACAATTTCTTCATAGATAATAAAAGTGATTGACATCCGCTAATTCCCTGTTCCGTATTTAAGAGCACATATTGCTCTTGTTTTTCAATGTAGCACATTATCTTAAATATTACAGCTAATGGATATGACAAGGATGGAAACATGGGGACCCTGATCGAGCTCCTTTTTGAATATCTTAATGAGATTTCTACACTTCTCAGCTGGTGGTTTGGCACTCCAGTTTTCTCAGGTCCCATGGGTGCCATCTCCTAAATGCCAGTTTCGGCTTTCTCCATATATGTTCAATTGGATTAAGATCGGGACTCACAGCAGGCCCCTACAAAGCAGGCCAATGTTTTCTTCTCACCCAGAAAGAGCTCAGTGACATCATGTATGTGCAGTGTTACACTTCAGCATGCCTTAATAATGCTCAATCATTCTGCTGTGCGCAGATTCAAGGTACCCACATACAACAAAGCAGGCACATAGCATTTACTCTCTCTGTGCAAACACTTTTTTTTCCACATACCCTGATACTTTCAGCTGTGCTGCCATGTAAATGTTTAAAGTATTACAGGAAACAGTTTGTCACCTGAATGCCAGATTTAAAAGCAAAACACAATTTTGAGAGCAACAGCTAAATGAAATGATTTGACTTCTGAAAATGATGATGAACAACCACTTTGACAAATAAAGTGACCTACTCTGGAAACACAATCTTCCTGCATGCCCATTAGTGCTGACCCTGGTGAGCATGTGTGTGTGTGTGTGTGTGTGTGTGTGTGTGTGTGTGTAGATGTTATAAGCTGTTTAAGTGCAGAGTGCAGTCCCAGGTGCTCTCTTGCTTGTTTTGGGGCCAAGCCCCTGAAGGCCATGGTGGGGGCCTGTTGTTTGGGCTGGGGGGCTGAGCACTGAGATTTATTCTGAGGAGGAATCACTACGCTCATTACTCTCAATAGGATCTTGTGGTGTTTACTGAACACACCTGAGGCAAAACATGGCAAACCGTTTGCTGAACCAAATCCAAACACTGATGTTGCGCGCATTCATGTTTTTCTTACTATTTCTTGGGAGAGAACTCACATTTTCAAGCCACTTTCTATTTGGCCAGTGAACAACTAAGTTGCTTGGATTTAGCCTGGTTCCTACTGTCAAAATCTCCATCTATAGTATTAACACAGGTTTTTGGTGCTTAATGTGTAAAAATATACAAAATATATATCAAAGCCAAAACCTCAAAGTTCAAATATAGGACAATGGGGTCAGGCGGAGGCTGGAAGTGATTCATTATAAGAATCCAAACCTCACAATCCAAAGCCAATGCCATTACCCACTGAGTTATCCAACTGGGTGAGTTAAGTTCTCACATCCACTATTCTATCAACTTACATTACATTAACGTCAGTCATATAACTGAAATCTTCTGCTACCGGTTACAGCAAAGACTTTTCACATCTATTCATTATAAGAAAGCAAGCTCTTCTTCTGCAGCACACTGGCCCAGAGTGGGATTGGAACCCCCAGCCTCCTGGGCCGAACATGTCAACTGATTCTCACCCAGGAAAGACTAGACGGGTAAAATTACAAAAGCCAGGTGTTTTAAATCAGATTAGAGGGAACATCTAGGATGTTTGTGGTGTTTATCGCCTACTTTACTGTCAAAGTCTAACACACACATACACACACTCACACAAATGCACAGACAAGTTTACAGTTCCTTCATGTCAGTGTTTGGAGAGAGAGAGAGAGAGAGAGAGAAAAGATCATGTGTCTGATTTTCTAGTTTGCATCTGTTGTCCCTGGGCAGGTAGATGAAATACACCCTCAGTTACAGCAAAAAGTCCATCAGTGTGAGATAAATAAAATACAATAAATCTGAACCAGTCACTGGTCGTGACACATTTCTGCTAACTTTACCCGAAGCTTTAGGCTGATTTTAAACTCCACAAAGCTTCCTGAGTTTCCAGTGTTTGTGTAGTTCCACTTGCCCATTACTTTAAATGAGAAAGCAGCTTGGTCTATGAAATTGACCAAAGGCAGTCACCTTTAGTAGTAGATGCTCTGGTCCCACTGGTCTTTGCACTGCTAGGATAGGCCAGGCATGTAGGATTATGAATAGTTTTTAAGACCAGTCATGAATCAGAGTAAAGCAGGAAGTTATCACACCTGAGGAAGGTATATTTCTTCCAGGGCGTTACATTAATGATGTGGTAGAAGAGGAGATTTGCAGCATGACTGTGCAGCTGCACAAACCTGCAGAACTGATGTGATGCAATTGCAAACATGTCAAGACAGACCAGAATCTGAGAGGAATAGTGTCGAGCAAACCAGGCCACAATGATATGAAGTTGTTTGGAGAGCAAAGGTTGGCTCTATCCAGTCATGTATGGTGTCCCTAATAAAGAGCTTTATATGTGTATATAATGAGGCAGAGAGAAGCAAACACGAATAATGATAACTCTGATGTGATTATATGGGCAATAAGGCGATAACAGACCAGAGAAATCCAACGTATTACCCAACGCAACCTGTTAGAAGACGACAAGATGACGTGTGCAGTGGCCGTGACTAAGTACACACAAATCATCTGAGATGAAAAAAAAATGAAATGGGGGTACATTATATCGATTTCATTTCTTTTTTTTAAACTATTTTGTCTTATTAGAGGTAACTGAGCGAGACAGACAGCCTCGTTATTACCCAGTGAGATGGAGCAGGGAGACTCCACCTCACCTTCTCCATCAAGTGGCCCAGTCATGCCAGGGACAATGGCACCGGAGAAGGGAGGGTGGGATAGGATGGAGGAGTCGTTGCAGTAGCAGAACGGGTAGCCCTGCCTGTCATCTCTGTCTCGTCCACGCTCGCCAATCTCACTAACTATACTCTCCCATGACCCAGGCTCTTTCTCCCTCTCCTCTCTCTCTCTCTCTCTCTCTCTCTCTCTCTCTCTCTCTCTCTCTCTCTCATATTCACTGGCTGGGTTTTCTACCAGTGCTGACAACCCACATGTAATTAAGGGCCATGAATGCAGTGCTACCTATAAGTGGAGCTGACAGCAAGAGGCCTACCTATAGCTTCCCTCCTCCTCCTGTGCACTGGTTGAGCAGCAGCTCAGTGGAGCAGTGGGGAGGATGAGGGACGGCTGCAGACGCACTGGCCCTAATTGATGGTCTCTTATTCTGCGGAGGGTGGGTCTGGGTGGGTGGGTGTGAGGAGGCGTGAGGGTGGCTATCATCGGATTGGGGAATGGCTGGATATCTAAGTGTCCCCCTTTTCCCGTCACCATCACCCCACTTCCTCGTGGTTCGTCTCTAGCTCTCCCCGCCTGGCCTGCTTCTGTAGCAAAGTCTGGCACAGTTACTATCGAGCACGCCTCTCTTCCTCTCAGTTTCACTGCTTCTGTCTCAGCTCTAATCTCTTGATGTACTGGAAAAGAGAGTCAGAGACCTCATGTTGTTGGTCCATTAAAAATAGCAGTGTGCTGTATATCAATATAGATCCTTAGACAGAAGCTGACTTGGGATCTACAGAAGCATATCGCAGCCACAGAGAATGAGAGACAGTGAAAAAAGCGAGAATTGACATGTGGACTGAGTGAGAGGAGGAGGAAGGATGTAACGAGAAAAAAAAGAGGATTGACAAAGAAGAAAAGTGAGTGACAGGGGAAGGGGACGGAAGTGAGGGAGCACTTTCAGCGTCGGACCCCGAGAGGTCACGTCGGCTGTAGACGTTTATGTATATGTGTCAACCATGAAGACGTGATAATGGCAGGACATCTCAGAGGAACTATCCCTGAGCTGCTCCCTCCGCCCACGCCCCACTGTTGTTACCGCACTGATGAGCAAGCGAACAGGGGGAGTGGGGAAGACGAAGAGAATATAGGGTGGTGGTGGTGGCGGTGGGTGGGGGGGTTTCAGTTGTGAGCCGTCGAGTGATTAGAGCAATTACTTGTCAAAGATCTGTCACGGCCGATCACATCCGTCCCCTTTTGTCTCCGCAGAGACAGGCAAAGGGGTGACCCAGACCTGCCTGCATCTGACCGACTGCAGCCCTCACTCTGTGTGTGTGTGTGTGCGCGTGTGAGAGAGAGTATGTGTTGCTAGTGATATTAGATTGTACAGACCTGCCATGCCATGACACACCCCAGATCATTATCCTCTAATAATGACTCCCAATGCAGAGGTGGGAGTGTTGTTGCTAAGGATGGTTGGTGATTGGGTGGGTTGTTAGCGTGGGCGGAGACAGGGTGTCAGTGTGTATCCATGCACTTAAGTATGTGACAATAAGACATTTGTGTTTGATATTATAGTTTTGCTTCTCAATTCCCATAAGAGCACATCATAACATAATATAACACTAGTATCACGTGTCATTGTTCAAAATGTTTCACTTCCTCATTCCCTCTTGATTTCTTTTCTGGAGCCAAATTTTATGAGAATGTGAATTCGATCTCCAGTAACCTTCTTAACATACCTTCATTTCATATATACATCCACCATGGCTTCAAAGTTTGGAAGAGAAAAGAAAATAGTGAAAAAGTGATATCGCCACACACTTACAATGAGATTATAGTCAATCTGTTCACGTCTCCTGTTCCTTTCACTCTGTTTGTTCTCACTTTGGTTCTCCCTCTCCCTCTAGCCTTCCTTCCTCTCCTGCCTGTTTGGCTCTGCTAAATTCAGCACTGTGACACTGTGCGAAGGCTTTTGGCAGAGCAGCACTGTTAGGGAGGACCGACTGGCCCCGCAGATCCCCTGCTGCGAGAACCCATGGCCGCACAGCTTGGAGATCACTGCAGATGACCTGCGTTGTTGCTGTGCTCGTGTGCTTATGGGTGCACACACTCCTGCATTGTTGTGCCTCTCATGTTTCTCTCAGTCCTACCCGACCTTCTCTGCCGCAAGTGTACAAACATGTTATTTCAGTGTTGGGGTGGGAAAAGTCTCTGAGGTCAAATCTAATTCCACTTTTTCCAGCTATTTGTTTCCTTATGCATCTATCTACCTAGTCACATATGAGCTGCTGCAAGATACGATAATAGTGATCATTATTTGTCAAAACCCCAAAATGACCAGTGTTTGGAACTTTTATGGTGTGGAAAAGTACATAAAATAACTTAACACATTCACAAAGGTTGTATGTGTCTGTGCACGTATGTGTGTCGGTGGGTTCTGACTGCTCAGTAAAGGCTGATAACATGTTTATTTCTGCTGCTGACATCAGTGTCTATGTGATCTGACATGCCGTTGGAGCCAGACTCAAGTCACCATGTGTGCTACAGTACAGGCCTTAGCAATTTTAATTGAGCAGGGATTGTGCTTGTTTGTATGACCAAGGCAGGAATAGAACATGACAGTGATTGCTTTATGTGTATAATTACATATATTTTCTTTTATGTATGCTTTAATTAATGCTTTACATGTATGGCTGATCTTCTTTGGGCACTAAGAACAGCAAACAGTGACTATATGTCTCAAAAGCTTTGATTGGCAGGGGCTGGGAAAACGCTCCAGGCATTTTCCAGCTCCATCTCAAAGCCTTATGTCATCTATATATTATTCTCCTGCTCATACTGATATGTATTTTTTTTTATCCATGCACAAGACAACAGACACAGAGGAGCAAAGAGAGAGAATTCAATTTGTCATTTTCTCTCCGTCCTTCCTCGACCGGAGACAGACACACATATTTATGCTGCATATTCATGTGTTCTTTTAAATCGTTCTCTATCTTTGTAATGATTGTTTCTGAAGTTGAAGTCAGATGGATTCTTTGTGATGTCTCCATGCAGTCCGGCTGTATAACCAGCCCCCAACGTCTACATTCGAGATATTATTTCTAGCTGTCCATACTCCATCTTGGGGCACAATGGAGCCTCTTTCATTTTCTGTGTCATAATGCGATAGCACAAATTTCCCCGCGAGGCATCACACTATTGGAAAAGCAAATAACATATGTTGTGTCTCAAACTCACCCTTCTTCCCCTTATCCCACTGGTGCAGATGACCAGTGAGTCTGCCAGTGCCAAAGGCTGAGGACAAAGAGGGAAGGCAGGAGGAAGAAGAGAGTGCTCTGGAAACATGTCACATAGACTATCATTCATCTCCAGAGTGAGGAGCAAAATAATATGAATCCTCCCTATCAAAACCCACAAGAGGAGCCATAATGCATTAAATTCAGAGTACAGTACCACCACTACTGAACATGGCTCTGTAATGTATTGCCTGTATGTTTTATTGATATTGGAGGAGAACAGTTTTTTGTGCTGCCTTGAGGAACCTTCACAAAGCAGATTATGTTTTCCTTGGCATGACAGACTTGGTGCTGCTTTCCAGGAGGATGTGTGTGTTTGTATCTGTGTGTGTGTGTTTTTATTGTACGTAGGTTTCACTAGATGGCATGGCCATGCTAATCTTTCACTCAACATCAAGCTTGCAGGGCAAAGCTGGCTGCTTTGTTCTGGAGAAGAAAAAAAAGACAGAGGAGGATAAATAAGCAAAGAGCTAGAAGAATCATTACCACGAGCAGCATCTCCTCACTGCTGGCCCCTGCTCTAACGCTCATGTGTATGTGTGTCCAGGGTGCGAACTACAGGGGAGCCAGGGGGGTCTCAGCCCCCCTTAATGAGACATGAGCTCCCCTGAAAACATGAGTTGTGAAATTTTTTTTTTGGAGGGGTCTCTAAAATATTGGCAAAATGCTGTTTTTTCCCCCATGCATTTCGTTTTTTTTTTTTTTTTGTATTTTCATAATCATGGATCATGTGTAAAATTAGGCTATTTTATAATGTATGATTTGCGCATGAGGGTGATTGATCACTAATTCACTTCAATAAAGATGCCGGCCTGCATGCAATTCTTGTCCTCACCATTGACGCGTGGGGGCGCTGTGTCTTAAACGTCACTTAAATCAGACATCGGAAACGAAAAAAAAATGACCTGCTCTGGACCATTTACGATGGAGCCGCTCAATTTCAATTTCCGTGCTGAATGGTATTTACTGCCATGTTTTGCAGTCTTGATGTCTAAAAGAAAACATGGAGACCTAATCGCAAATTTCGGATTTGCAAGGATATCGAAGACGAATGATTCTGAGGAGCAGGATGCTACCACCGCTGCACCTGCGGGGACTGCTGCCGGTGAAAGCCCCCCAACACCCGGGCCCGGGGTGACCATACAGGACTAGCCGACAGAGGCTGGAGATGAGGTTAACGACAGCTCAGAGGCCGCTGATGACGGTGACTCCACCTGCCTCTCTCCCGGCTAACTGGACCAGCGAGCAGCGGCGAGAATGGAAGTTCCTGCAACACCTGGCTGTTTGTTAAGGATGGAAACTTGGGATGCACGATTTGCAGAGACACTGGTTTCTGAAAAGGTAATTGGCACACACTTATCAGAGGAGTCGATTAACGGAGATGTGGGCAGCCACAGGGTTGCGTAATAAACATCGCGATAGCATAGCGCACGAAAGGGCTGCTGAAGTGACAGAAACCAAGCAAATCTGCACAAACTGTATCATCACTTGTTAGCACTGTGTTGTATATGATGATGCTGAGGGTTGGATCTCTTGTAGGCAGCCTGGCCGATTCTTTTTATCAATAATGATGGCCATGGATGCTTCAAAAACATACACAGGGAGAGAATGGAGGGACGCACAGGTCTGTGATGGGCAAAACCAAATCTCAGAGCGGGAGGGGGGAGGCGCAGACCAACGTCACTGTTTTTTTTACTGCTGTTGAGAAAATCTACCACATTGTCGTGTTTATAATACGTAACATGCATTATAAATAATAATGATATGATATTGGGGGGGTTGTGGTGGCTGGTTTGGAGTATTGGGTGGGTTGCAACCCACCCACACACCCTCCCCCATAAGTTACGCCTATGCAGTCAGGTAAGTTTAGATGGCTCGACTAGCCCTTGATTGGAAGATGAAGAGCGATTATTAAAGTGAGATAAAGAGAAAGTGAAATGGAGAGTGAGCGAATGAGCCAGCGAGCAGGAAAAGAAGGAGTGAAGTTAAGTTGGTGTGAGTGCGAGTGGGTTCAGACGAGGCGAGGGAGATGATGAAAAGAGTAGCCACTTGGTCCTCTGAGACTCCTTTTCTTCCCTTGCTGCCAAATTAGCCCAATTAGTCAGAGTGGCCTCTGTTCAGGCTGCTGTCAAACCCTGACACCGTGCAGCAGCGCCAGCGGTCATTCTCTCTCATTTAAGTCAGGCTTTTGACTCTCTCCTCTGCCTCCTCTCCTGAGCCACCTGCACACGTCTCCCGCTGAATGATTACTGTAAGTGTGCATGTGTGAAGGCAGAAATCGTGTGTGTGTGTGTGTGTGTGTGTGTGTGTGTGTTTGCAAGCTTGAAAGGGAGACATTCCTTTAAAATCAATGCCCACCTCGCCAGCATGGTGCCGGCATGTCCTTCTTATAGCTGCACTGCTCCAGAAAACTGGGGTGTGAGAAATCTTTTTATTCCTCAGGTAAAATCCACCAAGTATCTTTAAAGCTCACTATCGCTGTACCTCTTTTATCTTTAACACATCTGAAGATCCAAACTTTTACACAGTGCAAAGGAAAAGATTGGAGAAAAGACGGTGTAGAGGATGAGTAAAGTCTAGGAAAAACGCCCTGAGTGCAGACGTACGTATGCGCTGATTTGACAACACAACAACAAAGCTCAAGTCGAAAAAATAAACTAGTGCAATCTACTGTAATTGTTTTGACTCATGTGCTATTTAAAAGAAACTTTAAGAAAGAACAACAGGAACCTTTACCATGCACCATTTCCCATGACATCGGTCCATCACCACTAACCAAACTAAAAGTCCCCTACAAAACAGCCGCCCCCTTGTTCCCAGGATGAAGGGATCACTTATAGCGCGATAGCCGTTTGTCTTTCACTTCAAATCTGTGGAATTGGACTAAGAGCTGGTCTCTGATAATCACCTGCCCATGGGCTTTTAGGAGAACAGAGGAGGAAGAGGTAGAAGTAGGAGAGAAGGGGCTAATTGGATGACCTCGTATAGCATGAACAAACACACCTGAAGCCACATGAATGGTGATGGCGAGACGGGGAAGTCACCAAAGCGCACGCATTCATCTCTTTAATTTACCTCACCAGTGTTGTATTTCACCACGGGCCATGTCACGGGGAAGCCAAACACAGTTCTGACCGGCTGAGACGAAGGAGGAAGTTTGTTTACCTGTGTGAGTGTGTGTCTAATAATTTGTCAAGGTTCACAGGCCTTTTAATGTATGCCCAATACACACAGTGCCACTTAGATGCTCACACACCCAGGGAGGCACAGCTCGCCTAAGGACACTCAGTCTGCTTTGTCTGCAGCACAATACGGAGCTGCATGAGTTAGAGCTGAGGTGAGCTCGGACTGGATCACAGACGTTCTCATTGATCTGAAATTAAAAATATCATGTTCTGTATTTTACACTTGATAAACATGTCATCTTCCTCCAGACATAATGTGTATGTACATGTGCTGTAACGACAGAGTGCTGCACCAATAGAAAGTGAAATAAAGAAGCAGCAGGATAAGAGAGAGAGAGAGAGTGTGTGTGTGTGTGTGTAAAACCCAAGGCATCCTTGTTAGCTATCTTTGTTTCCTTTGTGTACAGCCATCCAAGCTCATGACCTTTGACCTCAGAGCTGTGGGTTTTTATTCAGAAATGTCAGTTTTGACATAAAAATGTGTGAAAGAAACATTCTGATGTCAAAACAGAGGGCACTGAGGATGACATTTTTTTTTTTAAATAAAAATTTGCCCGAGGGGGGAATTTATATTTTTTTTGTGAAGTTCCTGTTAAAGACAACTGTGAACTCAAAACATACAACTGTGCCCAACAAATTCTTTTCTTTCAGAAACACTTAATCCGCTCTTTCCTCTGTTTTCAGGCTCAAACTTTTCTTGTGAGAAGTATTATGTTCATGCTAAATACAGTTCTTATTAAAACCTACTCACTCAAACAATACTGGACTTTCATTTATACTGTATATAAACATTAAGTGTATACACATGCACGCACACAGTATTGGACCAACAGGAGTAAACTGTGTTGACACCACAGTCTTTCTTTATCAAACACTGGAATATTCATGCTCCCCATATCAATCTGCTCGACTCCCATTTTGCTTTGCTGGAGGGGATTGGGTGGACCACCTCTAAGGCCCTGCTGGCCACCTCTTAACCCCAGCTCCGGTGTACGTCAGGCTGCTCCAGGACCCACCAGCCGCTTCCAAAAGCCCACTGACTAATTAGGCCCTCTGCATGGGACTGATAAGAGGGGCTCACCAGCGATGTAGAATCGACAGTCGTCCTACTGAGCGGCCAAATGGGCCGGGCAAGGAGGTGGATGAACAAACAGATGGCTGCTGGCTAACTGGTGGGCAGGGGCGGCGCAGGGCTGTAGAGGAGACCCAGGGGCCATGGGGGCTGGGTAAAGGGGGCCAAGGCAGCAGAGGTCTGGTGCCATCCAAATATGAAGGAAGAGATTGAGATGAAAATACAAAGGAAGTTGTAGAAAGATGGATGGAGACGTATGGAGCAACATGACATCGTCTGGGGATGTTTCACGAGGTGAAAGCAAAGTGTCAACATGGATACTGGTGGTCATGAGGGTTGTGTGTGTGTGAGTGTGTACGGGTATGTGTGTGTGGAGGGGGCTGGCTTCTCATTAACCCTCTGTTTATCTTCCATGTGATGTTGTTTATTAGTTTTACCTGAGGCATCTTTGGAAAACAGGGACCTCTGACATCGGAGGCCTTTTATTTCATGTTACATCTTGACATGGATAATTACAATTATGCACTGGAGGATTAGATCCCTGTGCAGTGGTTATGAAGTTGTTTTCTGTATTGATAGCTTTCATTTTGTGAAATAGTTGTCAATAGAAAAAGACAAATTCTCCACAGACCAAACCAAACTTATAAATGTTATCCTCACAAAGACACACACACACGCACACACACACTTCATGCATCTACGTCTCTTTGCTCTTGGAGACAGTTTCTTTGCCTCAGCAGATTCCCCTCGAAGCTACACTGATCTCCGGGATAGACAGATTCAAGTCTGTTTCTGTTTTTTGTCGACGTCTTTGTCTGTTATACAGCCTGCAGAGAGAAGGAGAAAAGGCATTAGCCTGAGCAGCAGTCTCTCTGTGTCTCTGTGTATATGTGTGTGTGTGTGTGTGTGTGTAGGTGTGGGTGGGTCTGTGTGACAGCCTATGTCCACTCTGGTGACTTGCTAGCAGCTAGCCTCTCAGTCATGCTGTGACATACCTTCAAATATGGGAATCATGAAGAGCGTGAGGTGTGTGTGTGTGCATGTGTTTGAGAGCTCATGTGTTATTTAAAGTGTCAGAAGCACAATGTTCAGCGCTGTCAGAGTGCCTGAAAGCCTCAGCAGCCCTGTAGCAGCACTTGAATATAAGACGATAAACCAGCTCTCACATTTAGTGTAGCTCCTGGACAGCATGTTCAAATTCCTCTCAAACACTATGTTTATTATTATGACTATATTGGCTATATTTGACACACACACACACGTTGATTTTCACTAATTTGGTTCAAGTATACAACATTTGTGCTGACTGTTGCTGATTGCTCTGCCAGCTACTTTTTAGTGTTTGACTGCTAAGGCGTGAGGCGATGTGTGTGTGTGTGTGTGTGTCTGTACATAAGATGCACTTAAACCTTCCCATTAGCAGCCCTCAGTGCTACACCCACCCAGACAACCCACAGTTCACATTTTCAGAAATAGAATATATTCAATTTCTTTCAAATTTGACTCACAAAGCAGACGTACATGCCCTTTGTCGGACGCTTTTATCCACAGTCCCTACGATGCTGTGAGTATGTGTGGGCCCAAAGGGAATCAAACCATTTCTCTTTTTCGCTCTGTCTCTTTTTTGCTCTTGCTCTCTGTTTTCTCTTCATTCTGAGGTGAATGACTGAAGATCTGCTTTGGAAAATGATCAGAGTTCAGCAACTCAGCAGTGTGTCAGGACAGTGCTCACTGTGCGGAGGTTTGATGATTGTGTTGTGCTAATAGAAAGGCGTCCTCTATGAAGCTTTACTTTTACCTCTTATTATTTACATATAAACACATGTAGGTTCATTGATCATTTTATTAGGAACACTGTGTAATAATGGATAGTCAGTCTCAGTGTTGCACTTGCCATAGGTGTGCAGTGTGTGTATGTGTGTGTGTGTGTGGTCTGTGTTTGTGTGAGTGTGTGTGCATACGCTCCATTCCAGTCCTCCCAGGAGACCTGCTGGTGCAGGCAGTTTAAATTGGACCTGCTGAAAGGCTCTTGGCACCAGTGTCACCTGGCCCGAGTGTTTTCCCAGACTTATCAGATCATGTTCCACTTTTGGGACGCTTGTTCTTCGTCTCCCTAACTGCCCACTCCTTCCCATCCAACAACAGGGCTCTACCTCTATCTCAGCAACAAAATCCACTGCCAGGTATCAATCCCATAATCATTTTAAGTCCGGCCAGCATTCATTCACTGCTTGGTCTCCAGTCTCTTGTGATTTGTGTCTCTCAAAGGCGGCTTGATTTCTAAGTAATGGACCTGATGCCAGCTATTCTTTCATTGAGAGGCTAAAGGACTTCTCTGGTTGCGGCTAATCACTGCCCTTTGTATATAAAGGTTCTTTGTGGCCACCTGAACAAGTTGACTTTTAATTCCCCCAAAATACTTCGAAATGGGTTCTGACTAAACTTTGGATTTTAGAAATAATGTGGCATGTGAAAAACTTAGTTCTTTGTAGTAATGTGGTAGAATTTAATAAGTGCAAATGGAGGCACAGCCTGCAATTGATGCACTGAGATATTTAGAGTGTAACAGTCATTTAGTCTGAATAAATTGAGATTTTGTCATTACAAATAAACAAAACATGTCGGGTTTGTCTTGTTTTCCTCAGACTGCATGGGTACCAGCTGTTAGAAGTTTGACCTGTGGCATGCTACGGCACGAAGACATCAATCTAAGCCTAGTCCATTTCTGACAATGGGTAAGTACTGCACATTTCATATAAATAAATACATACACACCCCAGTAAGGGCCCATAAAGATGTAAATATGCAAAAAACATTGCACATTAAGTACACAGTTTATGGAATTTTACCCTTGCCACATATGAAAAATGAGGCCCTTACATGAATTTACAATTCAGATGGGTTTCCTTAGGGATGCCCATTTAAGATGCATTGGTATAATATATTTGTTGTCTTTACCGCTCACCACTGCCATTGAAAATCATTAAGTAATGTGCACTCACTGGTGGAAGGAGAGCTCATGTTTATCATCATTTATTTGGCAAGGAGTCGTTAGCCTGGGCCTTGGGTCGACTCCGTTGTAAACCGAGTGCAGTGTATTAACCACCACCGCCACCGCCACCACCACTGTGTTTCTGTGTCTCCTGCGATCATCTATCATATCAGTTTTACATGCTAAAGACCACGGAAGAGGAATATCATTAGCAGCGCGTTTAGAGAGCGGGATGCACAAGTGTGTTTGGATTGGAGACAGAAGTGTCTGCACGCGTGTTTATGCATCTGCATTTACGCATCTGCCATACTTGAAGGTCATTTATACCGTCTGCTGGAGACCGTACACTGGGCGGTCACAGTGGTTCAGGGAGTGACAAGTCCACACTGAGTGGATCCTTCCTGCCTGCTGTGAAGGATTATGAGAGTCATTTTCCAGGGTCTTGAGGAGAGGTCTACATGGGACTCGACAATCCCTGTTTTAACACCATTATATATCTCACTGTGGGGTGTAAAGGAAAACCATCCATCATGTTTTGGGGGAAAGAGGGAAATGAAGAATGGTCATAATAGTGTCCTTGAATATTCGCTCTATTTTCACTCGGTCTTTCTCATATATTTTGTTTCATTCTTACAATTATACTAATGTTACTTTTAATGTCCTATAATGTGAATACTTTAAAATAAGGAGTAGAAATGTTAAACTTATTTCTTCATCCCAGTTGTGACAGAAACCAAATTTTACTGTTATCTGTTCATACCAGTGGAAAATGGAAAGACAAATAGGGTCAAATACACACGCTAAGGGAAATAATGTGGACTAATATTTTGTTGTTGTTTTTTTTATCAAGAAGCTGCTTATTTGCTTATGTTGGATTATAATTATTGAGGTTAGGAAGCTGCATATAAGCCAAACTCTGGAGTCTACCACTGCCCTGCAGCAAATGAGACAAAGAGGAGCTCTTTTTTGCCATTTGGTTTTGTCACGGGGCAGTTTGGGGTAATACTCTCTGACTCTGAATAATGCAGAGACTCATTTGGCACGGCACTGCATGTTCAATAACATTTCTTTACCCCCTCTACGCTACTTTTTTTTTACACCACTTGTGCTGATAATTGAATTAGATATTTAAGACTATCACGATACCGCAATTAGAGATTATTTAATTCCCTTTTATCAGAGGGCTCTTTAATTTAAGCAGCCAACTGTCATTACGATCCAAACAGAGAGAGGATGCCATTAGTGGAGCCTGGATCTCTTAATCCTTATTATTTTCAGTGGTCACAAATTGCACTCATAAGATGGGGGTGCGAAACAGAAAAAGAGGCACTTTTTACCCTGATATGTGAAACTTTGTTATGTTATATGTAAAGAAATTGTTCACATTTTTGGTAAATGTTGGTGAGATTTAGAGAAGATTGATAAAAAAAATCATGTCTAGATTTGAAACTACCTGCGTTTACTTAGAAGGAAACAGGACGTAACATCTGCCAGTTGTGGCTTATTCAGTGTGTCCGTCTTCTCATTTAAACCTCAGCAAAATCAGGCCTAATTCAAAATAAATGTTTGTTAATGTTCAGTTTGATTAAGATTAAAATATCAAAGCTGTCAGTGGTGCATTGAACATGCATCAGAAAGCTTCTCTCTTTGCAGACCTCAGTACTTCTACAGACCTTTCACCGTGAACACCCCAGGCAACTTCTATATGTCTGTTTTCACACACACACACACACACACACAGGCAGGCACGCACACACTTTCTTCTTATTTTGTTTCTCCTGTCCTCCCCCTCTTCTTATTCTTCTTCTCCACTTCCCTCCCTCTCCTTCGTCCCTGGCCCACCACACAGCTTCTCCCACAGTGGGTAATGTGAATGGACTCAAGTCTCCTGGGTGTTGCGGCCCCCTCTCTAGCCTCGCAGGCAAATTTGCGGCAGCCACTCAGATGGGAGAAGCACACAGCAGAGTCTGCAGCAGTCTGTAGGGGCAGGAGAACAGAACGAGGATGATGATGGGTTTCGTCTTGGACTTCTAGGATTGTATCGCCCGCCGCGTGCCGAGCGCAGCAGAACAGGGAGCAGGCTGCTTGGCCAAGGCAGAGCGTTCTTGACAGTGCTTTGTTTTGAATCCACAAGGACTTGTCATATGCCTCAAATCGTTTGCTCTCACTGCGCTGCACATTCATGCTCCACTGTGAACGGAGACAGGGCCCTGCTGTCTACAACTACTGAGGGTGTGTGTGTAGATCTATGTCACTGCACAAGAAGATGTGCGTTCAATTTACGTCTGAGTTGGCGTGTTTGCAGTGTATGTGTGTGTGATGGGGAGCATAAACTCCAACATCCGACGGTGCTGTTGCACGCTTCGCTGTCTGTTTGTTCAGTTTCCCTCCATTAGACAGACTCTGCTCTCTGAAGGAAAACATAGCCAACATCCACTTGACAAATAAAGACACACAAATCAATAACTCCGATATTTTTAGACGTGTACTGTTCTTACATATGAAGCAGAGTTTATCCCATAATGTGGACTGGTTCTGTTCTAATGGAAGACAAAGTGCAGGAACAGGATGATATCATTAGGGCACAAGGGTCAGAGACAGATTTGATGGGTATATGAAAATGATGTCAATCATATTCTATGGTCTGTACAGTCACAAGATTGAACACATATGGGAGATTTTGAACTGACGTGTTGGATGGCTCAGCCAATCACAGCCAAGGAGCATTAAAGCAGTTCTGGTGGCACCTGGTGCTCCAGCACCTTCATGTTGGTCTGTCCTTTCAGCTCAGGGTTCATCTCCAAAAGCTGTCTGTCTGTGGTTGTGATTTCATGACAACTACAGAAATAACCCCCTCGACAATTTAAACTGTTTCTGCCTCACCCAAACAATATACTGCCTCTGCAGCCTGCATGTCATCAGCCTTTTACAGACTTCACTGCTGTGAGACTGGAGGCTTCACTAATACGTACTAGAACTGAGACACTGCATCTCTAGTTTTTAGGCCTATTGATCCCAGTTGCTGTGTTGACACAGAATTGAGTGTGTGTGTGTGTTTTTGTGCGTGAAATATCTACTGTCACATTCATAAAATCAGAGAAACCTAGTGTTGTATTGTTGTCTCTGGTGTAATTTACCCTGTAAGTGTGCATGAACAGTATGAACATAAGGCTGTAACATAGCAAGATGTGGAAAAATCGAGGGGGTCTGAATACTTTGTGAACAGGCTGTGGGTCAGTTCACAGAGCTTGTGACTGCTAGAGCTTGGCCGCAGCGTTTCATGCTACATTAGTCTGGTTTTAAAACCTAATTTGCCTATTAATGTTTTATGCTTAATTTCATGGAGGTGAGGACTCGCTGATGCTGCTTGGTCACCAGAATTATTACCTGGCAGCAGTGGGTGGCTTTGGGTACATGGGTGAGTGAGCACAGTGCAGGTTTAAACCTGAATGCACAGTGTGATTCTGTAGAGACATCGTTAAAAATGAGCGATATAAAAACTGTTTATTAATGTGTGTATGTAGCATATAAATGCATTAATTAAATACATGTCGACAGTGAGGAAATCATACTACCGTGCAAGAGAGCTGCATCCTGCTCGGTCTACTTTAATGGTGAACTTCAGGAGGTGACGACTGAATTTTACAGTTAGATACAGTCAAATAATAAAAGCCATGACAACATTGCTTTAACAAAGCAGGGAGTCAGTGGAAAACAAATGTGGCTGGGTGTCAACAACAAAGGTAAAATAAAGTAGTTGGTCATAATTGATGCCAAAATTGAAGATAGTACATTGCTCTTCACATTGCCTGAATCTGTTGCATGACCCAGACATTTCAGCTTTCATTTTTTTCTCACTTGTTTTTGGAGCATCCCTTCGACAGCTCCGGTACAATCACATTAAGTTAAAAACCAAGTGTACCCATGAACGCAACACCACAAGATGAAAACAAGAAAATATGTCCTAAATGATTGTAGCTTAATGGGGAAAAAAGAAGAAACGTCGGCAGTGTCTTGGAAGGTATAAGTAATCGCTTACACGAAACACATTTGCCTCTGCGTGTCGTGACGTTTAAGTTGCTACTGTCACTGACTGTGTACTGAGGTGGTGTGGTGCAGCGCTGCATAATAAATGACTTGCATCGCCCTGGAGCAAAGTACTAATCAAGGCTGTCCCCTAACTCCAATCTAATTGTCCACATCCAGCTGATCAGGCATAGGAGGCCTTTTTATCAAATACTTACTGAGATCATTGATTTGAGAAATGATACAGTCAAATGTACTAACTCAGATATGACTGGGTGGGCATTTAATAGCATTTGGTGGTGGGGTGGGGGTGTTGTCGATGTCTGCTGCAGTGCTAATTGCAACTAATTTACTGTGAAGCTTATCCCAAGCAGCAGTGGTTGGGGGAGCACCCATAATTGTCTTTATGCTTGTTATTTATCGACATAAGTCGCAGAGAAAAGCAAAGAGAAGGGGAAACGATAGATTAGTGAGATTTATCTGAAAAAGGGTTCCTGTGTATAAATCAGAGAAAATCTAATTTATTATATCCTTTTTTAGTGCTGGTTAATGATTGGGGACACTTCAGTCAAACCAATCTCTGTTATCCTCTGACTGGATGATTGAGGTACAGTGACTCCATATGAACTCTGGTGGTGATGCTGCAACTTATGGTAAGGTGTGTTGTTGTTGTTTTTTATTTTTTTATTGTCAGCTCCTCTCATCATAAAATGCAAGTAAATTTTGGCTGAATGCAAAGGCAGCTCTAAATACATTTGCTCAGTGTTGTGTATGTAGCTGCACTGCATCTGTCACTAGTCATTTATTTTTCTTCTCTTTTCAAATATCCTCTGTGCCTATAACAGAAAGCACCTTGCACAGTCATACATAACCATCAGTTGTGTTTATTTCAGTATAAGTCAGTAAAAGTATCCTGCAAAGGCCTTTTCTAAAATGTTGCACTTCTCCCTGCTCATACCATCAGTTTTTAGGCTGTCCAATGACAGTGCAGTATTCTTACTGTGGACACACACACCAGTGTGTCCACCCATCAGTTCTCAGCTGTGTTTTACAGTGATCCCATCACTGTAAACTTGAAGTAACTGAGTAAGCAGAAAAGCTGCCTCTGTGTTTGTTTCTGTTGTTTGCAGGAACAAAAACAACACCCCTCATCTGCACTCCTTCCTGAGCCACTGCATCATATTCTAACTTTGTCTCAAACACCTCTCTCTTTCATGCAGCCAAAAAAATAAGTCTTATTATTGCTTCAGTTGCTCTCCAGGCGAACTTGTCACCTCTATGTTACCTCTGGGTTTGCCCCCACTCCAGGCCCTAGCTCTTTTCCAGACCGCATTATTCCATTTAAACTTCAATCCTATTTATGGCCTATCCTATCCCCCTGCCCGCCCGAGGCTATCAAACTATTCATCCAGCCGACTTCATGTCACCCGGCCCTGTCATAAAAGCCTCTTCTGGGATATGTGTGCTGCAGATGTGTGTGTGTTTGCGCGTGTGGTGCAGATGAAAGGTGTGTATGTGTGTGTTTGTGGTAGAGATGAGCGAGTGTGCATGTTTTCAAAGTCTGCACAGTTGCACGCTGCCGTTGTTTGTTTGGTTATGATGGAAAAAAATGATTTGCACGTCTTCGTGTCACTATTTATCCTGTTAGGAAAGAAGCAATTAGTGTTTGTAGCCTTTGTGTTTTTTATTGATATGATGCTAATGTTGCAATAGAGAACATGAACATGAAGATGTCACATTGCTGCATTTGTAGGTAGAGTGTCCATGTATTATCAAATATTGTCTATATTGTCTAAGAATGTGTTTGAGAGTTGGCACCTTCCCGGTGAAGGAGGTCAAATTCAAATTAAGTCCTAAGAAAATAGATAGATGGAAAGAAAGTGTGAGGGAACAGAGAGGATGGATGAGGACAGATAGAGTTCATTGACAAGAAAAAGAGACAGAGAAAGCAAAACTGAGAGAGCTCGAACACGAGCTGTCAACTCTTGGGCTTAACAGAGTTTCCCCTTTGACTTCCTCCCTCATCCCAATTTGTGCCCTGGTGGAACCTCCTGGATCAGCAGAAAGGAGAGGATGGGGAACGATGCAGGATAAAAGATATGCCCATCACCGTCCTCTTCTCTGCTGATTTTGTTGTTGCTCGTTGTTGTTTCATCCCTTTCTTTTTACGAGGTGTCTCCCACCAATCTAGTCTGGAGGATGCTCCTAATGGGCCGCTGCAGCGACGTTTCAGGCAAGGCTCTTTGGTGTGCTAGAGTCAAGGGGTGCGGGTGATACAGTAAGACAGGCAGGATGAGGAATAATGTGAGACAGACTGACAACCACAAGAAGGCATTAGGCTAATGGCATCATTAAAAAGTGCAGTTACCTGGGCCAGGCTTCATGTGGCATCAGATGAGAGAGGAAGAGTGAGAGGGAGAGAGGAGGGAAACACATTGAGGCTTTGCGCCCCCAGCTTTGCTGCTCTGGTAATTTTGATCTTCTCGTTCTTCCTCTTCTCTTCTAATATCCTTCACCACTTGACTTTCAGGCTTGCTCATGAGACAGAGACCAAAGGAGAGGTGCTCTTTGATGCCGCCTGTGCATGTGCGCCTGTATGTGCATGTGTGTGCATGTTGTGGTGAAATGCAGATATTCTAATGACAGAGATTAAACAATTTAAATAAACAGCTAAAGGTGTTACAAAGAGATAAAAAGCTTTATGAGCTCACGTATTGGATGCTCATGTTGAATGAGGAAAACGACATCCATGACTATTGAGAGATGATCAAAGTTACCATATTTACTGTCATTTTGTTTTCAACCTGAGTCTGGACGTTGCTTAATTTGATTTGTTTATTCATGAAATTGCCACAAGGCCTCGAACAGAACAATCAAAGACCACTGTGCCAATGTGTGTGTGTGTATGTGTGTGTGTGCGTGTACATATCTTCTGCCTATGACAACGTATGTGTGTGCAAGGTAGGTTTGTGTATGTAATGTGTGTGTGCATGTGTTCTAGGCATGTATGACCGTCCTCTGATGCAGCTCTTTGAAAATGGCAGCACAGACTGCCAAGGAGAAAAGGGAATGTGAAATCATTTGACTGCAGAGATTCCTGCTGGGGTGCCTCTGGCAGCTAGTCACACACACACACACACACACACTTATTATACTGTATTCATGGGGACCTGTCATTGACATAATGCATTCCACAGCCTCTTATTATGACCCTGAAACCAGCCCTGAAAAAGTCACTCACACTTGTGGGGTCCAGCATTTTGGTCCCCACAAAGCTACAGGACCCCACAAGTATGATAGATAGGTAGATAGATAGATAGATAGATAGATAGATAGATAGGTAGATAGATAGATGGATAGATAGATAGATAGATAGATAGATAGATAGATAGATAGATACTAAATAGTCATTTAGCTATGCCGCTAGCACACATGTAGTTATGTCTGGACTAGTTTGGTCCAGACAGAAATATCTTGACAACTTTTGGATGGATTGCCATGATGACTGGTGCAGACATACATGGTGCCCAGAGCATGCGTCCTAATGACTTTGCTGATCGTCTGACTTTTCCTCTATTGTCACAAGCGGGTCACATTTTTCACTTGCCCTTTGAGATCAATCAGTATCTACTGTGCTAAATGGCACTCAATTTAGAGTAATTATATTCCCTGCAGGATGAAATGTATTAATTAGGAAACCTCTTCATTTTTCATACACTGCCTTCAATTTGTCTGATACTATTGACAAAACTAAGACATCACCCTTAACTCTACTACAAATGTTAGCATAGCTGCTTGAAATCAATATTGTAGCATTGGCATGATGAGCCTATTAGCATGCTCAGATCAGCATTTACCTCATGCTAGCAGCCCCACAGAGCAGCTTGCATGGCTGTGGACTCTTATTAATGATACAGTAGCAGATGATAACATCACTATGTATAATCAATATGATGGAAAGATGAGTAGATGGCTAACGATTGATGGATTTAATGAAGCGACATTACTAGATTGTAGTTTTATTCACTTGTTGTAGTGTTTGGATGGTTATTTGAATACAGTAATAACATATGTGACATAAGTTACCATAATGGTGTTGTGTGTGCACAAGTCCCTGCTGTTGTAGATGTGTATGTGTGTGTGTGTGTGTGTGTGTGTATCTGTGTCACTTCCAGAGGTCTACACCTGCAGATTAAACTATTTTCTCATTCCAACACAAATTGGATTCCGGCACTGAGCGTAGTCCAGGACGGCAGAAATGTTCCCCTCATGATTGTCACAGACCGACAACTTGCTTGTTCCCGGGTGCAATAGACCAATGAATGAATAATGAAATAAATAAAATCGACGCTCTGCACATGTTTCAAATCCATAAACCTATCTAATCGGCTCGGCTGAGAAATGGAAAGCAGTTGAGGCCTCACTTTCTCAGCGTTCCACCATTATGTAAATTGAAGCCAATCAAACTGCCGCCATGGAGAAGCTTTGTAATAGAGCGTTGATTAGCTAGGCAGCTTTGAATCAGCCATAAAAAGAGTCATATAAATGGGTAAATTCAGCCTTGCATAATTTAGCCCAGTGAACTTAATATGACTCTGAAGTCACACTGTGTTATACATGTGAACATTATGGTAACCATCAATGTTCAGCTGAAATTTATCTTTAATCTTTGATGTTATTAATGGATTTGGTGCTAATTCATCTCTACTTGTGACTTTTTATATTAGTGTAGTGACTATATTACCAAAAAAAAGTGTCTCCTGACATTTTTGGACATGAAGAGTGAGCTCCGTACATCCATAAATACTCACATATTAGGTGTATGCTGGGACCTTTCACTGATTAGTGATGGTTTTTACAAAACTAAAATATAAAATGACCACCTTGTGATATTAAAATGAGAATACAGCTTTTTCATGTTCCACCACTTTCAGCTCTTTTCTTCTCTGCCCTTGTTTGTTTTTATCGACCCTTCCAGAGTCAAAGATAGAAACTGGCCTGTTTGTGTGTCCTTGTGTGTCGCTCCGTCTCCACCAAAGACACGTCCATGATTAGAAATAGGCGAGTGAGCACTTCCTTTGGTTGTATCCCCTCTGACTGGCTTTTGTCCTATTTATTATTGTTAGCCAACAACATCAGTCTGGCGTTTCCCCTTGGTGACAGTAAACCGCTGTTTCTGCCGACCTTGTTGCACACCCAGCCAGGTTGCAGTTTATAGTCTGGTCTTCTGTGGATGTGCTCTTCTGTGTTTGTGTGTCTGTGTGTAGAGGAGGCTGCTGTGGTTTTGTGCATATGAGTTACGCAGTAAAGATGATGTGCAGAATATGGAGAGACGGCCCAACAGAGATGCAGCAAAGCGTCATAAAAATAAACACTGTCATTGTGTTAAATAAACAAGAAAAAACACATATTATTTTATATATATGTTGAGCGACTCTCTCTCGCTCTCACCTGCTGTACAGACAACCTACATACTGAGCTATTCCTGAAACGAGCTGTGCTACTTTTGTAACAACACCGTGCCTCAAACTTTCCAAACTTACTGCAGACTAAATCATAATGTGATTTTCTTGTCTTAATGCTCAGGAAGGAAAGACTGCGCATACAATTATCTCATTTACAAGTTGAGTTTCCTCACACATCTGAGCATGCCTTGTACTTGGTGCAATATCACAACTGATCTGAGAACTGTAGAAACGAGCGGTTCAAGAGTTAAGGACTGCTGCTGCTCTGCTGCCACCAGAGGGCAGTAAATTACATAACCGCTGCAACAGGCAGTATTTATGGGACAAAAAGCAGCAGGAGATGTAAGGAGAGATATCACTTTCACTGCAGCTTTGTTCTAATCAACATCTTTTTTCTCTCGCTCTAAATGATGTCTATTTTTAGCTTTAACTGGGCAAGCACTGTGTGCCACGCTCCCCCTGATGTAAACCTGCACCACTGCTTGGTTGTAATTCTGTAAGTGATGTCTACAGTATGAGGCAAGTAGGAGAGCAAGCTGGACACGTAATATGGGTATCTGGCATTTTAACAATATGTACATTGTATAACTGTGACTAGTAGAAAGGCAGTGTCACGAATGAGTCTTTGAGTCTGGGCCTCTTTTCATCCGCCATCTGAAGAGCTTTATCTCAGCACCTATGTTCTGTATATATAAGCACACTGTATAGATATTGTGCATATATCTGCGGGCGGCACACCTTGCTGTACATATACTATTTGATCTACTGGCAAAAGAGCCAGAAGACAAAAGAAATCACAACACAGAAACGTATTTGTCTCGTGAGTCCCCTCCTTTCCCTTTCATCTTTTATTCAAGTGCTGAGCAGGAATAAAAGAATTGGACAATCCAGTCAGAGCGATAAGAGGGAGGTGAAGCTGCTGTGTGTGTATGTGTGTGTGTGGATGTGATGGTGCTGAAGACACATTTGCAAGCTCACCTTTTTTTGTTGCCCCTCTCTGCCTGCTGCGGGGTAAGAAAAAAAAAAAAAAAAAAAAAGGGGGCAGAGGGGGGTTCTCTTCTCTAATCATGGTTTTAGTAATGTTTACTAATGTTTCATTCATTAAGCATCAGCAGCCACAGGAGAGACATCACCCATCTGCCAAACTGGAGGATATTATCGTCTTAAATCATCTCAGTGCGTACCTGTTTGGTTGACTGTCACAGGCCAGGGGAGGCGAGCCCCTTCCAGCCCCCGGGGAAGGGGAGGCTGTCACTCTCCCCCCTCTATTGTTATTCCTCCACATTACTCTACCCCCTTGTTGCATCTATCTTTCCTTCTTTCTTTCGTGTGGAACACATAAAGTAAACAGAGTGGCGGCTGGATAAAGAATAACTTTGTAACTTTATTTTTCTAAGTGTATAATATTCTCCGCTGAAAGACTTTCTGAGAGGACTCACTTCATGTGGAGTATTCCCCGTCTGAACATCAGGGCTGACAGTTGTCCTTGCAGCGCCGGTATGCTTTGTCTCTGAATCTGCCCTCTAGCAAACACACACAGACACACACATGCACGCACGCGCACATACACACACACTTTCCCTTTCTCTCCATCTCCACTCTGTTCTCTTATCCTCCCTCTCTTTTCTTTCCTCTATTCATCTCTGCCTCCCTCTCCTTCTCCCCTCCCCTCCTTCAGTTTTTGCTGCTCAGCACAGCAATTATTACCCCACCTCGCTTCGCGGTGACCTCTGAGATGATTAAGTGAGATTACCTGTACAGTACTTGTGGCGAGAAACATGCTGTGAGACAGTTTGTCTGTGTGTGTGTGTGTGTGTGTGTGTGTGTGTGTGTCGGACGGGGTTGGAGTGGGGGATACAGTAGCTATAGTCGTCTTTAGCCATAGGGCAGGTGAGCCCTGCAGTGTCTGTATGGTTGGCTGGCTGCTTACAGTAGCCTATGTAACAGTGATTTGTAGCCTGGCTTATCATCTGAGGACTAAATGAATAGATTACAGAGGAAGAGCAAACATAAAAAGTGACAAAGTAGAATTGAATAGTCTCTTGTGTTCACTTACATCTGACAGCTCATCAAATAACAACCTGGATGCTCTTATGCACAGTTCAGGCCCAAGTCTTTGTCAAATGTGAGTGAAGATAGTCAGAGAAGTTGTCATTGTGCATGTTCCATGATTAGACACATGTACAGATATGAATAGAGACCCTACAGAGGAGCAGAGTAGGTACCAGAAGTCTTCTCCTTGCATCCCAATTTAAGGGCCCTTGTCTGTACTTGGGCAGTTGTTGGTTCCCTGCTTTCATTACAATATGCGTCTCATTAGGTGTCCGTTGCTCAGCACCACCTCCGGGTGGAACTTCCACTAATGAGAACACTACATCTAATGAACATCCTCCTCCCTCTGTCCTTAATTACAGCGCCGTGCCTCTCCCCGAGCTGAGAGTCGCAGCGAAAAGCCAGCTGAAACACAAGCGCCACGGCTCTCCTCGTCCCCGTGAGCCGAAAAACAGCAGCCGCGTGTCCATGTCCGATGCTCCGCCGCGCCATGTTTGCAGGGTGTAGCATTGAGGCTGTGTGTGCGTGTCATTGTGTAAGGGAAGCGGGTGTTTGTTCATTATACGGTGAGCTGTGCTATTATTTGATATTATATGAAACAAGTTGTTGGCTGCTGGGTAGATTGGTGATTAAACATGCAGTTACAAGACCATGGCTGACACACAGTGCGTCAGTGGATAATACAGCCTAACAAGAAATATAATGACTGATATACTCGCTATTTACATAGATACTTTCTTCTTTTAAAGTGTTTTCACAGTTGGTCTTTGGAAAACATGAGTTTTATGAGTTGGAAATGACGCGACAACATGATTTGGTTTGTCAAATTAGATTTATATTGTGTAACTGTTCACTTAGGATTCAGGTTTGTATGTAAAATGGGAATGGACACACTTAAGCAAATTCATAGTGGCACTTATATGAAAGTGAAGGATGCAATGTGGTTAAGAAAAGCTTCAGTTGAGGCATCACCACAGTGTTGTCAGTTTTAACTTGATTTGTAGATAGGTGTAATACAAGCCTGTTTTCCCGTGTCACACAGCACTACATGCACATTTAGCAGAGTTACAGAGAATTCCTTTACAAATGAGTAAATTACAATTCATGCCTGTGTCTGTCTTCTAAGCCCTTGAAAGGATGATTTGCAGCTAAGCCTCAGTATCGGGCATGAATTAATCAACAGAGGATGTTGTCCGCTCCCTGAATTATCTCTGACCAAAAAACTAAGGCGGCCTAATTGGTCATTTTGAGCATCTGAAGATCTCCAGTACTGCTCCACGCAGACACGCTTTCGGGGCCTACATTTCCCATGAGTACCTGGGGCTGTTGCATGCAGATTCACAACAATTTCTCAAAGATTAACCCATGGTCGTCGCCGCCGGCTTCTCCTCCCTCTCAGGCTTAGTGAGGATGCGAGGCCACTAATTAGGGCAAAGGGGAGATACAAGTATGCCTCAAACTTTTGGACCCATTTTCATTTTCCTCTTTCTCTTCTTCCTCTCTGGGGATGTTCTCTCATGGCTGAATTAAGCTGGGCCGAGTTCAGCCGGCCATGTACAGTTAAATCCTTCCTGTGTCTTCATATCCCCCTCCGTTTATTCATTTGGTTTGTGGGCATAAACCAGCCTAGGTTATTAAAGCATCCTCTTATTCCTCCTTCCATCCTTGACTTCACTCCTCTCTCTCTCTCTTCTCTCTCTCTCTCTCCCTCTCTCCCTCTCTCTCTCTCTGCCTTTATTCCCTCTTCTTCACTGTGTCTCCGGTACCAAGGGCGCCCACAGCTTATAATAAAAGCCACAGGATTTAAATTAGAAATTAATTTGGATAATTTGTCTCCAACGAGCACCCTCCTCCTGCCGTTCCTGCCAGAAATATGTTAATATATCATATTAAGTAATTTCTGGGCCCAGATACACATGCTTATGGAGGGAGATAGTGTGTGTGTATGTGTATGTGTGTGTGAGAGGGAGAGCAAAAGAGAGAGAGAGAGAGAGAGAGAGAGCACTCATCGAGGCTGGATCTCTAATTAGTCAGGTTGGCTCTCTGGGCATGCTCAGTGCAGACCCTGCGAGCACCGCTGCCACATAGAGCACCTTGGAACCAGAGACGATAAGTTCAATATTAGAGAGGAGGAGGAGGAGGAGGAGGAGGAGGAGGAGGAGGGCATGGCAGAGAGTGGAAGGAGTAGAGAGCACGAACCGGATGGAAAAAACAGAAATGAGAGGTGGAAAATCAGCATCAAGGGACAGACATCATTAATGAGCTACCTGTGAAAACGTTTTTGAATAGACTGTTTGTTCAGCTCAGTGGAATCCACAATCACACACACACACACACACACACACACACACATGCACATTAATGCAGCACTTCTACATGCACCTTATCCACACAAGGATGATACATCAGGGGCAGCTTGGGTTTTGGTTCAGTATCTTGCCCAAAGACATTGTGAAATGCAGATTACAGGAGCAGGGAGCTGAATCACTGACCTTTCGATTGGTCGGGGTGAAGCCACCGATGAGCCCAAATAACCACCATTAATCACCGGAAGTGTCTGCAACTGTTACTATGACTAATTGTTGAATATTTTTTTGGCCAGTTTAAGTTGGAAAGAAGCTGCAAACACGACACTGATATTATTATCACCATTTAAATTGATACTGCAGACTTGCTAGGAAACAGTTGACTGTTTACTCACCCAGCTGATAAATGGGTGTTTCTGGTCAAATGATGAAATCACACAGATTTCTTTATTTGCTTCCCCCTGAAGGTGAAATGTTTCTGGATTGAAAGGAAACTGTACTGAAGATGATTAAAAGCCAAAATGCAAAGTCAACAAACCAGGGTGTTGTAAAGAGCCAGTCCACTTCAAGCAGTGGGCATTTCAAAATAAAACAGGAAATAGGATATTGCAGGTGAAGTACCTGCGTTTTAGCTGCTAACTGAGAATCTTGTGAATCTAAAAACACTGTGCATTGTATCTGTAACATCCTGTACTCAGTGCACCTACAAGTGCCCTGTGTTCTCAAGATAATCAAAGGTAATGACTCCATTCAGGAAGCTCAGTCAGTGTATCCTGTGTATTTGCATCGACTGTAGCTCCCTGTGTTAGCTCAGGTGTTTGGCTTAAATGGAGCCGTGCTGGTCCAGCATGCGTTCACATTTCAGCTGAAGGCGTACAGGCGTATCTATATATATATATCTGTGCTCTGATGAACTGAATCATTCCTCTACATTGCATGAAAGAGAAAAAAAATACCAGATGAATATATTAGACTTTGCTGTTGCTCACACGCTGGGAATTGAATGGAGAGAGAAATGTCATGGCAGAAATGGGGGGTGGAGTTTGCTGGGTGGGACTGGTGTATATGTGTGAGTGTGTGTGTGTGTGTGTGTGTGTGTGTGCGCCTGTGTGTGCAAATGTAAGTGACTACAACCTGAGATCAACTTCACATTAAGAAGTGCCCTGTGGGTAGTTTAACGATGAGAGAGCAGGCTGGCTGGGAAGAAATATGCATCGTGGAGAGACAGAAAGGGGGGGGTGAAGGTGATAGACGCACATATCATGCTGCGCGTTTTGACCAAGCACTGTTTAATCTGTTATGGATTTTTTTTGCCCTTTCTCACTCCCTCACTCACTCGCTCTCTCTGTCTAACTCACCCTGCATGCTTGACACTCTTTATGGGAGTCTCCTCAGGTGTAACAGCTTGCCATGCCTCGTGGCCCGTGATTAAACACTGTTTCAGCTTTCAAAGCCAAATCTACCTCCTCCGTGCAGAGGTAAGCTGTCATCTCACATGTTTTAGAAATCAAATTAGTTTACAGAGGCTCCTGTAGAAGTGAGACCCACCCCACCCCTTCTCTTCTCCGCCATCACATCTTTGCTCTCAAATGTTTTCAAGAGGCGTCTAGAGGAGTTAAAATGCAAGAAACCTCCCAATTACGAAGTTCCTTTGACTCAATTTGTGGAAAGACAAACTGTAGTTAAAAGAGAAGCCTCTTCTTTTTTTCGTCCATTTTTAACATCCAGTTGTCCAAAGACACAAACAAACAACAGACAAGTGGGCTTCTGCTCTTCAGCATAAAAGAACAAACTAACAAAAAACAAAACAAAACACAGCAGATAATGCATTTCACAAATGTTTAATTAGACTGTATTAATTAAAGGCTTTCCTTTCCCCTCTCTTTTTATCTTTCCCCCTCTCTTTCTCTTCCTCTCTCCTCTTCCCTCTTTCTTTTTGTGATAGATCTACAGCATGACCCCCAGTTAATTGAAACCCAGGAGACTCTTCGTGCATAAAATCAGATTTATCTATCCATAAAAAGATTTTGTTAAAAATAGTCCAAATCCAGTGGCTCACAACTACAAGCCTGCAGCTACCGAGGCGAGCCTGGCTCCAACCTCTTTCGCCCTCTCGCACTCGTCACGGTGAAACAAGTGCTGCCTACTGCTAACTAGCTGGGGACCCATTAATTAATTGTAGGAAAACACAGACATTATGTCTGTGGGGCACATTTTTCCCCAAAAGAAAGAAATTTCTTTTGGGGAAAAAGGAAAAGTCTGTGTATATGTGTGTGTGTGTGTGTGTGTGTGTGTATATATATGTGTGTGTGTGTTGTCCCTCATCCACTGCTCCTCTGAACTATCTCGAATGTCCCCCAGACTATAATAAGAGGAAAGTAATGATGGGCCATAGCGATAATGAAAAACCATGCATCAAACAAAACAGGCTGATTCTAGGAGACAGGTCAAACGAATAGCTACAGCAGAGTGGCAGAGAGTCTGTGACAAGGGGAATTGGTCTGTCACTGGTAGACTGAATTTGTTTGTAGGTAAATATTTGAAGTTTTTTTTTTTTATCAAAGATAACGCTGTAGGCACTTGGTCACTGAGAGGGAAGCAGCGATTCGACTGAGCAGAGGCCATGTTCTCACACTCAGTGGTGAAACTGTAAGAAGGAGTTGTGATGGTTTTGAGATCAGATTTTTCTTTTTTTTTGGGGGGGGGGGGGTCTGCATGCTTATTTCCACCGCAGTCTGACTGATGGTGACCCATGTCCAAATACCCCTGGATTTATAACCTCTGTGGTATGTAAGCTCCCCCACCTTTCCTACCCCATGGCAAAAGCGGTTCTTGTTTGGATCAGTGCCAGAGATGTTGGTGTTTCTGCACCCTCGTCACTTACTTGGGAAGCAGGCAGGGGGGGGGGGTCAGGAGCTGCAGAAGCTGGGTACCTAATTAAAGAGGACTGGGATTTCCAGCAAATGCATAGGAGAAGTGAGGATGGTCTGCCTAAGGGACCTATTATTGATGCCACACCCTAAGGACAGGAGTCACATATGGGCCCCTCGATCTGTAGGGTTTCCTTATTAATTCACTATCATTAGGCATATAGTGGTGCATCTCTCCCGTGCAGCCTCTGACATTGTGGGAAACGGGAGCACGATCACAGCTCTGTGACGCCAACGTGTGTTTGCTGGTGTGTGTGGGTGCACACATGCATCCATGCAATTATTCGCGTGTGTCTTTGTTTGGCTACAAAGTGATACATGATGCGACTGTGTTGTCCCTCCAATCAGCGCTCGCGGGCTCTCCCCTCTCTCCTTCTACAGGAAATTAATAGGTGGCTGCCACTGATGCGTTAAATTGCTTTGCGTTGGGCACTGCAGACAACTGGATTATTTATTCTTTATAATCTCCATACCAGAACAACTGCTTTCTGCTTTGCTACTGTTTTTAAATGAGATAGTGTTTTCCAGTGTAGCATTTAAACAACTGTATGTAATTGTTCCAGAGCGTCACATGGTTGGAGGTTTGATCTTCTATCATCATCTGATGGCAGACCAGAAACTTTGAGTTGTCCTTTCTTTCCCCTTTGAAATGTGGAGTTAGATTTAATGAAATGCAAAATGAAGAGCTTCTGTACATTGTCAGAGGTTTAGAGTTTACTGAGCCACTGTGAGACATCAGGAGAGCAAAGGAGAGCATCTTAGAAATGATCATTTCACACCAGAGGCCTCATTTCTTACCTTGCAAATTATAAATTAAAAATTAAAAAACCACAATCCTTCTTTGTAAACCTCCAGTGAGCAGAGCTCTTTTAAACCTCTGTGCATACAGCAAAGTTCAACATCATCTTATGAATGTAATTTGAAGTCAAAAAGGTCAAAGGTTACTGGGTTGAAATTATACTCGTAAGATCCAAGTCATGGAGTAGAAACTTTTCCAAAATGTGAAAAACACACTTTGTGATAGTCAAACTAATTTTGACTAGTTTTGGTGAGAGTTGAATGAGAAGAGAAGCTTCTTAAGAACAGAGAGATAAACTTAACTCATATATTTACCAGCATGTGCATTCTCATTCTCGTAGTGCTGACAACCATATTGCCCTTAACCCTCTGATCATGCACTATACTGCTGCCAAAACAGGAGGATCTGACCTTGTAAATCACACTGGAGGTAAGACGTCCAGGGATGAGATTTTTCAATTTGAGATGCTCTGGAGAGAAAGATTAGATGTTCAACAGGAAATAGATCATTAATAGTTTAAATGATATTCTTTTTTAATCCTTTGTTCCAGCTTCTCATTGGTCGGGATTTGCTGCTTTTCTTTTCTCATGACAGGAGGAGTTGAATATCTTTGGGGTTTGGATTGAATGAATACAAAGATGGATTTTGGAAACAGGTGATAGTTGTGTTTTCTCTGATATTTTATACACCAACAGATGATAGTGAATTAACTGATAATGAAACTAGTTGTTATTTGCAGCATCTCTTCTGGATACACACACTTATTTCACACTGCTGTTCTCATCTGAACATGCAGCACATCAACAAACATAACACGACTTTTCTTCCATTCTTCCTTTCTCTTCTTCTTGGCTCTGCTCCTCTCCCTGTGTGTGGTGAAGAAGGCCTGCTCTTTCACTTTGCAGGGGAGGTCTCCTCTCCCCCCACCGGACCATTGTCAGTGGGAATCTCCTTCAAACCCCTGCTGCTGCCTGGCCCAGCATCGCCTCATGCTGCCTCTGCACATATGCATGTCATGTGATGTCAGCGCCAAGGTGGGCTCTGATGTTATAAGGCCTGATGGTAGCATATTCCCTGCTGATAGCGATGATTGCCACGCTCAGGTATACCTCTGAGTGTGTGTGTGTGCCCTCTGAACCCTCCCTTCATGTTATGGGTCTATGCCCGGGCTGACTGGTTAGCCCCCTGCACCTACGTGAGTCTGCAGTGAGGATTTAACATGGCAGCTGCAAGTTTATGAGACTGCTGAGCCCCCTCCCCTGTTCTCTATGCTCTATTTCACCTGGTTCTCTATTCTCTTGCCCCCATTTTTCTTCCCCTTCTTCCTCTAACCCTCCTACTTTTCCATGTGGCTGAGCATGGAGTAGAAGGGGGTGAGTCACACACTGTGGCTGGTGTACAGAGGATCACTGCTCCGCTGCTCTGTTTTGCACCCCCCACCCCCCAGTTCAATTTAAACAAATGCCTGGTGGGGAGGGATGCAAAACGGGATCCCTCGCTGTCCAAAAAAAAAAAAAAAAAAAAGATGTGCAAATGCTGTGTCTTAGCTGTCTTCCATTTCTGGTCTTCCACGAAAATACATACATATGTATGTAGGTGAAAAGAAATAAGTAAATAAGATGAAATCAGTCCAAGAATTTTTACAAAACTTATTCAGATGAGGCCTTGCATGAGTTAGCTCTGATTTAGTATGACATTTAGTAGATTTTCCTCGAGCACACGGCACACACCAGACAGCACCCATGGGAATCTCCTCTCGTGCTGCACAGTTAACATTCTGCATTTGTCCAGCACTCTTGTAATTTATTGGATCTCATCTGTCCAGGCTTTGATTTATATATTGATTTGAAAAATAAATAAAAGTGATAGGAACCTGCATTGGGGTGTAATGATGGACTGTGTCGACATGCAGGAGTAGGTAGATATGAAACATTGGGAGGAAATTAGATATTATGCCCCCAAGACAACTGCAGCCAGCAGCACATTCATTATTGGCTGGATATTTATTATTAAGAATTTCTCTTCATGAGTGACACCATTTTGGTAGCTCGAGCTGGGAATATTTCGTCCCTGCTCCAGCTACCGAAATGGTGTGTGAGGGAGCGTCTGCGCCTGCACAGTATTTATATGTATCTGTATGCGTGTGTGTGAAAAAATGTTTGGCAGTGGATGCTGACAAGCTGAATACATGTACCGTTTAGCCATGTGTTACAGTAAGCCTCTTAATAGTAACACATGTATATACAGTATACACAGACCACACATATACAAAGAAAGATGCACGCTGCTTCTGTGAAGTAGAAAAGTACATGTCGTACATGCACAAAAAAAAGCTGCGATCTTGGTTCTACAGTGCATAAACACACTCGCACAGCTCCATGTGTCAAAGTGACAGGACCACAGTCACTGAGATGCAAATAGAGAAACAGAAAAGCCCTTGCCAGATTTCCAGCACTGCTCTGCACCAGTTTTAATCACAGCACAGTGAATTTCAAACAGCAGTACGTATAGAGAAGGGCCGCTGTCCAACCCTCCAGAATTTTTATTTCATTTTTCCCCTCCCACCTCTCCGCTCTAATCCACTTCAATTATGTTTCCTCCCATTTCTCCTGATCACTTTACAGCTCAACAGCACCTGTGCTAATTGTAGTGGCAATGATTGCTGATATGTTTTGCATCCTTAAAGGAGTTTTAGAGGGGGACGACAGATAAACATCTAGCCCCAGGGCTTTTGGGAAGCGCGGCTCAGCCTAGCAGATGGCCATCATATTATATGAGGGGAGCTTCTCGCAGAGGCTGGGTTATGGGTGGGTTGGGTGTAATGAGTCTGAGGTAGGAGGAGGGGGAGGAGGATGGAGAGGGGAGCGGGGCTGATGTGGAGAGTAAAGGAAGGAGGGAAGGAGAGGAGAGGAGGAGAGATGGACTGAGGGAAGAAAAATTAAAGGCAAGTGATAGAAGGAATTGAGAAGGAAAGAGTAATGAGACTAGAGGGGAAGACAAAAGGAAGCGTCCCTGTTGTACCACTGTATTCAGTGCATTAGGAACATGGTAATGCATGCAAGTGAATGACAGCTCATTATAATACTGTTACATTTAATCATACTGTCATATACAGTAGTGCTGAAGTCTCATCTTTGCTTTTGTAACACATTGTAAAGTCTCATTTAGCATTTCTTTCATTGATATGTTATTTTCCTTTATATGTATATATGCATGTATTTTTCATTCCATGAAGTCAACCCAAGTGACAAATCAGGAACAATATGCAGGGTGTTGAATTGTTAGCTGATAGACTGGACACAGTCACGCTAGCTGTTGTTTCCCTTTTTCCAAGTCCTTTTGCGAAGCTAAGCTAAGTTATCCTATGCTGCCTGTAGCCTCCATTGGTATCAGTCTTCTTATCCAATATATTTCCACAGATTAACTCGATTAACACACGATTTAAGGAAAAAAAGAAAGAAAAAGTTTGCCTGAGACAATAAAAAACAGCTGACATCAGTGGATGGTAAACTCTTATGTTGCTTTGAAAAATGGCCCAAATCCTCACAGTCCTAACAGGGGTCAGCCTGCTTTGTTAGGTGTGCTCTCCTGGTGCTAAAAGACAAATGATGTACTTTGCCTTGGGTCAACTGGGCTTTCCCATCTCATTATGACCTTTCAAGGAGCTGGAGGAGAACGGCCGTTCCCATAGCAATGAGGCAGCACTGTTTTTGCACATCAAAAGGTGTATATAATGACAAACGAATGTTTTAAGAGTGCAACGTGACCTCGGCCTATAATCGACTTTCACCCTTCATCAATCATCTAAAAACTGCAGTTAATCGAGCCGCTTTATATCACAGAAAGCCTTTTTTTCTATGTTGTGCATGTGTGAAACCTGAATCTGCAGCCAAACAACAACAACAACACGTCCAACACATCCTTTTCTGTTTTCAATTGAGTTACATGCATCCAATCTGTGCAAAAGAAACTTAGCAGCTCTCTGGTTGTGTGTGCAGCTGTACTGCCAAAGGTTCCCTGGAGGAAAGAGGATCTCTGTCAGTTTGTCATCAGACACAAGCTGCCAAATTTGATGAAATACCAAATTACTAATTGGACCAGCGTTAGGTTTCCCGCCTAGAAGAAAGACTGTAATATCTGGGCCTCTATTAGAATCACCGAGAGCGCCACACTCAGCTGCCTCCTGCTGAGCTGGCAAGTCTCTGTCATTTCACACCATGCTATGGAGCTGACACATGTACACACACTTAACGCACAACGCTATCATCAAGGATAAAACGCTACGACTCAAACGTTCCCCGTGTATCCCATTGAAGAGGTTTTCAGTATCGGGACTTACAGTGACAAAACTGAGGTGAAAATTATTTTCTTACCTGCACAACAAACTGTACGGTCAGCGCATGGTGCATTGGCACTGGATTTGTGCCCCAGGTCACTTCAGCAGGGAAAACATGAAGGCTAAAGTTAAAAACCAGGGCCTCTCATTACTTGGCAACCATGCATCTCAGAACAATAATGAGTGATGCTCACACATTAAGCATCACAGAACCATGGGTAACTATCTCAACTGTAAAGTTAGGCTGTATGGAAATATTGGAAATATTTAGGAAACTCCCTCTTACAGCTACAGCTATTATTCTCACTGTAAATCTGCTCATAAAAAGGATATTAACTCAGGATGAACTCAGGTCTCCTGGGCAGTGACTACAGATGCACTGGACTACATCTAAACCCATTTAAACCTAATGCTCATGCAGTAATCTAAGAAATGTAAAGTAATGTAAATACATCATTGGCAGAAATATTAATGTCTATTTTAACCACTTGAGAGAAAAACAAACAAACCAAAAAAAAAAAAAAAGAAACTTGGCGTAAATCTCAACATGATGCACTTGAATGGCCCAGCGGAGGAATCTGATGTTTTGCTAAGGAAGCAGGTGTGAGCTTCATCACCATTTACAGAGAATGCAGACTGGCATTCATGTCAGTGACACACACACATACACAGGTTAGATCCAAATAGCCTAGGCACAGTGAAGACTGCTGTTTATTTTCTGTCTAGCAGTGCTATCTTTTTTTTTTTTTTTCCTGGACTCCTAATCAAACATGCCCGAGGCCACTGAATGGATAAACACACACAGTTTGGCAACATTTCAACTCTTCTCCCAAGCGGTGTAAGGGGAAAGAATAAGGGCTGGCTGGCAAGATGAGATACACACACCAAACACACACACACACAATAGTGGGATGAACTTTAAGAGAAACGTCTCAGTTGGTTTTATTGTAAAAAGAGTGGTACTCTTTCATCCGAACACATGGTTAGCAAATAACGGTAGTTGACATTGATGTACAGTTAAGCAAATGTCGTCATATTCCCCAGAATGTCACCGTCACACATTTTTCATGATTGATGGCCCAGTCATCTATAAATTACCAATAAACTATTACAAAGAAAAAAAATACACTTTTTATCAAGACAATTATTATTTAAATCATTTTTTGTTCTGTCTTTCTGGCACGTGCAGAGACAAATATTCCTTTTTCTCAATATATATTTTCTTTTAGGATGGGGATCAAACATTCATTTCAGACATGGCACATTAACATGTCTCTCTCTGGCCTCTGTCCTTCATTTTTCATTTTTTTTCTTTTTTCCCCCAACCACCCGAGGGTTTGAGTTCAGGAGCCACATCCAGTGCAAAACTGTGCGATTTGGTTAGCTAAGGCGCTGGCTTCCCTTGTCAGATCTTGAGAGTTCTTGGTGTTTTTTCCTCCATGTTGACAATGTTTCTGTGGGACTCTGAAGTGCTGCTTTACCATTTCCCACTGCTCATTGATCCCCTATTAAAAACAAGTATCAGGTCCTTTACTTTGCTACAGAGTAATTCCAGTCCGCTGTACACCAGCGGTGTACTGGTAGGATGCAGAGACTCCATCACCCATGGTAGTGTAGTGTTTGTGTAACTGTCTGTGAGGCTGGCTGTATACACTTTGTATACACATCCTTGGTTTCATGTTGGTGGCGATAAGGCCCGTAGCTCAGGCACATGCTTCAGCACATCCCCTGAGACACTGGGGTCATCTCTACATCTGAAGAGACGTACAGTCAAGTCTGCCTGTGCAGGACTCCCACTTTGCCTATGGGAGGCTCCTATACGTTTTGTGAGAGAAATCGGACTTTCTTTCCTGTCAGCAGCCAGCTCCTGAGGTCCTTGATGGAAGGAAGCTTCATTTTGTCTTTGTTTTTGCTGTAAACATTCAAGAAGATGCCGAATAGCACCAGAAGGCCGCCCCAGATGTACCTGAGGAGGGAGAGATGGACAGAGTAGATATTTTAAAGAGATGTTTTTAATATAGTAAACACTTGTGAGGAGTAAATACCATTTACTTTGTGACTTTTCAATTAATGCTAAGAAGAATCTTGAATGTTTTCCTATTAAAAAAAACTGTAGACAAATCAAGTATTGTGTCAAACCAAGACTTTTCGGATGAAACTTATATCGTTTTTTTTGGTTTTAAAAGTGAAAATTGCAGCAATGAAGTGACTATGAGTCCAGTGGAGGGCAAACACAAGCTGCAGGGAGAAGGGAGGTGGCCGTAAAGATACAAAAAAGTTATTATGGAGTATCCTAAGTGTGAGTTTGCATGTCGAAAGTCACGATGCAGAAACAGAGCAAGAGAGGTACAGCTATAAAACAAGACCCCTTTGACAGCACAGACGAGTTAAGAGGGTGAGCGAGAGACTGAAGGACAAGGAGAAAGAGCAGCCGAGTCTGAAAATGGACTGAGGACATGAAATGCAGGCGCAGGGAAGCCAAATCAAGTATTATTTGTCCGAGGAGGGGTCAGTGGTCACACTGCAGACTCACTTTAAACAAGAAGAAAACTGATCAAAGTCAAAAGGTGCCAGTACTCACTGAAAAGTGAAAGGTTTTGCGAAGAACATGAAGGAAAGTACAATAGTCATGGCCTTTCTCCCGGTGGTCACTGCAAAAGAGCAAAAACATTCATGTTGTGTGAAAATTTATTTACTTAATCACAAACATGGAACAAAAGCTCAACACACGTGACTTTCTAACCCGGGTCAGACGAACAATAAAACTGAGTTCAGCCTCGGTTAAATTACTAAAATATGAAATAATTACAGATCCTGTCCTTTTATTAAACTATATTTAAATGCTCATAGTTTACTGAAAAACCTCAGAACGAACTTTCTTCTCTTTTTTCTAATATGTCTGCTTTTATTTTTGATGTCAGCTTCGGTCTTTCTGGATGACACCAGTCTTAGTATCTGTGGAGAGATGTTCTGTCATTCTTCGCAAACTATTCTTTTCAGCTGCACTTTGCTGGAGGGCTTTTGTTGCTCTTCCTTCTGCTTTAAAATACTTCAAAGGTTTTTTTTTCCTATTGGATTCAAATCAGGGGACGTACCTGCTCAGGTCATAGTTTTCACCCTTTTTCTGGGACTCGTCTCTTAGGTAAACAAACATGTATTCATAGAGCCATCTCTGAATGCCATATTTCCTCCACCCTTTAGTCAGCCTTTAGTTATATTTTTTTTTAACCAGGAAAAAACAAAACAGAAGGGAATAACAAAGAAGTGCTCATCTCACCTGTCACTGCAACCAGTGCACCAAACAGCTTGATCAAGGCCAACACGAAAGAGATGCCAAAATAACCCGTAAGAGAAAAGAAGAATGCGTAGCCATAAGTCTTCACAGGATGCTGGTGGGGAGGACAATAAAAAAAAGTTGTTGAATAAACTTAATATGCATAAATCACTAAACGCCACGTAATAACTTAAATTGTATGCGGCTTCATTAAGTACCATCTTATGCTATATTCACCTCTGAGCAGAAAGCCACCGCTGTCCCCAGCCCTCCCATACAGAGCAGGCCAGTCAGAATGTAGACAAAACCAATGGAGTATGAATACAGCACCTCAATGCAACAACATATATTCAGTCAGTGACATCAAATACTATAACAAGTGACAACATGGCACACAATCAGGTTTCAATGACAGTCAAGTAGTGCTTTATATTCTGCACCCATCCTTAATATTTGTACGTATACATCTAATACTCATTTGATTTTACTGTGAATTTACCATTTCAGAGTTTGAGCCATTGTGGAGTTTCATGGCTTTCTCCTGCACATTTCCAATGGCAGCGTCTGCGCACAAGGCCAAGGAGATGAGGAGAACACCTGCATGACCCAAACACACACATGCACACATTTTACATTATGGTAGGGATGAACTCAGATGAGTGATAAAACTACAAACTACATTGTGTAATACAAAAATGTACCTACCAATAATAATAATTATTACAAAAAATGTCGTATTTTAGGAACAGAAACCCATTTTGTGTATTACGAGCCAAAAAGAAATGAATAACCTGAGACTTTTCATTTTGTTGTGGATGAAACAAGACAATGTGTTTGTGGTTTTTACCTGTGACGTTGAAGTTGGGGGCCACTTTGCTGTCAGCTAGCGTAAACCAGATGAGTCCCAGACTCATGCAAAGAGCAGCAGACACATCAGCCAGATTATAGCGTTTACCTGGAACATGAACAATCATTTTTCAGACATCCTAAACTCAAGAATTCAGTCAAGTTTTGACCTCACGTAGAAAACAAAGCTAAAAAAAGTCATGGCAGCGAGAAATCTAAACTGAAATGTATGCAACTAATACAACTCCCAAAACCTTTTCCCTATCACACACAGAACAACTAAATGTGGATTTTGCACTGTCCGGGAGACAACTTTCCTCAAGCACATCTTGAAAAGACATTTTCAAATGATGCCCCACCTCTTTTTTAAAAAAAATAAAAAATAAAAGTAGTTAACAATGGATTCAGTAACAAAAAAGTTTGACAATGCATACTCTTCACAAGCTGGGGTTTCTGAGGTTTTGCATGTAACAATGCACAAAAAAACAGTATGTGAAACAGAACAAGTGAGGAAATACAACAACAGGATGAAGGAGTCTTCCAAAAAAAAAAAAAGGCTGATGGATGGATGCCTTGAGGTTGACAAGGGGACGCAGCATCAGGTTGGCTGTGGTCGGCTTTGATTCCCTGACTTGCCTTTGAAGGGCCTCACATCAGTTGCAACCCCACACCCGTACCTCCAACCATCCCTCCCTCTCTCCCACTTTCTTTCCACTTTGCATTCTAAGTGAACAAATTCTGTTTTCCACAGGAGCCCTTGAGGGACCAGGGTCCTCACATCTATCCATCCAGAGAGAAAAGGAAGGAGGCAAGAAATGCCCAAAACATGTCTGACGTTCAGGACACAGAACCTTGAGAAGCCCAGTGTGAGGATGAAAGGACAGGCAGAAACAGTGAGCGGCGCTGACTGGCCTCTGACAGCCGAAAACAACAGGCAGGGATAAAAAGGAGGTGCCCAGAGTTGAAAGGTGGTCACTGCTTCAAAGCAACCACGGACAATGGCTGAATGAGGTGTAAGATGAACCTCCAAAATCCAAATCTCTTGAGTGATTAAGATCAAGTCATTTTAACTGCACAAAGCAAATCGTCTAAGTTGTAAGATCTGTGCTTAAACTAATGATGCAACCTTCATTTTAAGTTTTCTTTAAAGGAATCTACAAAATATAAGTGCATTACTGTAAATAATCTGCTTTTAATTTGTGAGATTAATTCAGACATATAATTATAGATTGTTTCAATAATGAATCATTTATTTTAGTGTGTTTCTCATGTGATTACAAAAAAAATCAAGGTCGACTTCTTTGTTTTCCTTTTAAAAGCCAGTGCAGTGGTACCACAATTGACAAGTCTTGTTTTTACCAAATATACTCCAACAGACGACTTCAAAGCACAGAGCTGAGATGTCGAGCACAGATCAAATCATTTCATAACAAGCGATAAAGAGGATTAAAGAGAGAGATGAAATATTAATGGCCACAGAGCAGAGAGAACATCAATCAATCATGTCGTATGAAAGATCAACATTATGTTAAGATGAAAAAAAAAAAAGCAAGAAGCACCAGCCCAAGTGCATATGTATGTGTAGTTGTATCTACTGCTGCCCGGGTAGAAATGTACATATAGTAGAATAAGCTGACCTTGTATAAAAACTCCTCCGATCATGACTGGAATGAGTTTACAGCACTTGAAGATGACCTGTGTCGGGTAGTTCAAGTAGCCCAGAGAGGTATTGGACAGGCCCATAGTTCCCACTGTTAGAAATGCGATGATCATGTATGTCTTCCCTGGTATCCTACGAGGCAGGGAAATATAAAGCAGTTGAACTGATTATCCATGTTGTACCAAGGCGAATTATTGACTTGATGGTTATTCTACTACCTTCTGCGTTTGTCCTGTGTGAGCTGCAGCTCCACTAGTCCAAACATGGAGTAGAAGCCAAACTGCACCAGGGTCAGGTACCAACCAAAAGGCTTGAACCCTTCCACGGAAAAAATCAGCTCCTGGCAAATAAACAACACATCAGTCCATCACATCCTGCTGAAGCCTGTGTTGTAAAATACATGCTTCATCAAACACTAAATGTGAGAATGTCTTTTCAGTGTCACAGGTGAATGTTATATACAACATCCTGGATGTTGCATTAGATATCTGTAGTTTTACCAAGGTGTTCCTAACAAACTGCTAATTAATTGCACAAGGCTAAAATGTCTTTTTATTTTTATCCCTGCAAACAAACGAGTGTACGAGTGTGTGTGCCCACACTCCAGTACGTCTCTCAGATTGTCTTTTACCTGCAGGTACCCATAGATGAGGTAAAAGAGGAAAACTCCAGCCACACAGATGAAAAACTGTGAGGGGGCGCTAAAGCTGCTCAGGTTGATTCCCAGGACTCTCAGCTCCTCCACAGACTTTATGTGGGGCGACATCACCTCCGTGGTCGAAGGGATGGATATTGAAATGTGCTTCCGTGAACTGTTGTAGCTCACCAGGCCATATTTGGCACTCATTGTGTTCTCACGTGCCGGGAGCTGTGGAAATATAGAGAGATAATTAGACAATTTTCATCATGGAATTCATTTTCTCTTGCTTAAGCTTCAAGATCGGGTTGTAACAGTGTGAGATTTTCAGATCAAAGTACTGTGTTGTACTTCAATATACTCTTAAAGCCAACACACCTGCGAGCCTATTTTATACACATCCTGGATCTTTGGTAGGAACAAAGACCAAGAGCTGTTAAATTACAGGTGTACAATAGCTCATCTAACAGTTGTGTTTACATATGGATCATCAACCTTGCACTTTTTATGGTGTCATGAAATAAAAGTAACCATGGTGACAATGTAGGCACATGGAAGACGTCAGAGATTTCAGATGATGCACCTTCACTTGCTTTCTGAACATGCAAATGAACAATGCCATGTAATAAATGTACAATGTACCGCACTGTAGCTAAACCTTTATATGCACACTGTCAAGAACCTGGCAATACACTCTGTGTATCAAAGGAAGGGAGGATGGGCTTTAACACCATGTACCTCACGGTATAACACTGTTTTTAAAGCGGTTGTTACGTATCCATCCATCCAGTCATCCATCCACAGCATCCTTAATTAAGTAGTGCAAAACATTCATATTGTTATTTGTTATGCCTGACAACAGTGGTTAGAAAAACAAGGTTGTTTTTCTATCTGGTTTTCTCTTCTTACTAATCTCAGTCTGTTTTACTAATTACTTAATCGTAGTCAGTATGTTCTCCACGTTCAGGGCGGATTACACACACACGTTGAATCATTAGCTCCGCATATTACTGCACATGTGAGTAAACCACATCTATGCTCTGCAGCGTTAAGTATTGATCTGAATACGATTTGTGCAAGTCCAGAACCCTGAGTATCCATCATTAGCACATGTAGCATGCATGTATTAAAAGCATGACGTTAACAACGCTACACGAAGCAGCCGGTTGCTAACGACACAGCGGACGTGGAGGCTGTTATTGAATTAGCGATCATACATTAAACCTTTAGAGACAAGTGGCGATTTTAACAGTCAGTGCCAGCTTATGACACGACGACTTGTCGTCGCTGGCTTTAATGTCTCCACCAAACAACGAAGCTACAGCAGAAAGCTTGCTACCTTTCAAGACTTCCAACAATACTTCCGGGTTTCTTAATGTTAGCTTATCCACTTCTTCAGGGGCGATGCCGGTGAAAATAATTTCCCTGCGTTTGCCGGCGTCATCTTTCGTTGTATTCCTGCGCTTGTCACATTTTTCCTTTCCAGTGACGATCAGAAAAAAGCACGATAAGGAGAGGGGTAGCCTGCTAGAAGCTGCCTACACTTGCTACAGTGGGGACAGCAAGCCAACAACTTCCGCTTTCTTCCGCTTTGACCTTTGAACCGCGATTCTATTGGTCGACGTAGCCACACACACACACACACACACACACATACTACAGCAGGTAGAAAAGTTTGTTGTCATCCCGATAAATGCGGGACGTTTTGGGTTTAAATTACCAATTATATCAGCCTGTGCTCGTGTAACACGAGAGAAGAAGTGAATTAGTCAATGCCACACAGGATATTCAAGCCAGTTTGCGGAAGCTGCAGCATGTCTTACCTGAGAAGCATCCTGAGGAAACACAGCAACACCAGAGTCCATCTTGAGTGTGCACGGTGAGTGTGTTGTCAAATCACCACATCATCAGACGCTACAGTACAAGCTCAACTGGCAAAGCTGGTTTTGCAGCACTATGGTTGGCTTCCCCCAGAGAAAGCAAATCAGATGTAGATATTCAAATAGTGCTGTTAATATTTGACCTTGGGCTTTTGGAGAGTCAAGTTAAAGATGTGTTTCCTTTGGTGTATTGGATTTTTTCTCCATGTTCTTTGACAAGTATGCATGTTAAGGAAATGCATGAAATGAGTGTGTTGTATATGAATTAGTTGAAATAGTTTTTTTGCTGTTAACATGAACGTGCTTTTGCTCTTAAAGCATTTTACTCTTTCAATCCCTTCATTCATCTTTCACTCTGTGATGTGCTGACACAGGAACGTGACAGTGCCAGTCTAGTAACTTGCACTTGGATAGCTTGTGTTACTTTCACAGATGTGCTGGAAATGACAGCTAACTTGGCTTACTAAGCCAAGGTGGGCAATTAGCTTGCTTGATGCAAGTAATTAAATCTATATTAAGTTGCTTCCACAGTGGTTACATAACCTTTGAAACAAGCTACACAGACAATCCGAGTAAAGAAATGTCTCTAAGTGAATTGATATGGAATGGGATTTAATCAATTGAGGAAATCAGTGGCTATACCAGGCCCATAAGGTTTTCAGCAGCAGGGTGCAAGGAGTGGATGAGATTTGATTTGACATACTTGAGGCTCTGTGCATTGTTGTGGTTTCCATAAAAAAAATCATCAGGGTATCAAACCACTTGGTCATGAGGGAAAACTTCTGCCAAGGTGCTTGAAAGGAGGCGTCTCCTGATTGTTGAACCTCAAATTCAAGAGAAGTGATACTGATTCTGACCAGACCGGTGGGTCATGGACGTTTGCACATGTGCTTTGAGGACTTTGTGGTGGTCAATGACCGGGTCTGTTGGGGGTTCTTAAATGGTTCCAGGGTGTTTGTCATGAGCCATCAAGTTCTTGTGTAAGTTTCTGGGTCTGTATAAATTATGTCTTTGCTAGATGCAGATAATCTGGTTTTGTTGGCGTTGTCAGACCATGACCTTCAGCAAGTGGTTGGACAGTTTTGGCTTTTTTGAAGATGCAGGGATTAGAGTCAGCACCTCCATGATTAAGGTCATGTTTCTTTGCTTGAAAATGGTGGCTCACTCCCTTAGGGTTGGGATCTGAGTTCCTGTCCAGTGCAAGAGTGTTTAAATATCATTGGGTCTTGTTCACAAGCAAGAGTCAGCCAGAGATGGAGATTGACAGTCAGATTGGCGTAGACCAATAGGAGACCCCAGGGCAGATGCGAGATATAGGATATATACTGCATACATCAGTCAGAAGGCTACTCCGTTTGGCCTATTGCTGCCTGACCCTGGATATGTGACAGGGTAAGAACTGATGGGTACATGGATGGTCAGGCACTGCAAGCCTTGACTGTCCAGATGCCATGCCACTAAAGTTATAGTGCGTAGCTATAGTGAGACATTGTGTCCAATTGATGATGAAATACAAAGTAGTATTGCTGAGAGGGCATGTAAATGTTTTCTATTGTCCACCTTCCCTTCATCCCTGTTATTCCCACATTCCTTCTCCTCATCTTTCACTTTCATCCTTTTCCCCTCCGCTCTGCTTCCATGTCCATATGAGCTTTCCTCCCCACATACCCTTACATTTCCTTCACTCTTTCTCCCCCCTTATTACATTATTCCCTGCTCCACCTTCTCTATTCTCCCTCTTTGGCTTTGCTAGTATATGGCACGAAACCCTTTTCTCCCCTTCATCCCCCTCCTCCCTCTCATAGCCCTCCTTTCTCCCTGCTGTCCAATCTTAAATTCCTCCCTCTGCCTGCCTCTCTCTCTCTCTCTTTCTCTCTCCCTGTCCTCTGTCCCCAGCCAGAGGTTAATACACTCCAGGATGGCATTATTTCCTCCCCGGCCCTCCAACAATATAAAAATTCAGAATGGACAGCTCAATCCCTCTTCCATCTCAGATTTGATTGTAATGGTATTGCCTCCTGTCCCTGGGAGGCCCCTGCCGCCTCACCAACCCGGCCTTTATGACACTAAATGGCCAGGCTACAATTTTTCCATCTATTCAAAAAATTCTGTTAATAACTCATTGGGAATGAGACGTCTGCACTCCCTGGACCGTCTGCGGCCAGGTCTCTCACCCCTCTGTTCATAGGGGTCAGAATATACGGAAAAAGATGCAGGGCTGAATCGCAAATGTAAAAGGTTAATTAATCTCTGTGAATTTACAATCCCCTTTTCCCCATTCCTCCTTGCACTCCAATTGAGAGTCCCAAAGAGACAAAAATGTCATATTTACAACCTCGCATGGAGAAAGTGCTCAGCAATGCACAGTAGTCGAGCGCAGGTGCAGGCCTGTCCAGCCACTCTCTCCCTTCTCCCCATTCCAACTTTACAAGTGTACCCATTCATCACGCGTGATGGATTTATGTAATAAAACCCATTTCCTTTCCCCATACGATCCTATTAAATAATAAAATAATTATTTATTGATTATTCAAAAAGGTACATATGCGCGGGTAATGGCTTTGTACCACACCACTGGACCTGCAATAAATAAAGCAGGCAGAGTGCGAGGCTGAGAGAGAGACAGAGAGGAATAAAGCAAGGGAGAGAGAGAGAGAGAGAGAGGGAGAAATGAAGGGGAATGAAATGACTTTTGAACCAGAGAAATCTGGATCCAATATGGCCTCTTGCAATGTGGATCAGGAAGGACATTATTCAGTCTTCAGGAGGCTCATATGGGAGCACGACCTATGAATGGTTTTGATACAGTGCATGGAGCATAGAAATTAAAATAGACAACTGCAGAGAGTTTGTGTCTTAGACTTGACGTTTGTTATCCTTCAGACGCTGTTTTTATGTATACAACATAAAAGTTTACATATAGTTCAAAGTTTTGTCTTAATACGTGTCTGCTGATATGAGTTTCTATGACCAAAGCAATACGTTTAATGGATTTAGCTCCCACCATCTTCATTAAAACCACTTTAAATTCTGGTTATTATGGAGTTGGGACTCAGGAAACTAACAATGGCTATTTTCATTATTAACATGTTAATATTGTTTGTATTCTTGGGATTAATGTGTCCGCCTGCTACAAAGTAATTTCAGTTTTTTCTTCTTTAGATCCACACACCCTTGATCATAAACAAATCATATGAAGAATGATGGGCCTTTTATATTATTTATTGACCATCAGTATCATAATAAGCCCCCCATCCCCAGTTGTGGGGTTCATCTCAAAAGGAGACTCTTTAATGTCAGCCAGATATTACACTGAGGGCTTCTTAATAACCCATTTGTGTTTGGTCTGTTAGTCGGCTAAAGTGCACTCACTCTCTCCTGTCTTTTTTCCTGGGCTTGTCTCAAGCCTCCTGCATGGTACGGAAAACAGATGCTATCTCGGCTATATTACTTCTCAAAGCACTCATATCCTCTCCCATGTTATTTTCTTTGATCTGCTAGGCTCTTGCATTTTTCAATGTATTTGTTTACCGTCAAAATATCCAAGCTTGCAGTACAGTATCCACTTGCACTGACAACAGCATTTGGCCTATTACACTTTTTTTTTCTTTCTTTTTTTTTTTTTTTTTACAGTTTTGTGTAGGAAATCGCAGCTTTGGTTAAAGTTATGGAAAATATAGTGGTCTGGTTTTAATGGTCTGGTAACTTCAGCCACAATGTGTTTTTTTTTTTTTTTTTTTTAAAAAAAGCACAATTGTTTTGTACCTTTCGCCTGCCTTTGACGCCTTAACTTAACCAGAGACAGGATGCTGGGTGCTTATACTGGTTTTAATGGTCTCTGGAGGGGCTGGAACGTGTTTTGCATACCCACCACTCAACCACCTCTTAGCATCTCTGCTTCTAATAATTAGATCAGAGCAGAGTGTCGTATTAAGGTTGGGGGTCAATTCACATTGAACCAACAGTCCATTAAAGTCAAAACAAGATTTCAAACCACAGATACCACACCACTTGTAACATCTTGTTAGATTTTTATGTCATCAGCTGCAGGGAAATCCATTTCCTGTATTACATTATGAATTGGAAGTGAATTAACTCCTGGTTCATATGAGTTTTAGCTGAAACCATTGATCATTCGGGTCATTTTTTAACTGAAAATAACCAAAATTCAGTGGTTCATCTGAGTATTTTGTGGTTTTTTAGTCTAACGTGATACGTGGTACATTTCATATCAGTGTATAATAACCTCCATACATACAGAAAATTAAGCAGCAGCAGATCCTAACTTTTACATGTACAAAATAGATTGATTATATATATATATAGATTTATGATTTTTATGCCAGTGATCAGGATTCAAAGTTGTAGGCCTACTTGTTAATGCACAACATCACAGCAGGTCCTATCATGAACTTTTTTATTTGAAAAATCTCTGTGCTCTTTCTCTTTTTCTTTTTCTCCCTCTCTCTCTGTTTCACACACACATACACACACACACACACACACACACACGGCATCACAGATTTGTTAAATCAATTTGTCAGCACACAGGTCATAAGCAGTAACAACTGAGTAGGTGGCTCTCAGGGCAGGCACAGGAGACCACAGAGTCTTTTTTATGAGCAGCCAGGAGGGGGAAGCATCCCTCTTTGCAAGTGTGTTTAGAAGAAAAGGAAAGAAAAAGTAATTAAACAAACAATTTACCAGGACCTGTGTGTCTGCTTATCCAATCTGCCATACTCACTTTTTTTTTTCTCTAATACATATAGACAGAAAATGGGGGGAGAGGGGGTTGTGGGTTGTTTCTTGTCTCCTCAGTGACGGTAAATGACACACATGTTTCATTGCCCATTCATTTAACCTGCACTGTGTTTATGAAGAGAAAGGGATTGAGAAACAAATTACATAGTGTCATTTAATTAGGAGTTTTGCTGTGAGCAATAATCCTGTTTTTTCTCATAACCTTTAACTATTTAATGGATTTGAGAAGCTATTACCTTTCAAGATTTCTGTTTTTAATTATTTGGAGTATTGTCACAGATATGAAATGTCAATCACACACCAGGATTAATGCTGTGGTTTATGTCTGCATATTATTTACTTATGGATTGAACCTGGAGGAGTTCTTTGAGCTGACAGCTTTGAAAACACAACAGAGTATGTGCAATATGCAAAAATTAGTTCTGTGGCCTATTTAGCTCCTCACATTCGTTTATCCCTCATGCACCCATTTACTAACATCGCCTTATCTCAAATCCACGAGAGGCAGTTATTTACATAGATATTAGGATTATGTTTATGATGCATAATATTACATGTACACCTATGCAAACACAATTAATAGTTTACCTGCATTAGTGTTGATACTCTGTGTCCATGTGAAAAAAATATAATCCAGGAAGTGTGTGTTTGTGTGTGTGAGTGTGAGTGTGTGACCCTGATCACGTTTAGGCAAGACTGAGAAAGAGGCAGACAGAGTTTGTTTAGTTTCCCCTGGAGGACATCACACTTCTCTGCCAAGAGACCGACCCACGTGCTGTGACATCAGGCCTCACTGTATATGAATATTGCCTTAAATACACGAGCCATGTGAGGTGTGCTTGATTTACTCTGTCAGACACACACAGAGGACCGTGAGGGCATGTTTCCTGACGTTAAATCAGCGGCACTTCTCTGACAGCAGGCTGCATATACCTGCGCAAAAAATATTTCATATATATTGTGAATGTTAAAGTGGACCAGGAAGTGCAGGTATATTAATAGCGCCTGATATGTCTCGTGGAAGTCGATAGTTTCACTCGAGCATCTCTGCAAATGTCTGGGAGGATAAATTAAGCGCACCTCCAGCAGTTCAAATACACAAAATCTTATTCAAATAGATGTTTTCACCCAGGTTTGACACGGCTCTTAGGCTGGCGTGTTGGCTCCTCAGACCCCCCATGGCACGGGGCATGTAATCATCCTGAAAGTCTCTCCGGGTGTCTGCACTCTCATAAAGCAGGGAAATGGATTGTGTGGCCCAGGAAGGGAAAATGAAAGAAAAGGAGAATGAAATTACAGACCTGGCTGACTGCACAAATCATGCATATGATGTTTTATGGCTTGCCAGAAGAATTCAACACCTGTGGATCACAGTAGCTATAATTGTACATGAACGCACCAGGATGGCGGTGGGAGGAGAGTTGTGGTTTGAGTGTCATTGAATATTTGACTGAGAGTGTGCACCTAGTAGGTGTCTGTGTGTGTGTACGCGAGTGTGTTTTCCTTGGCATGGCTGAGTTTTAGAGACAGAGGGAGGATGAAAAAAAAAGGAAAGTTAAGGGACCGCCTGTTGTTCACATCTTTTCAGTACATCCTGGGTGAGCCGCTCGCAGCCCACATAGCTCGCTCAAAGAGGCTTCATTTACCATTGTAATTACCCCCGTTTATTTACCTTATTTTCTTTGGTGGTAAAACAGGGGTTGATTCATGCGACCCGGGTGATTTGGCCTGGCTTTGCTTTCGGTGTTGACTTTAATTACGCAAAGGGCAATAAATTATAAATGACAATTGGCGTGACCACTGTCTCTGTTTGAAGCTGGTCCTCCTCTATAAAGCCAGAACACCTGGTGCTCAAGTTCATAGGAAACACACCCACAAACTGCTGCAGTTCCTCATGATGAACGTTTCACCCTGTATTGTATTATTTCCACTTTATGAAGCATTTATTACAACTCTAACAAAGGCATTTTTTTATTATCTGTAGAAGCCTTTGGTAACTTATTTCATGCTAAGTTTTCCAAGCCTTTCTTTATGAAGGTAAAATCATAAATAAGATGACAACATAGAAGATCACAGAGTCTTCCCTCCGCCTCCTCCTCCTCCTCCTCCTCCTCTCTTCTCTCACCTCTCTGCCATGAATGCTGATTCTTGAGTCAAATTGATTACACCACTCCATCTGCATTATGACTGGCCTCCTCCTGTGTTTGCTGCCTCTGCCTACAGCACAGAGTTAGTGTACAATTACATATAGTTTAATATATCTGCCTGAGCACCTTTAAATAAGCATCACAAGTCCACAAGGTGATTTGTCTTCCAGCCCCATTACTCCATTGTACATCTTGATAGCCAGGGATCGCTCCGAGCTATGTTTAAGCATTAAATAGTGTATTATTATTTCACATAAATCAAGCCGAGATGTTAGGGGGGCATTCATAAATTTTGCATTTCTCACAGACAGTATTTTAAAGCCTTTCTCTCTTTCTGCACCGCTCTGAATTTTGAGACTAAAGCAATTCTGCTCAGTGCACTTGATAGTACATTAAAGATGGGCATATCAGGGAGGTATATTCAAAACAACATGTAATCCAGTTTAGATTAACTTTGAGTTGCTCCAACACATTCATCATAGCACTGTTTCCATAATAAGTAACCGTGCTTTTGTCAGCAATGCGGCGAGATGAATGCACCATTACCATCAGAAAACATTGTGTTTTTATTGCCATGAATAATGTGGAAAAATACTAACAGAAGTCAATTTATCATAATATTTTCCCGCTTAACCGCGGCTACTGAGTGTCTTATCTGTGCTCAGCGACATAAGAGTGAAATTACATTTTAAAAGTGAGTGTTTGCCATCAGCTCTCAGACACACACCTTTGGTTATTAAGTCCTCTGTTTGTGCAAAAAACGACCACTTGAAATGAGTTCACTCAGGAAACTGGATGTCAGCTTTACACACGGGCAGGAGAGCTGCCAATGTTTTAGTCATGCCGACAACACGCTCTTTTCTCAGCTCACTCACCCGGTTGAGTGTCGAGCTACAAGAAGTGACAAAGGAGCCAAAGTGCACTCCCAGTTGTTTTTGGGGTACTCTGAGGACACCCCTGCACCATTCCCTTCTGTTTCCTGTCTTTGGTTTTCTAATCAGTGCTGATGTACAAGAGAGAGTCTGAGGTGAAACCTGGAGGTGGGTCAGGATCCATAGGAAGTCAGAGTGCGTCTTTATGAGACACATGGACAATACAGATATTTGTTTTATGTCTCCTGGCCAGACATGTAATACTGATTGTAAAATGTTCCAAAAGGCTTGTGAATACAGGCCAGAATATGAAGCCATTCGTAGTCGTACTCTAAAATATGTCCAGAACAGTACAGTGTCTCTGAAGCGACATGAGTCACTGGAGATCATTCCTTCCATAAATCAACTTGCCCAAATTTGTTTAAATAATGCAAATGTCTCATAAGTTTGACTTAGGTACGGTGTACCAACTGTAAACCACAATTAAACATCATTTTCACTTTTAAACATGTTTATCATTTTCTCACACATAATAATTATATGACCCAGTGGCCTGAGGGGGGAGGCTTCAGCGCCGCAACAAAGTCAGTAAAAAAATCAAGTAAAAGTCATTGCAAATTGGAAACTGCCTAGATGCCAAGACAGTAAGTTGAGGATTTTGAGGAGGGGGGGGGGGTGTTAGAAAAAAATGTCTTTGAACTAGTTTTTGCTTGCAGAAAATATTGCTCCTGGGTTGATATTCTTTCTGAAGTGTTTCATGGCAATGAGAATTAAGAAATAAAGCGCAGCGCCAAATGATTCAGTGAAAAGATGGCAAACACCTACAGGTATTCTGTTCACATGACATCACCCATGTGTAAAATTGACAACTTCATGTTTTTTTTAACCTTTTTTTTTTTTTTTTTTGGGAACTTGGTCGGTTCAGTGACTTTTTTAAAACATTTCTTTTCAAGAGACAAGTGAAAGTTATGGGAAGTATCAATCTGAAAATCCTCTAATTATGTGGAGCGAGTGCAATATAAATGTAGTTTATTCATGTGATCATAAAATTAGTTGATTGGTTTCGGTGTCTCATCTTTTACACGTGTTTTTTTTTTTTTTTTTGTAAAGCACAGCAGAAAGGTGCATGCCAGTGAAACCTCTGTCTTTCTCTGCCTTTCCCTTCATTCCCTGGAAGAACGTGTCTTCTGGCCTTGACATGCGTGGGCTGACGGCATGTTTCCCCTTTAGTACCCCCCCCCCCCCCCCATCAGCTCATGAACTGGAAACTTTTGCTCCTGTCATCCCCGTTTCTCCCATGATCACTTCGCTTCCTTGACTTACACATACGCAAGCACAACAATACCTGGGAGGATAAACGCTCAGTTAAATTAAATAAACATAATCCAGACATGCTCCATCCCGGCCTGTCTGTCTCACTGATTCCATCAGTGAAGAAGTGCAAAGATTAGATGTCAGCTGAAAGGCCAGCGGCAGATAAAAGGATTCTCAGCTCGGGTGATAAACATAATTTTTAATCAAAGATCAGTTCGTCTGTGATTTATTCTGAACTGCTTTTATTGCCTCCTTATTTTTTATCTTTTGATGACAATATCTTATAATTCCTACATTTTCCTTTTCATTTTTTCTCTTTGCACATTTCTGTTGTTTCCTCATGTCTCAGTAGAAGTTAAATATTTACTTGATACACTTTTATGCACCCAGTCTCAGTTTTATGTGTGTATATGTGCAGGGTAGATAAATATTGCACATACATCACCTGACTTCTGGTCCTGCACCTTTTCCCATCACTCTTGCAGCTTTCAGAAGTGTTTCATGACTGTCTGAAAATTGCATAAACACAAAAGTAACCCCCCCCCCCTTCCCAATAGTTCTCACTGCTCCCTGTGCTCTGATGTCCTCTCATGTTAAAACAAAGCATCTGTCTGTCTATCATCTAACCATAAGCGCTCTGGGTGGGGCAGGATTCCAGTCTTTTGAAGTGAACTTGTCATGGGAAATCTGCATCACTGGGGCTCAGTGCAATCACAGGCTGAAAATGAATTGAGTGTGGTGCACCACTTCAAACATTTTTTAGACACTACATTAAGGGATGAACTTTTTGCATTGCCTGTCATTGCCTATATATACACACAGGAGTGGATGCACATTTAGTAAAAACGATAAATATAATATATGTGTATATAAATGTGCATATACAAATTCTGTGTAGCTAGTCAAACACACAAGAGTGCACATGTTTGTATGGTTAATCTCATCAATCATCTGATACAGAAACCTCGTGCTCTGTTTACTTGAAAGAATTCACACAAAGTTACACACATATACGTTTACACAAGTATAAAATGACACTTTAATGTGTATTGACAGGTAACACCCCCTCTCCCCTCCAAATGCACACACACATACACACACACATAAGCATGCATGACTCCAAACAGACTGCAGTAACACAACATTAAGCGGTTTTCTCTTCTCTGTTATCTCCAGCTTCCTTTTTGCCCTTTGGTTAAACATTCTCTTGGCATGCATGATCTCATTTAACTTTGATTTCCTCTTTTTCCAGGACGGCATCCTCGATGGTTCCAATTTCCAGCCCATTCCCCAATTTTCAACCCCAGTGACAGACAACACAAGCTGGAATGTCTGTTTAGCTAAAGAAGGGAATTGGTAAGTGATGATTTTCAATGCTGTTTAAGATAAAAAGGCGAGTTTGCAGCAGAAACGGATTTTCCTGGGTAGAGAGCAGGAATCTTGGAGATACTGGCTTGAACATGCTGAAAGAGCTTCATACCACATCTGTGATTTATGTTATTAAGCTTAAGGATACACTGTTGTTGTAGACAACTGTTTATTCTGACAGAAGTGACAAACTGTTTTTATACCACAGTGGAAGTTTAGTTATATCAAGAAACTTGGTGTGTAGGGCATAAAACAAAACAAATGCTTTTAGAGGAGTGCAGTTGTGTTTTGCAGCAATACATAAAAGTTGTGTGCATATATGTGTATGTTCAAAAAGTCTATTAAAGTAAATACTAAAATCAATTTAAATTTTTACAATTTTGAAACATTTTCTAATCAACTTGTTCCTGCTCAAAAAAAAAAGAAAGAAAATCATTTGTGTCGTTCGTATAATGTCAAGTGTGCAGATGGTGCCTGACACAATCTAAATATTGACATAATTTGATTAACCTCTCGAGTGTGGAGAATGTGTCCAGCATGAAGGACTTTTTGTTGGTTGAAAAGAACAGCTCATTGTTGTGCTTTAAGTGGTTTGTGTAATCCCCTATAACCAATACCATGGAGCCAAAGGATTCTGAAAATCTGTTTTCAGCACATTTTGAGTAGGAGCAAACCTGGAAATTCTCTCTCTCTCTCTCCCTCCCTCTCTCTCCCCAACTCTGTCATGAAACAGAGCACCCCATTTCCATATCAAACGGATTAGTTCCAAGACCAGGGAAGTAGGAGTAATGTAAGTAACCGTACAAATTTAAATATAGGACATCAAAAACATTGTTAGGCATTCATTTATTTTTAAGCAGCCCTGGCTTTCTGTGTCTCTCTGTGAAGATGAGATGAAAATGTATCTCTTCAATTTTATTTTCATTTTACTTTGAAAGGTGCTGAACACCGCAGTATTTTAACATTTCATCGTGCACCGTGGCATCCTGCTGTTCTTGTGTGCTTTGCCACGTTTGTGAAAATGAATATGTCACATCAAGCGATGCACTTGTTTCGAAAGGCAACATCAAAAAAAGGAAAAAAAAAGAACGACTTCAAGTGGGCAGCGTTCACGTATAAGCTCATTGTTTTGTTTTGTTTTTTGGGGGACATTTCTGCAGAAACAGAGCGGTGGACTCCTGGCTCCTGTGGCCCCCACGATGCCAGCTGGCACTTCACACTCACCACTCAACACACGATTCAAAATGTATTTTAAACATTTTTTTTTTTCATATTTTGTGTTACGATGTGAAAAAATAAAATATGCAACAACTTTCTGGGTGTTTTGTCAGAGCAATTACAGGGCTGCTTACAAACCTTATACAGCAGCAGTGAAAAATCACCTTCACACACTGAACAAATAGTGAGTTAGTGCTTTCACAGAGGCTGCCATACTCACCACATGAGCCGATTTGCCTTTTAAATTGGGAACATGAATTGCCATGTTTTTAATTTTCTGACGTTAATTGCTCGTAGCTCTTTGGGATCGAGTAAGTCCTGTAAATCCTAGCGCTTTGAAAAAAACACACAGCCAGACTCGATGTCGGATCTCGACTCAAAAAATCCTAAACAGACTAAGACGTTCAACATGATGTGAATGTTTTTGTGTATTTTGAACGCTAACTTTTTTCCCTCAAGCATCTGCTGAAAGGAGGAACAACTTAGAAAGTTAACATGTTTACAAAATTGTTTTTTTTTAACCTGTTGTCAAATTCAGGTTTAACAGAAGAAATAAAACGGGTTTATTTTGAGCAGAGAGGTCGTGTATCCCTGTGTGTATTTACATGTGCGGATGTGTCTGAGTGTGCGAGTAAGTGAGTGAGTGAATCATGAGGAGATTATTCAGCAGTCTGTGTCTTGCTGACTGATCTGACCCGCCAGTAGCCCTCCCCCCCCACCCCCACCCCCACCCCACCCGTCCGGATGAGGAGATGGATAGATGGATGGCCGGCCTGTGCTTCCTCAGCCCTTTGTGACTTAGCCTGTCTCTGTGTAATTGAAAAAACTAGCTGGGCTGTGTTGTTTTAGGATTTGTCCCTTTATAATGTAGCTTCAAAACAGGAAAACCAATAGTGGGAATAGACCCCAAATATAATTAATTTCGTGGGGGCAGGGTGTAAGGAGGAGGGGGGCTATTATTGCAGGAGGAAGAATTCTAATCAGTTGCAGATTTCTTCCTGTTTGGTTAGCGTGACCGTGGCCAATTACCAGTGAACTCTGTGTTACAGTTTCACTTCCTGTGCTACCCAAAGAATGGACCGAGGCCGGCACTGCAGAGCCTGGCAGGACGGTGGGGGGAGAAGAGAGAGAGATAGGGAGAGAGGAGATAAAGAGAGAAAGACAAAACGAGACGCATGAGGATGAGACTGTCGGAAAGTAAACAGAGCGGAGGAGGGGGAGGTAGGAGGGTGGGGTGGGGTGGTAAAATCTCCAGCCAGATCTAAGGTGCACAGACAGACACATACATCCTTTATCCACCTAATATGGAACATGACGTGGTTTACAAAGGAAATGAAAGGATTTTGGACCTGACTTCTCTTGCTGGTTCAGCTGTTCTCAGGTAAAGGCTGAAACTGCGGAGCAACAGAACAAACTCGAGTCACAAATGCAATAATGCATAACTCAATCACTGCAGCGATGTTATCGAAAGACACAATTTGGCATTGCTGTTTTCCCCTAAATCGAATTAAACCACTGGACTAAACAACTGAATGACAATTGCGAAGGCATACCTGAATTTGCATAAATTCTCCTTTTTTTCTCCTTCTTCTTCTTCTTCTTCTTCTCCAGCATAAGTAACTCAATATGTCATGGTACCTCCTGGGAAAGATCTCCATGCCTATTAAGCCAGATACTGCTCTTGCTAAAGGCTTGCCAAGCCAGTAGTAGTTACACCATATTACAACAACATGCTCAAAATATCAGTCATGCTCTTTTCTCAGGCCTTTTTTCGTGGGACCTCGGTGTGTTTGTGTGTGTGAATTCTCCACCTCAGAACTGACACACAAAAACACAAGATATGTTAAAAACATAACTGAGGTTTCAATTCACAATCACTTCCAAAACCTGACCTGCCAAATGGTTCCCTTTGGCTTGATCCCACTCAGTCAGTTACTTCTCTCCTCTCACTCTTTTTTTTTTTTTTTGCTTCTCCAGAGGGGTCTATTCCCATAGTTTCCCCCTGTAATAGTTTTTTGGCATATTACTCTCCCCAATCCGCCCCAGAGGTCTCCCATAATTGACTTTTGATGTCATTGTTTAGTTGTAGAATTACAGAAGGGGTGCACGTTGGGAGCAGGCAATCAGGATTGGCAGTGCAACTTTATTTTATTCATTTTAGTCTGTGATGTGATAGGCGCCTTTTCTTTTCTGCAACCCTGAGCTGTTCACTTTTTGAATTTGGGGTTTATTCATATTTATTTTTGGGTTTTTGTGTCGATTGCACAATTTGTATTGCCAGTAAATGAAGTTCTGATCATTTCCTGGTTGTAAACAGTTTTTCTAGTATTTGACACGACAATATTCGACAGCGATGACACTGCTGACAGATAAGATAAATAGCCTGCGTGATAAAAACATATAAATATTGCACGTTTTTAGGACAAATTCTCACTTTTCAGTAGTAAACTTTGGGAAAATCTGTTTTATATTACCAAACAGATGACATAACATTTATTACCATTTCCCAGTTGAAAACACCTCAAGGGGCCCCGGTACTGTAGCGGTTACAAGTGGAATAACCTCCTCTGAAGATGTTCAATGTTCAAGAGATGATGCACATAACTGGCAATATAAATGTGAATTCCCTGGGAAGTCTGTTTTGCGCACACTCACACACACACACACACACACACATAGACAAACTCATGCACATGCGCTGAATGAGAAATGGGTGAAGAGCCCATACTATTCAGTGTGAAGTAGGGGGTCGGAGTCGCTAAACTAATCCCAGTACCACAGATTCCCACTTCCTGCCACATCTTTTCGCTGCAGCTGCCTGGGATCATTTCACAAACACAAGGTATTCCTGGAAGAATTGATTCTGTTAGATAGTACATTGATCACACACATCGCCTGCGGACAGAAGATGGCTTTACAAGCAATAAGATGGGAGACAATTATATTATTTTAGTGAAATAAGACAGAGTACAAGCAGCGAGTGCCAATAGCCCAGACGGGAGGAGGGGAGAGGAGGGGAAGGGGGGGGGGGTTCCTCTGTGGCTGCCTCGATGTGTTTGTGCTCCATTCTCAAGTGGCACGGTAATCCACTAAACTTTCCTCCACCCGCTTCTCTCAATGCAATCAGGATGCGAAGGCTCACCAGTGATTGCGTTCATTTGTAAAAGCATCCAAGCCAAAATTGAACCCCAAGGCTGATAAACTATAAAGATGCTGATCAGATCGTGGCTAAGGAGTCCACACTTGAGGGCACGAGATGTCAGGGCTGGAGCCAAAAGAGCAATGACTCTGTATACCTCACTCGGAGCCAGGCGGCATCCCCGGAATACAAACAAGAGGAGAGAAAACACATAAAAACGACAACAAACTGCAGCAGGATTTTTCATCCCGCAGCATCTCTCAGAGAAGGAAGGTATTATCTCTTCAGCAGATTAGTAGTAGTAGTTGTTTTTTTGTTTTTTTTGCTTTTCTTTTCATTGACTCTCTTGGCAAATGGAGTACATTTATTGTTTGAGCTTTAGCTAATGCATTATATTTTATTGATGAGCTCAGTGTGAATTTCATAATGCATCTCAAGGAAAGCAGAAGGCCAAAACAGGCACCGTTCAGGGAAGTCTTTTATGTTTACAGCCTTGGTGCAGAATATTATAAACAATTTATCAGAATGAAAACGATTCATAACTCTGCAGTCCAGTCCATCACCTTTTTATTGGACGCCTTGTTGTCGCCGCACTTGAAGAGTTGCAGCAACTTTTTGTCTGCGCTGCTATGGCACTGTCTCACACTGATGGGACAGTGTCATTACTTTAAACACACTTATCAGCCTCTGCTAAAGCACCAAGAGAGAGACAGGAGGTAAAGAAAGAAAGAAAGAAAGAAAGAAAGAAAGAATGAGAGAGGGAAGATCTGAGGATGTTTTTTCCTCTCCATCCTCGTGGCCCCAGTGCGTTGAATGTCAAAGAGCAGACAGCGGGAGACTGATTCCATGAAGCAATGTGAATGGGACTATTGAAGACCCGCTTTGATTGACAGCTCTTCCTCTCTTGCTCTGCCCTGAGGGTGACTGACAGTGTGGTTCATCTCACATTTTGTGACTGAGCTAATCCAGTAAATTCCAACCAGACGCAGTACAACTCAGCAGAGACCTCCCGCTCCTCTCCCAGGTGGAGTTTTTATTTTATCTCTTCCTCCCCAAAATAAATATGTTTTTCCATCTGTGGCACCGAAAACAAACCAGGGAGGGGGGGGTGGGTGGTTGGGGGGTGGGGGGGCAACCCGACTATAATTAAGTGTAAGTACATAATTAAGCAAGTTACGAAAAGTGCTAGTTTTCAATGAATTAAAATGTAGACTAATTACATGTGGGAATTAGCCTGCTGTTGTGCTAGTGATTAATACTGTCATAGGTTACTGTCTCAATATGCTGCCAATTGGAAATGGGATCACCTTACTGGAACGATTGATCTCTTGCCAAGTTCAATAATTAATTGACTCAACAATCACTGACACACAACTATCTCATGCGTTGTCCCGCATGCCCACAAGGTGCGGCGCTTGTCCTCTCGACCTTGCACCTGTATTTTGATGTGTGCCGGTTCCCAGAAATTGCTTCCGCCACGCACTGCAGCTGGCTTTTCAAAGAGGAACGAAGAAACGAAGACACAAGACCGAAAAGAAAAAAAAAGAAGAGAAGGGAACAACAACACTTGAATTAACTTACAAGACTTCCACCCCTGTTACAGGGTGTGTAAGCATGATTGCAGTAACGGCCGAGGGTTACTGCAGCGTACCACTTGACAGCCGTGACCCACATTAACGCAGCTACCCAATAAGGAGCCGATTGTGAGAATTATTTGACGCTTTCATTAATCATCATTCCTAAATGATCACTCTGTGAGGGTATGCATTTAAGCGTGATTAATTGCAAGCAATGAATTACCTGCCTTTTGCAGGAGGCTGGTGTTAACCTCGAGTCAAAGCACTGAAACCCAGAGTGATTAACTGTGTCAAGCAAAGTTAAGAAGAGACAATAATGAGAATCAGTGAAGGACCCGGGGTTTAGAGAAGGACACCACTGATCTGAGGCCCCAACAAAAGAGGTAATGGACAGTATGTTACATCAACGATACTGCTTATGACAAATTAAGCTTTTGTCAGTGCTTAAAAGATACAACATGTTTAAATCTACCAAACACAACCCTGGCTTTGTGTCTTGAACGCACAGCTGTTTTATGTGTTGACAAGCCTGTGATATATGAAGCCTGTTCAGAAGCAGCTGCAATGAAAAATGCTCTTGTTGATATTTTAAATATACAAATTGTCTCCAGTGATTAAAAGCAGCGTTGTCATTAATAATTCTCTGTCCTGGTGCGTTTGGCTCCTGTGTGCTCTGAAGACAATACCCCAGTGTGTGAGATCAGGTGTTGGCCTCATAAGCATGATGAAAGCCTCACCACCAACCAGTTGTGACAATGGCAAAGTGAGATAATAGCCCACCAAGACGAACTGAGGATGACTTGTGCAAGCGTCAAGCGTGCACGGCGCATTGCACACTCTGAATGGTATGCTTTTGAAGTCAGAGAAAACTGAGGGGTGTGGTGTGGAGTGCTAGGTAGACTCTGTCTGGTCCACCTCGCCGTGTTGCATTATTAGCTCCCTGCTCGTACTCGGAACAATGCGGTGTTTGAACATTGTGTGGACATTTCATATTCATGACACTCAAAATGTGACCACATCCTTTAAAAAAAAAAGAGAGAGAGAATAAACGGTTTGACTATCCTGCTTCAGAGCCAATACTCATTAGAGGCAAATATATTGTTCACATACACAAATGATCCCTCGTAATGACATGATTTTATGCACAATTCAAATTCAAATCATTCCTTCTTGACACAGCCAATACATCTGTCATGTGGCTCCTCGTTTTTTTGTTGAATAATTAAAACAAGAAATAGAGAAACATACTAATGAGAGAACCTTACTTGAGGGCTTTGCTGCTCTACTGACTATCATATTAATGTATTCCTGTGTGAATTAAACGCATCATCAAACACCTAAGTTCCCTCCATATTTTCCTCTGAAGACGAGGGCTGGACACCGGTGTCTACCTTGCCCTCTGCAAAAATTAAGGGCATTCTTCATTATTACACCTCTTGTGATTACTTGATAATAGCCGCGTACTAATGGTCCCCCCTGTAATTTGACAAAAAACACTGGGACTTCAGCTTTTTTTTTTTTTTTTATGAAAATGACATTGTTTCGGTCAATGATTAAGTCATTAAGATATGTCAAAGTGAATTTAAAGTGATATGCAGATGTGCTACTCCTTGCTGACTTTGTCTTTCTCTGCTCTTTACGTGTTTAAATACTTCATATTTTGACATATTTGCTTAAAACAAAAATATATAAAAAGTTTTAAGGTGGATTATAACAGCAGCCGTCAACAGCAGGATTTCTCCTCCTTCTCTTTCTCGTTCTTTCTCTTCTTTTTGTGCCTGCAGCTCTGTCGACTGCCAGTGTAATCTGTGCCTGACCTTTCTCCACCTCCTTGAACCTCTCTCTATTCCTCCCTCCCTCCATCTCTCCATTCATCCCCGTCCCCCCATCCCCATCTCCTCACCACAGACTGACAGTCATCACAGCTCCTTTCTCTCAGTGGCTGACAGCTTGAACTGGCTAATTAAGGCAAATTGGGAGCGGGAGACTAAACTGAGCAAGCAGAGTTATTTTAGAGGCCACTTTGTGACAGAGCAAACATGCCGGCTCATGCTCCATGTAATAGCTCGCACGGGTTAAAGAAATATGTCACATTTAACTATCATAATACACCATTAGTGTTAAGATACTAAACAGGTGACGTGTCGCTGAGTTCCACAACAGTTTCCAGATAAGTTGAACTGATTTTTTTTTTGGAATAAGCAAGAGGAAAAATCAGGTTTTAAAATTCGAACCCAGTTGCCAAACAAAGGCACAGAAAGTACAAAGCAACAAAGCATGCAGTTAAGGTGGGCCTGAAATGTTAGTTTGAATATTTTGAATAGATTTGCCCATAGCTGTTAGAGAGCAAAGCAGGCAATGTGTGATTGATCACGTCCCACAGGGGCGACAGCCAGCATGCCATTTATACACAACAAACGGTGTTGGCTACACTAAACTAAGCTCACACAACCTATGCAGATAGCGCAGTCTTTCATTTTAACATGTGCATACTAAACCTGGCTGATAAACGATTTGCCTAGCAGCATTTCCGTCCATATTTTATCACAGCAGACAATGCTCAGTGGCGTTGCCAGACTTGGTGTATATCCAGTATTCAGGCAAAAAAGCTTCTCCTGAACCCTTCAACAGCTTGGCTCCCATAATTAACTTCCACAGGACTGATGGGAGCCTTAGTCGGAGGCAACAGGAATAGAATACAATAGAATCAAATCGAAGGTGCAGAAACAGCAGAAGAAGACGTTACAAATAATAATAATAAAATAAAATAAAAGAGAACAGCACACAGACAAAGATTGCGTTCGACAGAGGTCTTGGGTCAGTCATGCTTGAAGATTATTCCTTGTTGTGCAGATAACCTCCGTCGTAGAGGAAGCTCCTGTTGAGGGCAGAAATGGCTGAAAGGATTAATGAATGTTTATACTTAAAGCTCCGCAATTGCCGAACACGGTGAAAACCTTTAAGCTATATGGCACGCCGGCGTTTCTTTAAACCAGTACTCTGAATATGGCATTTATGCCAACAAATGTGAGCGGGGTAGAATGTTAACTGTTTTAACCAGAGGCGATAGTGTCTGGTAAATCTGGAGCTCCAGTGATTCGCAACTACTTTTTTCTTTTTTTTTTGTCTTTTTAGTCAAACAGATTTTTTTTTGTTTTTCTTTTTAAAGAGGGTTTCCAAATTTGAGTGTGTGTCAGATAAACAAATGTTCCATAGTCACAGCCCAAAATACCAGCCGAGTTTTCAGACTTCATAATGTTACAGGTTTGTTGGAGAGGCATCGTATTTCTTTTTTTTTTTTTTTTACATAGAGAACGAGATGCCTACAACTTTTACTAACATCACAAATAATGTAAGGAAGATATACTATTATATAACAGTTAAAAAGAAGTACGTCAAACCAGTAAGTTTCACATTCACACACTTGAACAGGCAGTTGGCTGACCCTGTTCCTTGTTTGCACACAAACATGTGAGCAGACACAGACATGAGAGCAGATCGCTCAGTCTCTGCTCTTCCTCAGTCTAACCTTAACCAGACACATCTTCTTCTTTTTCTTCTTCCACTAGAGGCCCCGGGTGACTTCTGACTTGGCTCTGATTGGACGGATCTGGTGCGTGCTTTCTGTTAAAAGGTATCATTAATAGCTCACGTACGACCTCTGACCATCCCTTTAAATCATTAGCTGGCCAACTGATGGTTTCTATTTACCATCCCCATAGGAGATCTTAAAGAGGGAGGAAGATTTGTTATTGTAAGGATATTGTGACGCTGGAGTTGATCTGTGTAGTTAGTCGCTGAACTATTTCAAGTCAAACAGCAGATATAAAAGCAAACTAAAGCTCCTCTTATATAAGAATAATGAAAAATTATAATGCATTGTGGTGAAGTTGAAAATGGAGTCCAGAGCTATACAGTCTTTATATGGCACAGTATTATATTTAATTTGGTTATAAAGAAATATATCAAATATATCTAATAAATATTAGGGCAGCAGGCACTTCTGTAGTTATTCAGTCACGTTTCACATCTTTTTTTTTGCAATATTCAGCTAAAGTGGACTTCCTGTTACTGACACCAGCAAAAACTGGTGATGATTCGTAATGAATGAGGACCGCCAGTAAGGAAACAAAACATCTTATTGATATACTTCAAAACATCACAGAAGTTAAACCATTGATTGTATATGATTTAGGCTTGTTCACATCAAGTGTGTGAGAGTCCCATTGTCACATCATCAAGTCACTTTATGTCCCCTCACTTTCAGTCAGCATCGACACAGACTTTGTTTCAGGAAATTACCCACAGTTCATAGCGATGTGAAGTCAAATACAGGAGATGTTGTCAGAAGCGTTGGAATGGAACTACTCCCAGTACCGGCCCCAGTCCTGGTTCGGGTCCTGGTCCAGGTCAGGCTTCGGCTTCGGGTTCAGGTCCCGGTAATGGGTTCGGGTTCGGGTTCAGGTTTGGGTACCAGTACTGGTCCTGCTCCCGGTTCCGGGAATGTGCGGGTTCCGGTATGGTCCTGGTACTGGTTCCAGTTCTGGTGGTCCTGGTTCTGGTCCTGGTACTGGTTCTGGTTGTGGTGGTCCTGGTCCCAGCCCTGGTCCCAGTTCCGGCACTGTCCCAGCCCCATGGTCCTGGCTTTATTAGCAGAGTTTCAGGTTGACACTTTTTAGGCCACTAGGATTTCCATGTAAAGCTGTTGCTACTTCCTGTTTCATTTTTCCCTCTTATCAACTGGCTAAAAAGAATCATTTTACAACATTTTGTCTGGTTTAACGTAAATATGCATTCAAATTATTACTGAGGCTGCACACACACTTGTTTGAATACATGTGTCCATTTGTGTGTACTGTATGTGTGTATATAGATGTAGCTGCTATTCTCATCCAAATCTGACTGCTGGGCACAAAGTCTATTTGTCACATCATGGTTTTTGTTATTGCCCTGCTCATCAGAGAAACCACCTCCACAGAGAAAAAAGCGCTGCCTCATCCACTGAGAGGTTTGCGTTAGATATGATTGGGAGAGGAGGGCTGCTGCAACAGGGGGAGGAGATGTGTGATAAAATGTGTGTGTTTGGGCGTTACCACGGGACAGCGTGTGTTTGTTAGTTTGTGTGTGTGTGTGTGCGCGTGTATGGGGGTTAGGATTGCATGTGAGGTTTGTATGGGAGGTGTGTTAGGAGGATACCCCGAGCCTTGCCTTGCCGCCCCATGCCTAAATCATGTGTACAAGTTGTTTCCAATAAACTGTTAAATTTGATAAAGAGGTCTGGTATTATATAACAAAGCCCCGGGGGCGCCTGGACCTCTGCTATCATGAATATATTTTGGCTGATAATAATGCTGCGACTTGAATCGCTGCCACAGGAAAAACTGCTGCCCTCCTGGAAATCAAGTCGCGAGGCAGGGTGACACATGTATATATGGACAGGTGATGAGATTATAATATACGTATGCTTTCTGGGTTAGCATTAAGAGACTTCTACAAATGAGCATGAGTAACACAAGAGACTGGAGGGCATGACAGGGAATGCCACGGCGGGCAAATCCTCTTACCTCACAGAGGAGCCCTTTTATTCATGAGCGGAAAGCTGCGGAGATATACAGTGGCATTTGGTTATAAGCCATTGTAATTACAGTGGGGTATGAGTGATACCACCGATCATATGGTGTTATTGTAGAGGATTTACAGGTTGAGAGAAATCATGAATCAATTAATGGAAACTAATGTATGGCATCACCCTACATTATCAACTTGCAGAATATTTAACATTTGCAATTTAAAGATAAACTGTATCAACACATATAAGGAATTTAACCTGTCAAATTCTTTGATCAGATGTAAAAACATGCACATGCACATGCAGACACCAAAACAAGATCCCCTCATGCCATACCAGGATATGAAAATTCATTACTGTGTTAGCAGCAGCATTACTTGGTATTCCCGGCTGCACCGGTCTGTCCCATATCTCTGGTCTCCATACAGTATCTAGGTAGCAAAGAAGGTAGGCAGGTGATGAATGTTCAGTAATTGTAAGAGTTCAGTGGTTGAAAGATTCAAATCCATGACAGTGAGAAATGGAAGAGAGCCCCAGGGGAAATTTCAGGCTGTGAGGAAGTGCATCCAACCTGTCTAAATAACAGATCACACCTCAACTTGGTCACTTGCTCAGAACATGCTCTCTGATATTAGAAATGTGCCTTTGCTGCAAATGAGCGCTGCTGTGCAGCCCAGTATGGCAGCTTGTTTTCGTTGTACAAGTATAAAATAGTACAAAATTAAATTAGATTTTTGGCACATTGGGTAAATGATTGTTCAAATAAATTGTTGAAATTAGTTAAATATACCCTCCGAAGGATAAAAATTAGAAAACTAAAGCAGCGATAGAGCCGTGCATTACTCTACAGTGCTCGTGCAGCTGCTTTGAGGTTTGCTCAGTATGCACTATTTGCATAATTGTGAGAGAAATGAACTGTCGAAAGGCTGTTGTGTGTTTGGATGGCTACGTCCATGTCTCTGCGTACGTGCATGCAGCAGTGAGAATGTGTCTTTGTCTGCGCACTGTACACAAGTATGTTTATGTCTTGTTGCTTGTGCAAATCCCCTGCAAATCTATGCTTACGCGTGATAACGGATAGACACACACACACAGAGACACACTTGCAGCAAGGAATGCGTGTGAGTGTGTCGTAAGTGTTTGCGCGCTTGTTATCTACGGCACAGGTTGTTTCTCGTAACCCTTTGGCCGTCAGTCAGGAGGACCGTTCCACATCCAGGTGAAGAGCACAAACCAAACTAAACGGAGGTCAAATAAAAACTAATCACATTAATTTAGAAGTTAACCAATAAAATGCACCCTGTTTAGACACGCAGTTTCAAACCACATCCCACAAGGCTCAAGTCAAAACTCCACTCATTACCGGTGGATGTCAGATTTGGCCGGCGTGCCTTTGATTTTGACTGGAGAGTTTTATGACTCACTGTAAAAAGTCTAAATTAAATGCAACAAAGACTGCATTTAGCTTGGAAAACATCTCAAAGAATAACTGAGGCCGTTTTTTATGAGTTATTTTGACTGAGCTGTGATCATTATCAACATTGTTATCGCAGATTTTGCAAGATCAGAAGTATTTGTACTTGTTTGTTTATGTGCACATAAATGTGTGTTACTGCTGTGCATGTGTGCATGGGTGTACATACTATGCATGTGCTGCTTTTCCATGTAGGCATATATCACATACATTTTTTTTCCCAGAATACCTCTACTCTGCAGATGTTATAATGAATCTGTCATTATTTCATTCACCTTCTGTTTGACACCGCACCACTTAGACAGTCAAAGCTCAGTCATGAAGCTCAACATGCCCTATCCCATCCGACGTGGAATGTGAAGTAGCATTTTTGAAGCCAAGCAATCTTGCAGGAGATTACCGACAACATCACACACACACACAGACACACACCACACACACATTAATTGGACCAGTTCCTTCATGCAAGTGGAGGTTAGGGAGCAGAAACCCTGGTTTTCGGAGCCCAACAATTATTGAGTATTCAAGCTCTTTCATGTAGTTGACATCACTTTCTCCCCTCTGCTGGAATATTATCTTCATTTACCCATCAGGAATGGACAAAGAAGCTTATTTTATCAACATCCATCTGTCCCTAACTTTTACAGAATTTCAGTGTCTTATTTAATGAGTTTTCTGTGATACTGTAGATTTTCTGACACTGAAAAATGAAGGCTGATGATAAACACCCTCTGTGGGTATGGTACTTCCAACGAAGTCTTATAACTTCATCATCAAGGATGCCGCCTTGGTTACAATTACATTGCATAAATCATCAAGGATGCTTACACAGAGCAGTGCCTGCAGGTATTTCCCAAAGCATGAGGATAAAACGTTTAACTAATAATACAGGAAAACTTTGTCACAGAAAAACTGCAAAAGACATCGAATGACAGGATGAAGAAGTTTTATGCTAAAGGCTGATCACTGTTGTCAGTGCAGAGCCGCACATGTGGGCACCATCTCCCACAGAAAGGGCACACATCTGCAAGGAGGATGGATCTGGAGAGACAACGCGAGGACAAAAACCTACAAACCTACTGTGTGCTGCCTCGAGCTGTTGTCCAACTTTACAATAAACTAACAGTCTTAAGTTTAACTCAGTGGCCAGACAGTCAAAATATAGTAAAAGACAACATCAGTGGTCGCCTGCTCCAGTGGAAGCAGGGCTCATAAAGGGCTGACCTTACCAAACAACAACAAATGAACAACTCTGTCGACTTCCTCCCAAGTTAAGCTGTAGAAATACAAACTGGACAGCGGGTATTAGCAGGACAATCATCAGACACAGGCAGAACTAGGGAGAGGAAGAGGAAGAGAGCGAGAGATGAAGATGGAAAGAAGTGCAAAAGGGAACAAAGAAAGACTGTTGTAAAAAGCTAAAAATAGGCAGAGCGATGGGGGGTTTAGGGAGAGAGGAGATGGAGAGACATCCTCTTTGGGGGCTTGGAGGACATTTTCATTTTTTTTTTTTTTGGGGGGGGTGGGGGGGGTGTAGGTGGCTGGACCCTGTCTCATTGTTACTGGGAGTCCTCAGCCACACTGTACTTTGGTGGTGCTCCCCCAAGGTGCAGGGAATTACCGTATCTGCCTCCCCTCTTCTATATTTAGGCCATTTAAGGTTGCATGGTTTTAAAAGGATGTCAAAAAAGATGCCATTCTTTATGAATGTCTGAGGGTCTGAATAGGGTTGCCACTCCTCTCCCTCCGTACCCTCAGGAGGAGTTCACCTTTTCAAATATAACAAATGCCTCAATTAAAATCCTTTTCAAACACCATGCTTATTTTTCGATAACAATCACACGCCCGCTCCGCTTTGGTTCCCCCTGCCTCTGCTCCCTATTGCTTTCTCCCCCAGTGAAGAGTAAAGGCACACGGAGGGCACACAATGTAAAGGGGAAATTAAACAGTGGAGAAGGAAAGAGACAAAGATGAACTTAGTAAGAGAAGAGAAAGGGAAACAGAGAGAGGGATGGAGGAAAAAACAAAGAAACAGCAAGACACAGAGTGTGTGTGTGTGTGTGAGAGAGAGAGAGAGAGAGAGAAAGAGGGAGAGAGCGTGAGGGGGTAGTTATGACGGAGGGATCGATGCAGGGCCTAGAATGATGTGAGCCAGCAGATGGCAGGGTAAGAACAGTAATATGACCAGTCCCACTCTGTCTGTGTGTAGCCAAACAGCAGGTTAGTGGGGATTCTTGTGCCTGTACACACACACGCACACACACACATGGTCACATGCTATAAACTTTTCCAACATATGCACTGGAACACATGAAGGCACAGAAAGCACAGTCACAAACAGGAACATCCTGTACCATCAGGAACAACATGCTAATGCTCACATACCAAGATGCTTTTAGATAAGTATGAGAACATATTAACACACACACACACACACATGCAGACTCTCTCTCTCACACGCACACACACACATCATTCCTGTCAGGCTGCAGATTCAAACTTGCATAACTTTTACACATTTTTGACAATCAACACTTAATTCTTTGCACAGCAACTTGAATTGTGCTCTTCAGCTCTTTGCTCCTGATTAGTGAGTTGAATTGGCTCCTTTGTCGTTTGCACCATGTCGTCAGGAGGGTTTGCGGGTGGCGTGCCTTACACAAGTTAAAGCACTAATGGTTACAAGACAGTTTGTCGCCATTTGAGGCTCAAAGGGAAATGAAACTAATGCTGAATAATGTGTTCTTAGGCCATCATTAGCATCGGAATAGTGAAATGCATTAGGGCTCTATGGAAGATGACTGGCTTTAATAAAAGACCACTTAAACACTGCAAACAACAGCAAACAAGTAAATCTAAAAAACGTGGGCCCGCTCGCTTATTTAAGACCCGTGGACATTATCAGCATCTGAACTGTATGGTGGTGGAGATTAACTGCCTGGTATTGTTTAGCTTAGCTTCATCTTGGCTGTGTTCGATTAAGCTCTAGGGAGGAAACCAAAGACAGACTTTTTCCATTCAGTAATATCGACTAATTAATAATTATGTCAATTCCTCCTTTCCAGCTTTTGGTTACATGCTGCTTTGTGACCATGATTGCAACTGTGTTTTTTTTTTTTTTGATGAAAGCAAGCACAACAGTTCTGTTTACTACCTCCTGAAGATGCATACAGCTAAATTGGACCTGAGTACATGGTGGTTTACTGTACATGTTGCACAGGGTGCAAGTAGAGAGGATATAAAAGCAGATCAGTCAGCCTAGGAGCTAACAAGCAGGCTTGTCGCGGGGTTGAATGTGGGTTTTCATGGAGAGCTCCAGCTGTCTCACATAGAGGGACATCAAGGGGCTCAGAGCTATCTGCGCCTTTGCTAAGAGGCAATATATTTGTACATTCTCCCTCTCCGTCTACATGTGTCTGTCTCTCGCCCACGCTATCTGTTTGTGCTGGTCTCTCCCTCTCTCTTTCTTTGCCAGTCTAAACCAATAATGTATGATATCTTTATCTTGAGAGTCACGGTAATATCATCTAGCACACAGACATCCCCACTTGCCCTTTGGGCTTTTCTGCCTTTGACTCTAAGCGGATAGTCATCGTCAAGAGCGTCTCTTGACAATTACCAAAATGCAATGTAATGGTTTGTTTATGATTATTTTCTGTAGAATTTGTCCCATTTCTACTGACTGATGTTTATAGAAGAGTACACTGGCAAATTGGATGGTGAAATCCCCGGCGATTGGGATTGTGTCCCTTACACATCCGGTAAATAAATCTCTCAGACTCCAATAAAATATGTCATTTCTTCCCTATGAATCATACAACATGGCAAGAGTTCATTTCTGACCATAGTGTGCTGGCTGCAGGCTCTGAGATTTTTCAGAGAGAATTATAAGATATATAAAGTGGGACAGTGGTTGTTAAACTCTTGTCAGGGAATACACACTCTCAAACTGTTGCTCAGATACAAAAAAGAAATGATTTTTAAAACTGATTTGATCGTTTAACTGGTGCATTATGTTGCCTGTTATTATATTTGACCCATATTGTGTTTATTCCACGTGGGATTGCAGCAGATACCAGAATCATTTTTTTTTGGCTTCACTTTTTAATATGTTATCTTTGTTACCTCTAACAGTTAAATCTGCTTTTCCAGGTAAAATATGATGCATTTAAATGGTTTGATAAAGAAATAAGCATGTAAACAAAGTCTTGTGTGTGTTTTTAAATTACATATTACCTTAATTTACCCACTATAGCATCACTCAAACATCTTTACCACAACTTCCGACCCTAATACTACCCTCCTAAACCTAAACAGCATTTTACACTGCTGCTTTTCACCCTGTTGAGGCACAATGCCGCAGACATGTCGAGGCAGACCTTCCTTTAAAGATGGTGAAAATGTTTGGGTGGCTCAACCCTTTCAAATTAAATGGATGACATCCCAGGGAGGCCTATCAAAATGATTAAAAATGGTGGAAGACAGCGTGTGTGTGAAGTGTCAAGACGAGTCGGCACAGGCTAGCCGACCTGCACCGAGAGCCAGGAAGCTTATTAGCATTTCAGCGCATAGCAACCTAGCCCTGAGCACTGATCTTAACTTCGTCTGTCCAAAACCACACCTCTCTCTCCCTGTGTGTGTGTGTGTCTCTCTCTCTCTCTCCTCCTGCATGTGCAAAAATCATTCGTGTCAAGTCGGCGGTTCACTCAAGTCAGGAATGTTTCTGTGTGTTAATGTCAAATTGGAGCTGCAGCCTGACAAAGAGTGTTTGTATGCAACAGTCTGAGGGGTTCAGTGCTATCCAAATGCTGCGTGGGGGAACAGCAAAGGCGATGTCTAGTTCTCAGCTATCAGTTTATGGCATCAGGTTGAGAGTGTTGAAATACATCACAGCTCTGGTTTCAAAACTTTCTTAGGTGGAAATTGAATTTTACTAAGTCTCATTAAAATAGTAAAAATTCATGTCACGTTTGGAGCCAGCCGAAGTGTCGCCATATTTCTCCACCCATGAAACCAGCGGCTTAAAAAGTGCCATAACAAACTTTTTTTAAACGTTCATTTAGAGGACCTTTTAACTTATGAAAGATCTGTCTGATGGATAAAGTGAGTTTAAGTTTGAGTTTGATGAAATGCTGCCAGAGAGTTTTAGCTTAAGACAAAAAAAAAAGAGAAAAGAAAAAGACCAGTCAGGTGCTGCGGGCTTTAACAACTCTCTGGACAAAAAAGTGGCACTCTCTTTCATTTTTAATCTCAGTCATTCCCTTTTCTCATCTCACTGTCTTTGTCTGAGTATTGACTTCATGCCTCAAAAAAAAGAAAGAAAAAAAGGAAAAGAAAAAAGAGCAGCGTTGCATTTTCCAGACATTTGTCAGACAAAGGAAGTAAAGTTGGAGTAACTGGTATGTTTTAACTACACAAAGACCATATGGACCATATGGGTAGATTTTGTTCTTCTCTTTGGATGCTATTATTAAAACTGACTGCACTGATTGCTGTAATACTGTAAATAATATTAATCCAGTATTGATACGCCAAAAAATACAAGACATGGAGATAATGTTTACACCTGTTCTTTTTGGAGAAAGATCAAAATCGTAACACAATAACGCCCTTTATGTCTCAGACATTAGAAGAAGTCTGTGCAGTCGTTTCAGTATTATAGTATGTTTTCTTTCTCCCTCTCTTGCCCCCTCCCCTCTCATTTTTGCCCTCCCCGTTGCGAGTGCATTGCAGCTGGACCTGGACGCTTAATCAGTCACGGGGGCGCACCATGTTTCGATATCAAGTATTTCATATGACTTTATTGACTCTGAGTTTTTATGCTCTTCTTCATCCTGACAGTATAAAGAATGGGCTGACGGCGCTCTCAGAAGATTGGGGGAGGTGGGAGGTGGGGGGGGCATTTTGTGTCTGAGCTCTGTGCTCAACAATGTAACTAATGGGAAGCCCTGCAGGACTTACAGAGGCATCACTCAAAAAGGGTTGTCTCTGCAGAAGTACTTTGGCCGCAAATATTTATTTTGAATTTGAAAGAAGCTCATTTCCGACGTGAAGAAGACAAAAATTTTTACCGTGTAAAAAAAAAAAAAAAAAAAAAAAAAATGGGTTGCGTCTAAAACTGATAATTAAACTCCCAGAACGTGCAGCGCTTGCATACAGCGGGTATCCTTTGTCCCCAGACTAACTTGTCTCAGAGAAGCAACCTTGGGAGGGGGAGCCTGCCTGCCTGCCTACCTTATAGCTCCCAGCTCTCCTCAAGCCCCCACAGTGCATCTCATTGTCTCAAATGAAAGATAAGGTCTGCCTACTCTGTGTACGGTAGCTACCCTACCTTTGGCATGTGGTCGTTGCTAATTACTTTGAGCTGTTAAGGGAGACATATCTGGGGAGACAGGCAGAAGGAAGAGACCTACAAACCCAGTTTAAAAGAAGAATCTGATTTTCCCATTGCTCCTGATAGCTTTGTTTGACCTGTTAGATATGCATTGTTCTCACAGGGCCAATTCTAGGTTGGGTTATGTTGTTTTGCTCAGCCGAAAGTGAAGCGGCGCGAAAATTTGCTGCAGTTCTGCGGGCGGCGTTTGCAGTCATGTCTCAAATATTGCATCATGTGTAAACAAATCAGAGACAATACACACAGAGACAGTAGTATGAAAATACATAGGAAAAGGTCCTGTTGATTATGTTTGGTGGTGTGTGAATGCGGTATGAGTGTGTGTAGCGTGTTGGTCTACAGACAATACCCCAAAGAACCTGCTAAAGTCTCAGTTTCTCTTGTGACCTGGTCCTCCACTGTGTTAGTTAGTGTCCTGGGAGCAGTCAAATGTCATATGAACCATAAATAACCCTGATTCAGTTTCTGATTATTGGGGGAAAAAAGAAACCAAGAAAGAAACAGATAAATGGTGAAAGCAATCATTAGTGAAAACAAAACAAAAGAGGCGTTAATCAATTTGAAACAGTAAATTAGCCGGCATAAATCACTGTCCGGACTGCGGCTCACCGTGGCGGTGGTGTCAGGGATCTGGTTTAGCATGCTCACTGCCTGGTAAACTGCTCCATTTAACTCCCCTCCGACTCCCACTGGCTCATTGCTAAATAAGGATATCAATTAGGCTAAAGCACTCAGCAAAGGCTCCCAAGTTAACCATCAGCCGAGGCATGAATGGATCTTTGGGGATATTGACTGCTGCGGCAATAGGTTTGTAAGTGGGCTGACCAAGGGGTAATTAAAGCAGCATTATCATGTTACGCAGTTTATGGTACTTCTGTGGCTCTATGCGCCGTCCATGCAAGCGGGGATGCAAGGAGCATTTAGCAACAAGTAAGATTGTAGTAGAAGAAGAAAGAAACACAGATGGAGGTGTGATAGTAGCATCATTGAAAAGGTCAGCCCTGAGTATTTACTGAATTTTGATATAGAGACTGTTCGCTGGAAATAGTGATGATTACACTGTTCCTACCTGAGCCATTTTTAATCCAAACCAATTTCCCAGCGATGATTTCATGCCAGTTCCCTGAAATAAGTTTCAGCGGGTAGCACCAGTGTCTTTACAATGACGTGAGGAAAATCATCAGGAAACGCTCCAGCCTGGCCCGGCTATATGAGGTGTCCTTGATGTATGTGCAATTACAGCATAATTACAGCGATAATTACTGTATGGGCAAGATTAATAACTTTATTAGCTAAAATGGTTCACTTTTAAAAGAGGAGAAATGTATACGTTGGTCTCGCAGATCTAAATTTGCTGAAAGTCAATTAACGGGCTGATTTTGTATCTCATTACTCACGTGTTTCACCTTGGAAAGGCACCTTGAGAAGCTAAATTTAAAATGTAAAAAGGTCAGGAAGTCCCTTGCACAATTAAGCCAGGAGTTTCTAAAGAATTCCATCACCATTGAGGAAATGACAAAGTGTCTATTTTGGCCAATCTAATGAGAAAGACCTACTTCAAAATTAAATCTTGTTAACTGTCGGACCAGCCTGTTCAACATATTTCAATTACCAGAGGAGGAGAGTTAACTACAGTCTGCTCTGACAGTTTTTTTTTACCCCCTCCCCTCCCCTCCCTTTCTCTTTTATGTTGGTTTTTTGCCGTTGTTTTTGACAGGGAGGACCACGCTCAGAGTGCCTGTGTTTTGACTGAGCAGCAATCAGCCCTTAAGCTCTTTTGAAACAATAATAAGTTCTCCTCTTTAATTTAGCCAACCTAGCCACATTGCACCGTTGACAGGGCTAGATTTGTCTTATCAAGACCTATTAACCAGTTCCTTTTTCTTATTAAATGCATGCTCTGTAATTTGTGATTTTTCCAACGTGATGTAATTATGATGTATCATTTCCCTCAAATAAAGGCCCTGTCCTCTCTTGGTGTTAATTTGAGCGTGTGAACTTTATACTTTGAACTAATTGGTTGCTGTCGAAATCCCCTGAATGTGAGTAATTTGATCAGGTATTCCATAACCATTGTACAATTTAATTTGAGTAATTTAATTGGATTTGACTGCTCATTTCTGGGCCACTCTCCACTCAGTATTCAAGAACTGCAGAGCTGCAGAGGTATCCTGAGGCAAACACACACACATACACACACACTAGCTGCCACCAGTCTCTCTCACCAACATAACTTCCTGGGAACATCCCACTAGATAGCAGAGCTGGAACAAAAATGTGAGGCGAAGATCTTCTAATTCTATGTGATGGTCAGCCCGCACTATAATCCATCAAAGGTCTGAGGTAATAAGAACTTAATATCTTCACACAAGCTGCTAACAGAGGGGATCGCTCTTCATAAATGCAAACGGCGCCATCACCTCCAACCAAACAAGCCCCGGATCCTGCACGTAATGTCAGTCACAGTGCACCGCAGAGGACTTTATCTGTCCTCAGAGGGTCAGCCATCTTGTCTTGGTGATAGCTGAGACCTGGAGAGTCGGAGGCTGCGAGAGAGAGAGAGAGAGAGAAAAGCGGCAGAGACAGGCCTCCCTGCCACCCCGATGTGCTGGGAAAACAGTGCAAGGAGCATGCTGGGAGACAGAGAGGGAGAGGATGAAAAAGAGAGGAAGAAAGGGAGAGAGAGAGAGGGGGAGAGAGACTAAATGCACTAAGTAAGAGAGAGAGTTGCAGGATAGAAATAGTGACAGAGAGATGCCCATGGGCAAGACTGGCGCTGTCTTGGCTGGGCCCTCCTCCTAGCGCCGCAGACAGGGATGACGCTGCCACTCTGCATCAGCCTTAGTATTCATAGCAGCAGGTCCTCTAACCCAATTTGTGACCTCCACCCCAACTGAGGAATATAGGAGTTTAACAATGGGCGGCTCTGTAGGGAGCAAGTGCGCCGAGACCCCAGCGAGCAACTTCCTCATCTATTATTTCTCTTTTTATATATTGTGTGTCTTTTCTGGGAATTCCACAATAAAATGACTGTTATTTATCATTACCAACCTCTTTATCATTTAGTCAATAAAAGGCCTCACACTTTCTCTCTCCTTCCCTCCATCGCGCTCTGGGAGTCAGATATCTGTATTAGTCCCCCCCCGCTTCAGGGCAAGCTGTGTCAAAAGCTAAATCATGATCAGCTATGGCTTTCTGGCTAAATTGTGTATGAAGGCCGCGGGCAGAAAAAGGTGCACATGCTTATTATTGGAGACACAGGGAGAAACAGACAGAAGTTTTGCACACACACACACACACACACAGATTCGAGTGCACGTAAACATGCACACAAGCAAAAACAATGATAAATCGCAACACCGCACACCTGCTAAGAGTACATGGGTCATGAGGATCTGCGTATACGGTTCAATTAATAACTCAAATCATGTGAATGTTTGACTTTTATTATGCACAACATAATAGACTGAAACGGCTTCTAATCTATATTATAGATAACGTACACAGGCGCACAGGGCTAATTTAACTGAGTGTACATTTTCCATTAAAACACAGGTTGATGCCACTGTAACGAACCTCATTCTTTGTCTGTGACTTTTCTTTGGAGCCTTGTCATTTCCAGTTGATGCCAAAAGAAACGCAGCTTAAATGCACTAGGTTACAGTACTTTGATATTTGATGTAAGTGTTGGAAGACTCCCATGAGGAGCTTATCGGCCAAATAGCCCTAGGAATTAGGGAGACTGGAGTTATGCATGTTATAGACTGGGAATTAATGTTTGCCTTTTTTATTAACCGTAACCATGATATTTCCCTAATATCAACTAATATTAAGTGTTTCAGTCGCTACTAAATGGATTACTGTGATTCCCAAGAGAACTTTAAAACTTTGTGATTCGCAGGCAACTTCTGGAGTTTATAAGAAGTGGATATATATGAACTCAGGAGATAATCATTCGACTGACTCATGACTCTGAGAAGGAGCACAATTTTTGATCCCAACTGCATCAATTCACCTCACGCAGCGGCGTCGAGTTATGACTCCCAGTCGACTCCTCGCAGTTTGGAAATCTCTGCCTCAGCCGGCATAATGTTGATATTAGGCAAATCAGTAAATCACTGATAACGTGCTTCATTTGTTTTCCAACAGCGTCTGCTTTTGCCAGACAATATGAGCTCGTAGCGTGATTGAACATGTCTTGGTTACATTTAGGCACTCTTGGTTAAAAATAGGGACAAAATAAGATTCCTGCTTAACTGTGGAAAAGTTGTCTTTACTGTTTTTAACACATCAGAACCATATTCTCTGTTCTCATCTGAAGTGCTTATGTAGCCTAAATTTAACCACAAGTTGGACTCAGGATGCAAAGCCCAGATTCCAGTGGCAAAGTCCTGCAATTTCAGTGTTCCCAGTATAACAAAAACACCCTCCTGTTAATTATACAGGTCTTTATGTTAACATAAATGCAGGGATGCTACAGCATAAAGTGTCCAGATTTGTTGCGGCCTGCTGAGCAGATGCATGAGGAAAAATCAGCCATGATTCCTACAGTATACGTTTCAAGCTGGATGGGTTCCGCTTGCTGGTTGAGCACACAGGACTTGGTGTCCCCTTTAGGACATTATCACCTTGTCCAGTCCTCTGGAGGACCCTCCTCTCCCCTGTGGGCCAGAACTTCCTGCTAGCGCTAATTAATTAAGAGGGCAGGTTGGCCACAGTGGAGAGCAGGCCCAGAGCCTTTTCAGCTACCAGCAGACAGGATGCCTGGAGACTTATTGCCTCCTCTCCCAACAATGCAACGGCACAGGCTTGGAGGAGGAAGTAGAAATTTTGGAAGAGGTACCTGATATGAAACTGTACTGTGTTAATGATAATAACTAGCACAGCTCCACTCTGTCCTTTAAGACCGTATGTGAGACAACAATACCCCCAGCTTTGATCCCTAGACCTCACTACACTGTACCCTGTGAGAGCTGCACATTAGACTAGACAATACACCACTAAACACTAGTGTACAAACCCTACATGACAACGTTTGCACATGGTTCTTGTACACAATAGAAAAAAAGAGTGTCAGAGGGAAATAGAGCTGGGAAGCAAGTGGGGAAATAATACGACCACATTTAATGAAAGGTTAAATTTTCATTTACTCACTATTGAGTGAGCTGAAAGGGCCATTATTTATTGTATTGGCATGATGTGGCCCATTAGTGCTGTATTGGAATTGGTTTTGCTTCTTTCTCTCCCCCCTTTTTCTCTGACTCTCTGTTGTTCAGCGTTGTGAGATCGCTCCAAGCTAAAGTTTGAGAAAAGACCTGTGTGTGTGTGTGTGTGTGTGTGTGTGTATGTGTATGCATGTCTTTCCACATGCTGTATGTGGGTATGAGCGATACAGGCGTGTGCAGCTGTGCACAGATCCTCACACTTTTTCCCCCGCTGAATTCCTGTTGTTTATTTGTCCATCATCTGCATCTCTTACATATCGTGCAGTGATTCAACCATCGATCTGTTGTTCTCACGATCTCACTGACACATCAATGACAATCTAATTCCACTCAGCGGATTTTATCGGCTAGTCTCTCTGCAAAGTGACAAGACACATTGCGGTCGTGCATAACCTAATGAAAGGTGCCCTGCTCAATCCAGATTAAGTCACACGGCGAGCGTGGCTCCAGCAAACACGCAGCACATTCATTTAGAGAGGCTTTCTAATTGGGGTTTGTGGAGAGGAGGCAAGGGGAGAAAATGTTACTTTGAAGTCACAGAGACCCGTCTTTACACCATTTATTTATTAGCATCCCAGTGTACACAAGACATTATTGCAATAATGAGGCAACATCTACATAATTCTGCTCTAAACAAAACGGCCCTGAGAGGCCAAACTTTGCACAACACAAGATCAGGTCAATAACACTGAGGTTAATGAGGGTGTGCACGTCTTGTCTCTCTTTTAATATTTGCTTAGAAACAGTAAATTAAAACCCTAATCTTTTTTTTCTTATTTACTTATTATATTTATCTAAAATATCTGAATGATGTGTTTTTCATGACATATGTGGGAATTTATTGGGAAAGGTACATGTTGAATATTTAAAAATCTGAAAAGAAGTACAAGTGATTATTGTGTGAAAATGGAAGTGAAAAGCAAATCTGTAGTCCAAGCTGTTTTTGAATTTTAAGTGGTTTTCGAACCCCAGGCCCTTCTGTGTGCAGTTCGCATGTTGTCTCTGTGAAACTGCAGCTTCCTCCCACAGTCCAGAGACCTGGTGCCCACAGGTGCGAATGTTAGCATGATGAGTGGTTGTTTGTGTCTGTGTGCCAGCCGCCCTGTGATAGACTGGAGACCTGTCCTGGGACCAGCTGATGAGCGTCTTATTTGTGTATTCTCCCTGTTTGTGCTCGATGTAAACTGTGGTGAACATTGTCCTCTGGCACCACACAACAAAACTTGTGTTGTTTGGATAAATGAAATATTGCTGAAATGGGTTTACTTTTCTACATTTTTTTCAATTGTTCACCAACCACCACAACCTTAAAGCCGTAGGTTCATTTCAGGTCATAAATAAGTAGCCCTTATCCTTGTTACTGGGGAAAAAAAAAAAAAAAAAAATCATTTGAGTAGTAAAGCGATGCAACATATTTCCTGTGGCCCAGATGCTGCCAGTCCTCTGGTGTCTCAGAATTAATCTGGAAAACTTTAACTTACCCTAAAATGCTACGCAGTGTCTTTAAAAAAAGATTCACCTCACTTTAGAATCAGCTCTGCTGTGGCTCGACCTTGGCGGTGAAAGTCCGTCCTCGTGCACGCTGCATTTTTGCGGTTCTATCTAGGAAAGCTAAATAAAAGTCCTCTGACAGAGGGCACCAGATGGCCTGGGCTTTAGACAGACTGGCATGGCTAGACAGACTTCTCAGTGTCACATTCACATAGACATGCACACACACACACGCATTCATTCAAGCAGGTTCAGGCACACACTAATTCTCCACAGTGTCACCGAGGTCAATGTGCTAAGTATGGCAATGCCACTGTGAGTGCCATCTGGCAAACGGGGATCAAGGTTACACCTTCAGGAGATCTGACCTGAACCAACTGAGCTCATTCACCGAGCCTATGCATTTCAGATTACAACCAGTTACCTACTGAAGATTTGGAAGATAGTGTGTGTGTGTGTGTGTATTTGTATTTTTTTAGTATTTAATTGCGGTGTATCTATAACACAAACCCCAGTATGTGCACACATACCTGCATGCTCTTCAAACCTTAAAACTACATCATTTCCCTGTGACACTTTTCCCCCTCCTGTTTCCTTTACTCTACATAAACAGCGTGGGGCTTTACTGCTGTGTTTTCTGTTTGTCGGCGGCTGTGCCAGCATCCGACACTCGCTCCCTGCCACTTTCACAGGCTGTAAACATCTGGGCAAGGCCTTTCATCTGGTCAATGTGGCAAGGGGACCCAGGGGCTCTGGATTAGCACCACAATAAAAACAGACTCCCGCACTTGGTTTAGGAAGCTTCAAGCCTACCACTGAGACAAGCTGTGTTAAAATAAGCCAAAGGAAAAAAAAAAAAAAAAAAAACTTTACAGGCCAACACCACAAATTAATAGTTTCCTCCAGAAGGCAAACTTGTTCCAGAGTAGCCTCATTAATTTTGCATTAAAAATGGCAACTATCAGACATTATGTTGCTATTTTAAGGCTTTTTCATGCAATTTTCCTAGACTGTGTTATAAAATGTGTCACTATGACAATATTAACAAATCCTGTCAAAACATGTTTTTTTGTGCACCATTGTTATTTCTGTAGAGTAAATATGAGCTCCAAACAGCGTGGAGTTGATAATTTAATAATGTGCATTTTTCCTTTTTTTTTTTTTCCATGGTGCTTCTGTAGGGTAACCAGAAGAAGTAAAGTCCGGAGGACACAATGATACACAATGATCAGGGAGGAACTGGGGAGCAGAGGCATCGTCTAGGGAGGCCGACTCTGGATTTAAACGGGCTCCAGCGGGAGCGGCTGAGTTGCCTGGGAACCAGTGGACAGCTAATACTAAATCGCTGGGCACCCAAGAAGACTGAACACTGACGAGGACTTCGACTTCTCCTTTCTCCAATTTGAGGCGACGCTCTACAAGTGGTGAGGTGAGTCCCAAAGACATAATGACTGCTGAGGTTTTCAGAGGCAGGATCAGGGGGGATGCTAGCTGACTCAGGGTCAGGAACAAACAGGGGTCTGGCTGACTGTGAATCAGGCTGGAGGTTTGCAGGTCAGAGGGGCTTGGAAGCTCTGTGCTTATAGAGGCCGCAAACTCTGAGATGACAGAAACCTTCAAATTTCAAGGTGAGCTGGTTCATGGCTAATGCTGGATGATTTTTGGCAGTAACTTCGGGAGGCACTCAACCTCCTTTAGTTCCTCATCAGGTAATGTCACATCAGTTGGGTAAATGTTTTATCAGGATCGTACTATCCTAAAGAGGCAGGCTTTTCACCTGTGATTTTGCACCATATCAGTAAGTCTGCAGCAGCATAATGTGGGGCAGCAGGTGGAAAAGGCAAGTTTTAAATAATGTTTTGGATAATGAGGAAACTGGAAACAGGGGGGCGAGCAGGCGGTGGTTAGTTATAGGGGGTTAGTTAGGAAACAGACCACTGGGAAAAGTGAGGGCCTGTGGAGTTTGAATGGAGAACGACAGGAGACAGAGTAGCCAAAATAATCAGGGCCTAGACAGAAAGTGTGACGGCTTTATTATGTCTCTGCTGCAGCGGCGGCCACGTCTGGAGCCATGTTGTTTTTGGGCCTGGAGGTAATTTATTAAAATTTGTCACAAATGTCTGCTTGGTCAGTGTAATCTCATGAAAAATGTTTTTGGCCATAACTCAAACATTTCTGTGCTAATTATGACAAAACTTCACACAAAGGTCTAAAAGGATAAAACAATGAATTGATGACATTTTATATCTAAAAGGTCAGAGGTCAACTTCGCTGTGACATCATGATGCAAATTGGATAGACATTGATATAAACTATAACTTCTGTATAAAAGCTGAACAATAAAGTTCAGACTCAAAATATTTCAAACCCATCCCATGTACAAAGTCCTGCCACTATTTGCCCCTGGGCTTTTTTTTTTTTTTTTAACTTCACTGTAAATCTTCTGAAGCAAGGTGTCAGTCAGATCCAGTGTCATCACAAGAGATGATGTCATTCATCTGTCTATATATAGAGTCGTATGGACACCGATGTCTACAGTGTGTTTTATCTCATTGAAAGGGCAAGTGATTTTCTCTCACCGCTGTGTCAGGGTTGAGATGGACTGCAGTCCGACAACATTAATATTTAAGGATCGTCAGCAACTGGCCTCGCCCTCATCCATTATTTGGTTGCTTGCTGACACTCATGGATTGTTGTCCCTGGGTAACACACAGGCAGCATCCAAATATTACCCCATAGTGGAATTGCAGAGATGCTCATTGGTGACACACAGATTTGTGATGGAGTTTGCTCTGTGATGAGGTTTTAGCTGAACGTGTAAGTAAACAGTTTGGCTACATATGCACCACCCGTTTGAAATGATGTGCCCATATATGGCACGTACGGGCCTGAACAGCAGTATGTCTCACTCTCACACTCAACAACATGCAGACTCACGTACCTGGAAATGATTTCATGGACTCAGGGGAATCTTATCCGATCGACACCCCAGCTCTGACATGGAGAAGCAACCCCCCTGTTGCTCTAGCCCCAAGTCCATGTCCACCCCCACCACCCCCCCTCAACCCACCACCACCTCTGTGTCCTGTTTCTGTGGCCCCTAATGTATCCCCAGACCCCTACCAGAGCAGAGGTTCTGCAACATGCTGGAGCAAATCAAGTATTGACCTGAAGCAGTTATGTGTTGTAGAACATTATATTCTCATCTGGGTGGTGTGTTGAAGGTAAAGAAGGGAAAGAACGCTCTGCTTGCCATGAAACATGGCTTTGCTTATGCACTCTGCTGCACGCCCAGGCGCCCGCAATGCTCGTACATCAAGCGCCGGCCTTGTCGCTTGCTTTATTGAGAGGGAAAACAAAGGGTTGAGCTGTTTGGAATCATTTTTTCTCGGGACGATTTTTCAAAACAGCACCAAAAGCTTTCCTTTTGGGGTTTTGGGGTGGCCGAGGAGGAGAGAATGGGCGATAAAATTGATGAATGGCAGATTGATGGATTTCATTCCTCCACTGAGGAGAAAAACAAGAAAGATGCACATATGTTTTTTTTTCTGTTGTTTTTTTGAGAGTTTGAGAAAGTTACTTATGACGGATGAGAGCACTTGCTACGACATTTCTATGCAAAAGTTATGATGTAAGCAGTAGTGGTGATGGTTGCTGACACAACCTCTTGTATCTTGTACAGATACAAGAGGAGAGGGAAATAGTTATCTTTGGGAAATTATTTAAATATTAATATATACTGCAAATATATCAGAAGTACAGGTCAGTGTACTTGTGAACAGTCACATACCTGTTTGCCTTCATCTTTCAAACACAGATAATAGATATTTTCTTAAATTTACAGTTAATTTATTTCTTACAAACTTCTTCTAAAACTAAATAACTTGCATTATGTAGCTTGGTGAGACTGATATTGACACAAAGATTGTCAGACATGATGTTTTTTTTTCTCCTGCTATTAAACGTGACTCCGGTGCCTGTGTGTGCGAGCAGCTTGTTATGGCCCATTGTTGTGTTTTTTTTGTTAGTCAACCTCTGGTGACTGTAATAATTATGGCTGAATCAAAGGGGAAAGTCCGGTGTCGCATATCGAGCGACGGAGTCGGTGTAAGCAGGAGGGAGGGCGGGGACCTTGGACGGGTCGACAAAACGAGGCTGCTGTTCGTTTCCCAACAGTCCACACTGTTCCTTTTATCCGCCAGCGTTCAGTAACCCCTACCACGTGTTTTGCATTGTAACCATGATGACAAAGGTCCTTTTCATAAAGTTCTCATTTTAACATTATCTATGATCTGTCCCTGAACCTAAACCAACTCGCATTTGAAGCGTCTTTCGATCGGTTTTGAATGATCTCACAACAATTATGGGCTTTTCTATTGTCTCTCAGCAACTTATCAGATAATATGAGGTAGATTTGAAGAAAAGAAAGTTATGTATTAATTTCTCCTACAGATATTAAATTGCACTTTTAAACACTTTTTCCCCTTTTGACTCAAAACTGGTTTCCCTGGCTTATTGTTGATGCACAGAGTCACTAGTATCACAATCATAACACTGAAAGAGCTGGCTGACAGTTTGGTCGCCCACAGCAGTGTGTGTAGATTAACCCTCTTTATTAGGAATTATATTTCTATATTTTGCCAGTTAATGTGGAAATGTCATTGCTCCCAGGGTTTTGGTCAGTAAGAAGCTTTTTTTTTCCACTGAGCAAAGTGATATGATTAAATGAACAGGGAGGGTTTGCAGTTTGAGTTAAATGCTAGTAAGATATACATGTTGTATCTTGTACTTAAAAGTAACTTCTATAATAAATAAATAACTGTCCCTAATCTTCACCACGTCCTTTGAGTTGTCACATTATGAATATAAAGAAACGCAGACATGTTTCAGTCACTATGAGCCGACAAAAATGGAAATTTGTAGAAAAACATCAATATATTGTCACTGACTATACATTGATGACTGTAACAAAACATTTATATATTACTTACATTTTAACAAAACAAGGCCATTAATGTGCATTACATTGCATTTGCTGTTGTGCATTTGTAGCATCTATGTGTAATTTCTAGACGACAGGGTTGGAGTAGATGTAAACTTCAATACACTTGCAAAAATATATTTGATGTATTAGAATACACTTCTTAGTAATACTTTAACAAAAGTTTGGTAATAAAAAAATAAATCAATTGCATTTTCATAAAAAATATGATCTTAAACCATAGAAGCTCAATTATTTAGCCTTGCATTCGTTCTCAGAGTCAATACGAAGCCTTGGACTTTAATCATGAGCCACTGAACAATGTGTTTAGTAAATTGATCTTTGAAAAAACACAGTCACCAACAGCCACTAATGAGTTCCCATTTGTCTCAGAATGGGGAAGAGACAGAGTGAGCAGCCCTTCATCCCTCTCTCTTCCCTCTGCTTCATCCATTTATTCCTTTTTCCTCCTCCTCTCTTTCCTCTCCTCTTCCTTGTTCCACTACAAATGTCTCTGTCTCACCGGATCCTGCTGGGGTCCTTTTCTCTCTCTCCCCCTCCCTCGCTCCCTTCGCCTCCCCCTCTCCCTCCTAAAGGACACAGGTGACTGAACTCATGACTGTCCTGGCATCAAAGGATGATACATAACAGCTCAGCCTCAAATGACAAATCCAGCTGACACTGGGCCGAGAAGAGACATATTGATTTTTCAATGATTAATAAGTGGAAAATAATTGTGTTTCATTAAGATGGATGGAGTTTCATTTAGTCCTGTCTCCTCTTCTTCACTTCAGCGCCAGGCGGGCAATCAAATCTGCCGTTACCGCAACCCGTTAGCCTGCTATGGCAACAAGGCCAGCCACATGTGTTTTCAGTGTATGTGTGTGTGTGTTTGTGTGTTTGTGCAGTTAGAGTATTGGGAAGAAGAGCAAAGTGGAAAGGAGACGAGGGCCTATCTCTCAAAGGGGGACGCATTTACTAGCAGCAATAGCATGACAAAATAAACAGACCCCATAGAGAGATCACGTCCACCGCAACTTTTCATCCTGCAAAAAATTACGACAACACTGATTATGTTTACATACATGAAGAGTTCCTCTTTTTTCATCCAGGTTACACTGAAAATATCAACACTTGGTTGGACTAACTTGGTAGCTCATGATGTTATTATGGGAAACTAGAAACCAGAAACCACTGGTGGTGAATGGCGGGCCAGATGATGGCACAAACGTCGGTCCCCCAGAATCAAAGGGCTTCTTCCTGAACCCGCTCTCCATTATGTGGTTATTTAGATCATAGAGGAGGAAGTGAAAACAATTTCCTCGCAGATGCCAGTTTTAACGTCCACTAAGCTGTACAGTGGCCGCGAACCGTGCTGCACTCTGAACGAGGGGCACAGCTCAAGTGGAAAAAACTTGTGCGCTCTGTCTCACTTACTGCTCTTACAGACACATAGTGATTGGTATAAGACCTGACATGTTGAAGTAAAAGTAAACAACTCAAGTACAACTCAATCAGGCAGGTTGAGGGAAACCAGGTAACCCATGAGTACTTAGATAAACATCACAGGTAGTTTTTTTGATATGTTTTATGTGTAAACTTGCAGTGCATGGTGGGAATACTCTGATTATGTGGTGTGTAGTACTTTAGAAGGTGCTAAATCAACGTTAGCCAAATGTTGTACTCAGTGACAGTTTTATGTTGTTTATGTATGGTTTATGTAAGTGTTATTTCCCATCATGCTACTTGTAATTTCCATATTTCTCTTAAAACACCAGAAGCGGATATCAATAATTTGTTAAGATTTTTCTTAATTGCGTCAATGGTTCTGATTATTTTGCATGTAAACCCCTCACAAAGACCTTAAGTGCAACGTGACTGATAACTGAACACAGCTCTGGTGAGACAGTTCAATAGTCGACTAAATAAATGTGATAATAACACATACTGTACTGAATCAAAATGAGCCTTTAAACACCTTGGGTTTTAATGGAGGGATTACACAGTGGGTAAGGTCGACATCTATTACGAGGCGAATCAATGAAACGCCACAAATGTTGTCTGATCAAGTGCTACGGCGCGTCCATTGAAAAAAGAGGGATGTTAAGTCGTAACATTAAAATAACATGAAAATGTAATAACATCATTGTGAGGGATAAAGGCATACAAGACAGGGCCTTGTTTTAAATGAAGGCATCAGTGGGGTGGGGGGAGGGTTGCGGCACCCTGGTCCTCCATCCCAGCATCCCTGTGTATCACTTTAATGTTCATATAATGACATACCCTCCAAGTTTGTGTCATGGGCCATCAACAATCATAATTGTAAAGTGATTCATTGACTGATGTTGTCAACAGTGCCACTGTCAAGAGAAACTGATACCAGAGAAAGAGAATAGGGCCTTCTAATGAATATATCAATAACCAGTGACAGGTGAAGGAGTACTCCTGATGAAATTTCAAATAAGCACTAACACCTCTCCTGGTTGCCTTCATTTATTTTGCTACAGCACATTCTGCCAAGGTGAGCAAGGAAATAACACAATTAAGAGCTGTGGATCTGACTCATGTTACATATATTGTCATACATTTAGAATTTCTATTCACATTTAAAAGTTGAATCGTAAAAACTAAACTAAATTGTACAGGTTTACAAATTTGTTGTGCCTGTTGTGTGTTTTGTCTATTTAAAACTACCAGGGCTGCACTTCACTACAGCGGTGGTGATAGTGATGCATTTGCTCATATCAAGGACACCATAAGTGGGAACCTCAAATTGCTGGGGACCGATTTGTCGTCTTTCACCCTGTATGAGTGTTTGTGTTTGTCTTTGTGTCCGTGTATAATCACCTACACACTTCACAGGGAACACTAGTGATACATCACCCAAATGAGGTCCAGACAGGGCCATGATCCATCACCCAGTGTCTAGTCTAACAGCCAAGGTAATGGGAAAAGAACCTATAGAACATTGATGGGGCCTGGCCGCCGCCGACAACACATGGACAGTGGTATTGATGGCTGACTGAGGGAGTGACCATCACTATTAACGGCTGCTTGAAATTATATTAAGCAGAAAAAGCAGTGACATGGATGTGCATTTTGTACTGTTTTTAAAGGCTTTAACACTCCAAATGCTCTGTAATAGTCACTTGGCACGTGTGTGTCCACCTGTCATCTGCAGCCAGTCTGGAGAAGGGTTAAAAAACCCAGACTGGCCAAAATGCAATTATTAATGGGGGGGGGGGGGGGGGGGGCACTGTGGTGCGCCATTGTCACATCACGCTGGGACTACCTCTCTCTGCTTGCCGCATTAATAAGGTTTCAATTGCCAGTGCCCATTTCTTAATGGCTGATTTATTTCATTTTAATACCCTTGTCAGGAGGTAAGGTCTCAACTGAGGGTCGCATAATAGGGGGCCATTTTCCCCCTCTTTTCTCTGGTGAGAATGTGTGGCACTAAAGATTTCCATTTGATGTGTGGGTCAGAACCCTTTTGGCTGCAGTGGATGAGATTGGGGGATGGGATATGTGAATATAAGATGTGTTATACTTACTCACAGGTGCTAGCATATTAAAGGTTACTCGCGTGCAATTGAATGGTTAGATATTAACAATGTTGGTCGAAGGAGCTCTGGAACATAATTAGGAGGAGATGGCAGAGCACTACTCTATAAACCAGAATACGTCAGTAGTTAAAAGAAGTAAGCCTAAATTACCTGGGAGCTGACATACAGCATATGTGTGCAGTTATATCAAAATGTATCAAAGCGTTTCCCAGCATCTCTGTTTTTGTCTCCATCTCTCTTTGTTTTCAATCGTAGGACAATGGCAACTCTGTTCCCAAGAGGAACTCAATTGACTGGAACCTTGTCATTTAACACACTATTAATTGACTAATGTGCATCACATCACTGTGTAGCATAGGTAGACGAGGACCATGGAGCCTTATCAGAGTGGATTATGGGAAATTAGCTGAAGCAACGATAAAACAGGCATGTGCCTGCCTTTTCTCAGCATCACAAGAATGCACAATCAGCTGTGGCAGAGCGGATGTTGCTGTTTGAGATTATTTGCACAAAGGCGATTATTCTAATCACTTAATTCCGGCATTATGAGACATCTGCTCTGTTAAGCTTTATATTTCCATTTCCCCAGACAACTGTGTGCAGACGAGACTTCATCAATATCATTACTCACTACATTGTTTTAGTCAAACAATGTCTGTTTGATTAATGAATAGGCAAAAGACAGTGTACAACCATAATTCTCACAAATCAATTACTCATGCTAAGGAGGCCTGTGTTGCAGATCAGCCATAATACAGTTAATCATACACTTTGAATGGAATGCATGAAGTCAGTCATTCAGTGTGTGGGTGTCATAATCAACACTAATGTATGAAGTGTTTACCGTGTGCATGCGAGAGGAGATGTTAATGCGTGTGGTACAATGCATATGTACAAGCGTGTGCTGCAGAACATACTTATTTGTTGAATGTGTCCATGTAATTGCATCATGTACATTACACGTTGCTTTTCTTGGATATCACACAATAAATGAAGGAGCGTGCATTCGACATCATCCTCCCCAACACGCACACACACAACACGTTTACACAACGTAACCCCCAACTGTGAGCTGCAATCCTGAATGTTTCCATTAGCATAAGAGGCTTTCAATTTGAATGTCTCTGTTGGCATCATCATCAAAGGGACAATCGTGGCAAGAAGGTGTAATCCCGATACTTTGGAAAGTTATTTTAATTGCAGAAAAGAAAGAAGGAAATACCATTTTATGAATGCATGATGCTCAAATCTCTCTCTCTCTCGCACACACACACACACACACAGTCACATGTCTTCTTACAAATAAACAGATGTCCCAAACATCAATAAAAAGTCATTATTGCAATTATGCTGCTTGACATGTCAAATGTAATATGTTGTGATCCATCCATCTGGACTCGCTCTTTTTCTGGCCTAACGCCTCTAATTAACTTTCTGTCTGTAGACTAATCTTTCATTCATCAAATGATTTCCCTGTCTCCATTACTGGGGAGGATGACATCGTGTGGCTGAATTGAAAGCAAAGATGGCCAAACCCTGTGTGAAAGGTTAAACATGTCAGGCTTGGCAACTACAGCAGCAGAGGAGCGGGGTTTTTAAATGACTGCGTCAGCTCCAGTAGACATTGATAGTTAGATACAGATGAGAAAATATGAGCTCAAAATAAAAATTAGTGTGATTTATACTGTGAGTTTTAGTACAAAATCTTCCTTCGGTATAATTGAATGTATGAAATTAAGTTGGACCACCAGCAGGATCTGAACCACCTCTCAACGGAAGAATAGGTCCAGTTGTTGGAATGGGCGGAGGCGATGTTTACTCATGTTTCCGCCAATTCCAACACTATTTCCGATACTTTTTTTCTTTTTTGCAGCCATCTCCCTCTTATGAAATTGCTACTCTATGCTGTCTCCGCCACGCTCCACCCTCTGATGCGGTATCCTGCGACGCCAGTCACGGTTCAAAGCGGAGATTACCTTGGTTTTATTTAGAAGAAGCGGGTAAACTTTACGACGGTATCAACCTTTGCACAGAGCCTGCTGCGCCTGTCAAAGGGAAAATAAACAGATGTACATTTTTTGTTTATAACTGTTGTGAATGATGGATTACAGTGCACAGATAGCGGTAATTATCGGAAAACCATTAACATTCCGACACTATCCATACCCTTAGACTCTGTATCGTACTTTGGACATGGGATTTAGGATCTACAGTATACAGGGAACATATGGCATAGGGAGAATAATCGTTTGCTTAAATCCAGTCGCCTTGCCCTGAGGTTATCTTTATCCTATATTTATTTTTATCCTCGTTTCCCTGTGTTTCTCTTTTTTTTTTTTTTCCTCCACAACAAGGTGTATGGGTTTACAGTAATGCAGAGTGTATGGGAACCACGATGGCAAGCATTGTCCCTGTTTGACAGCGTCTCAATAGATAATCTCCGAGTGTCTTGGATTTCGTTCAATCTATTAACTACAATGGCGTATATTTAGTGTTTTCTAACTTTGCCTTGGGCTTCTGTCACCCTAACACAGCATTGAAAGTGGCAGCATGTAAAAAGCAATGGTATAGCATGATATCTTGCCGTTTATGAGAACTGAAAAGCATTTTGTTTACATTGGAGGAGAGACAATTTGTTTGTAATTCGCAGAAACAGAAGCGCTTTAAGTTTTTCGGTGGCTATTTTGAGACAAACTGATGAGCCCTAATGGATTAACATGACAGCGGTTGTTTGAATGTAAAGTGATATTGTACTGTATTTTATGTAATTAATGTTAACAGAAATGACTCTTACCGTACAGTGAAATGCACAGTTGCAGTCTGGAAACATGAAGCGATACAGAGTCTGCTTAAACTCAGCGCCGATCCTGCAGTAACGCTTACTACCCACACACACAGGAGACTTACAACAATCTGGTCTCTATAAAGCTCGAACACTCATATCGAGGTGTGAGTTGCAGTATATGGAGGAGGAGAAGGATTTACTCTAGATTTCTTCATAATATTGTTGATAGTGTAAGTGCTATCTGGTGTTTGCTGATATATTACACTGTTGATATATATACGTGTTTTGGTCAGTCATGTTCTGACAACCATGTTAGGGAATAAACTTTCATATGGAAGAAAAATATGATTAATGAGTGCTAATGTAAGATAATGAGTACTTACTGAAACAGTGAATTTCTTCCGTTTGGTTTTAGACCAGAGCTCACACTTTGCAAATATGGAATTTAAAAAGGTCACAGAGCAGCTGTGGTGCAAAAAATGGAATTAGTATTATATCAGCAAATGTCACATTTTTGTCACGAAAGCCATAATAAAATTATGATTATTTCCACAAAAAAGCACAAAACAGAAATTAGGACCAGTAATAACAGTTTCCCAGAACAATGAATAAAACCAGGATAGATATTGTCTGGACTGAATTGTCAGTCAGTTACCAGTAACCCAGCTGTTGAACATGTAACTGGATCCAGTTTCTTGAGCTAATCTGATTATGTAACAGGTAAAAAGCAGAGAAGGTGAAGAATGATGTAATGATGAAAAGTGTAAGTGTAATATTAAACAGTGAGAGCTCTGCTCACTGCAGCTTCACAATGCAAATACACAATCACTTTGACAACAGACAGAGAAAGAGAGAGAGCATGATAAGACACAAAGGCCAACGGATTCGGCTCAAAAAGTTAGGATTGCACCACCTTCATGATCACCCCCCCACCTCTAACCCTACACCTGTGAAATGCTTTGATTGTGGTGTTTTTTTTTCTTTTTTTTTTGCATGTGTTTTCTTAAATTGCACTGCGTTGCGCTCTCAGAGCCACAGTAAGAACGTCCTCCAGAACCAACTGACCTCATAAGGCATCTGTGCAGCTTATAACGACCCGTAACTCAGTTATTTTTGTGAGGGGACCTCCAGAGGCTGAAGTAATGATGATGGGAGTGAGGAGAGAAGTCAGGTGACGTAGCATATAAAGCAGTATACGGAGTGGATGGATGGATTTGACATAAGAGTGGACTTTAGTTTCGCTATTCTCCGTAGCCATGCACAACCTTAACCTCCTACTTACTGCAACCATGAGGACAAAGGTCTGCAACTGCTGCTGCTGGAGACACTCCTAAGGGTCGTACTATTGTTACCATGACGATGATGGTCAGGTACACCTGAAGCTTGTACATTCCTATGGGTGAAATCTAAAGCATCGGACCTATACTGTTTAAACTGGAGCGGCCTGTTGGTGTAAAGTAAAAAACATAATTTCAAGTTGACCGGGTTGTAAAAATAAACTCCAGAAAATCTCCATTCAACATTATATAGCAGCACATGTACATCTTAGCTATGATTAATATCTGTACAGTTGGAAGCTCTTCCGTCGGTGCTGCGTTGGCCCTCGACTGTTTTTCTCAAGAACTCATTTTAAGGGGGTGGAACCAAAGTGCTGCTGTTTATTCGCATAGCAGAACCAAAAACATTTACCTCAGGAAAATACTGTCATTTTCTAAGCAGTAATCTCAGTAAGATGTGCTTTTTTTTTTTTTTTTTTTACAGAGCAGTGTTTAACACATAAAGAAGAGATTAAACCGTTAGTCATGTTTTTTGGTGCAGATACAGATTGTATTATGTGGGTGATTATTAACTTCAACTTGGATTCATTTTTCGATGACTCTATTAGACTGTCAGTGTTTCATTAGTCGTTTTTATGGTAGCGCATTTTACTGTAAGTTATGTTGCTCTTCATTATGACTTACAGCAGTGGTGGGAGAAACAGTTGTAGTGGTTGGTGGGTGGATAAGGAAATGAACAATCAAGATTTGCTCTAATCTTTCCTTTTCATTATGCTAAGTCTAAAATAACAATACGAACATAATGACCAGACTTGGTGTGCTGATAGCCTCGCAATTTCCAGGTTAAACATGATAAGTATGGGAAGACGGTCACTTTGTGAATCACGTGTGCAGCATGGAAAAAAAAGGCACTTAAAAAAACAAAAACAAATCTGTCTGGTGCTCATGTCTGCTGCTCCCCTTTTATGCAAATAGCCATGGTGTTGCATGATTAGTGGCAACTATTTACAGTAGAGACGTTTGCTAATCAACCTATAGAGTTATACTGCAGATCTGGGAGCAATTATGTCCACACACACACACACACACACTGAGCCTATATTTACAACACACACTCGTACAGGCACACACACCTATCCAGGCCCGAGCACACACACACACACAGTTAGGAACACATCAATTACCAGGGCCAGTGTTTTACATTTAATCTTCTTATTGGATCCTTGTTAATGTTGACTACTTCCTTCCCCTGCAGTTTATTTTGCTTTTGTGCATGTGGCCTCTGCTCCCAGTGAGCGGTCGTGGACCAGGCCATCCATAACTTACACAGACAGAGGGGGAGAGACACGCGGAGCAGCTGGCGTTTCTGAATGCGTCACAGTGTTTTCTACATCTAAAGTCAAAAACATTGTTTTCTAAAGTGTTATTATATGGTGACACATTTCTGTGAAGTAAACCAAACAACACCAAAACAAGATACTCTGATACCATGACCACAATCCAGCTTCCCAAAAACCTGTGGCCACTCTTATCTCACCAGGTTGTCTCTGTTACAGGAAAGGTGATGATGTTATTGTGTAGAAATGACCAGGCTGCGTTTCCCAGAAGTAGAAATCATCTCTTTCCATTGTGAGTCAGTGGTAAAGGAGAAATGATGTGTGTGATGAGAAGCTTGTGTGAACACTTGTCCAGACCGTTTGATGTTGTTTCAGTAGGCATCAGGGAACTGATAGTATCTCAATGGTACATCCAAAAAGGTGGTGTGAAGCTGTGAAGCTGATACCTGGTTTCTTCAACAAGTTGCACAACTTACAGTTTTTCACTTCAACAAATACAGTCCTCATCCTGCAGGCGTGAGTGAGTGAATGAATAGCAAAGGCCTGTAAAATATAAGGTGTTAAAAGTCAGTACTGAAGAGCAACAGTGGATCCTCTTGTTTTCACTGCCCTTCGTCTCTCTGTATTTCACATGTGCAGGATTAATATTAATGGCATCAACACAACATAAACCAAAAATCTGTAGCTCATATCAAACCTACGACAAAGCAGGGGGGGAAATATATTTAAGAAATACATAGAGGTTGCACAAGAGAGGGGAATGTAAGCTACTGTATGTAGGTACCACTTCCTAACTAACTCTGACTCCTGTCAGTAAACTGCCCTCTCTGTCATGCACAAGGCAGTTCCCACTGCCCCCCTCGTCTTGTCCACACTGGTGCAACATTTTCCCTTTTGTAATTACGTAATCAATGGCCTTTTAAAGGTACAAGCAAATCACCAGGATGGCGAGCCGCTGACCCTGTCCGCGAACCTTTGAGGCTTAGAAAAACGAGATTTGTACCAATCAGGGAGAACTGACGCTTGACTTGGAGCCACGGACAGAGAGTCAGGACCCCTAATTAGGACTCCTAACCCCGTACTGACAGACAGATTTGTTTTTGCCTCACCCAGTGTTTAGCCAAGATCTGCTGGGACCCCCAGATCAGCAGATATGCTTCGAGAACTACCAGCATCCAGCGATTGGCATTCATTAACTCACTTGTTCAAACAAAACACAATCAAACCCCATAAGCTTCGGTGCGCAATCCAAATAATAGAAATAATAGGTCTTTTCCTCCTAATTTTTCAGGAATTATTAGCAGTAATTGTGCCAAAAATACATTCAGACAAAGAGAGAAGAGAGAAGAACATGAGTCACCCCTAAGTAGAATAAATGTTCTTCTCTTCTTCACTGTGATATAGATATAAATTGAACAATTGCACAAGGACAATATGACATGCATGGAGTCTGCATGCCGCTTACAATAATTGATCTGCTGCATTTCATCTCAGACATGGGGGGGGGGGCTTGCTGGGTAGAGAGTGAATCCAGGCCATCAGTGCTTCCTATTAGGCATCTCTGGTATTTTCCAAACAGCTGCCTTTGATAATTCGCAGCAGGGGCTGCCACAATACTGCCATGAGATAGCATCAGCTGCCTCCAATGGTGCAGCCAGGGACAGGCAACAAGGACAGGATGCAGATGCAAACCCACACACACTCAGTCAGAGGGCTGTGCACACAGAGACATGCACACACACACACACACATTTGCCAAAGACAAAGGCCAAGTGGCGTGGAGGATGAGGAGGAGGTGAAGGAGGAGGAGGAGGAGATAGCCTGTAGTGGCTCTTCAGGGCTTCCTGTCTTTTTTTCAGTCCCTGGAGGCCAAAGATAGTTCCCATGGCTGGTCACGCTCATCCAGGCCATTTCACATAAAATCCAAACCTTATTTGATGTCATACATAACCCCAAATCAGCCAGACGCATTTCCCCTCCCTGGCAATTGTTTTTATTACGCAACCGAATGAAGGTTTTTGCGGAAAAGTCTCCTATTAAACTTAATAATTTCAGCATCATTATCAATTACCACATTTTTAATACATTAAGTCATGATGGTCCTTTAAACAGACACAGCTGTGTGTGTGTGGATTGTCTCCCATAAAATCTAATCTGATTAGTGATGATAGGTTAAGGTGAGGTAGAAATGATAATAATTGTGATTGATCGATTTTTGCCTCAGATCACCATCTTTATGTCAGGGTAAACAACAATAGGAAAGAGATCGTCTACATAATCACCATAATAACTCTAAATGCCATTCAAGTCTGATTAAAATGCCAAGGTGAGGTATTGTACCACCATCTGTTGAATGGGGCTAAATTGAAAATAGACCTGAAGAAGTGGGGGGGTTCTGCGTGTGTTTGTGTGTGTGGGGGGGTGCTGCTGTTGACGTTGTGTTTGTAGCCTTTTTCATTTCGGATCAAACCAAGATGAAGCTTCCCCCCGCTGCTTGCCTCTACAGCAGGTGCTTCATGGTGTGTGCCACTTCTAAACTCATCCCCCCTTTTACCCACTGACATTTCGCAGATACACACATTTTGATCCCCTGCTGCCACGCTGCCAAATATTGAAAGGCAACAAGGAACATGAAGAGCACATATTTACTTAGCACTTGGCAATGACACTGCACAGGGGGTTGAGAGGGAGAGGAACAGAGAGGCAGAGAGGGAGGTTAGGAGAGAATAAAGTCGGTGGGGACACATCTGTATCCACAGAAACCTCAATCAAAGCAGATTTGTGACCCCACGTTTTAGTCATCTGCGCTTCTCAGAAAACAGTTGAGGTAGAGTATATAGCGCTCGACATGCCAACCACAAGCCGCTGAGTTTGCAAGAGCCATTTAGCAAATAATCAGTGTGTTATTGGTCTTAAATAGTGCCTAATTAAAAGGGTGACCCCGGCCAGGCACCTTCTTCCTACACCTAACCTAAACAGGAAAAATCCCCCCCTTTTTTTTTTCTTCTTTTTTTTTTCATATGGAGGGCTGGGGTGGTGAGAGGTAATTGACCCTCTGTGAAACAAATGAATCCTCGAGGGAATCTGGCTCAAATGGATGTTTAAATGCAAACAGTAGTCATTCCACTCACAGCACAGGGCCAGAACCACACAGCCCCTCAGTCCCTGCTGAAATCCTATAAAATCAAATCAAAGAATCTGACATTTTCACTAACCAGAGGCCCTGGCGCTGGTTCTGCTACAATAACAAATGGACTAACGGGACAAATTGAAATGAAAGTTGTAAATGAAACTCACGTTAAAATGCCTGACATCAGAGAGAGGGAGGGAGGGAGGGACGGAGGGAGCTGAAGTGAGAGAGAGAGAGAGAGAGAGAGAGAGAAGGAGAGAAAGAGAGAGGGAGAAGATTAGTGGTTAGGTAAAAATGTTTATTTTCACACTTCAAAGTTCCCAGCTCAGTGTGTGTGTGTGTTTAAGATCAACAGACCTTGTGATGAACAACCTGTTCCATGCTGGAAATACATTCTGTGAAACACAACAGTCCTCTGTAAGAAACCCTGCAAAGCACTGACTGGGGAGTATTGAATTACAGCTGTACTATATACTGCGAAGCGGCAAGAGAAATACACTTTTACTCCCTTTTTTCAGGAGATGTCACATTTATCTGCGTGTCTCAACCTCGACGTGCAGACACAAATCCTGCCTTTTTATCTCTCGGAGAAGCTGCTCAGAAAAACCCTCGTTCCTGCTGCAAGGTGCGGGATCGAAACCTCCACATCATGACAGGTTACCACAGTTTGGTGTGTGTGTGTGTGTGTGTGCACGTGCAGCAGCTGTACGGCACAGTCGACTGAAACCATTAACTGTTTCTTCTTCTTCTTTTTAAACACCTTTTAAGTTGTGTTTTGATATTTAGTATTCTTTCCAGGACGTAAAAATGAAAGATTCGTTTTTAAGTTGATGGAGTAGTTTGAAAGAGTTAAGTACATTTTCACTTTTTGGATGGTAAAATCCTTTAAGAGAAATCTGAAAATTTCAAACCTGTGAGTATAGAGTAAAATCATTAAAGTAGTTTAAAACTCTATCATGGTCACTACTGGAGTGAGTGTATGTGAGATTAAGTTATACCTTCTGACTGTTTCTAGATCTCTCTGCGGTCCAGTATGGTAAATGACTACAATGGTCATTGTACTTCACTTACATTTACATTCACTCATTTGACAGAAACCTTTAGCCAAAGTGACTTAGAAATGAGGGACAACAGTGAAGTAAGTACAGTACCTATTCAATAAGGAGATCAGGTTCATTAAGTGCCAGTTAGGCAGGTTTGGGTGCTGGACGTGTTTGCAGTGGAAGAGATGAGTCTTGAGCAGACAGCATTGCTCTCATGGTTAAGAACTTAACTTTAATTTTTATTTACCACCACTATATTTCCGCATTAATTTTATTTAAAAAAATGCATTTCTTAAAAGATTGTACCCATATTGAGAACTAGTAGTAGTTATCAGCAGTCTAACAAAAACACACACACATGCTAAAAGAGAGGGATTTAATAATGTGTTAACTGTCAGCTCCTCTTCTGTGACTCGCAGTGCTTAATCAGCCTTTGGATCAAACTTTATATACTGAACTCAGCAGAGACTTGGCCTCCAGTGGCCTTTGACACTTCTTCGAAGTCACAGTGATCTAAGCCAGCAAAGCTCCTCCAATGTGAAAGTCCTCATTCGACACACCAAGAGATGGCAGTATTTCACAGAATATATGTCAGAGAATGGGAAGGTAGGAGTTGATCAGGAACCACTGCAGGACTGGTTTACATCTTCTTCTCTTTAAATTGTAAAAAAAAAAAGAAAGAAAAAAAGAGAGAGAGAGGGTCTTTTGAGAACTTGAGAAAGAATATGTGAGGAGCATATTGCCACTCTGTTCTGTGTTACATCTCTCTATATATATCTGCTTTTAATATTTACATCTCCCTGCTGGATTAAACACCACTACTGGCCCTCAGCTCCAGTGTGTGTTTAAGAGATGAAACAGTACGTTATAAATGTTGATGAAGTGATGCACTGTATCAGTCAATTTATTTGTTGAGCAGATGGAGTCATTTCCTATTTACTGGTTTTACTGGTGCAAAACTGTCAGACTATGATTAACAATTAAAATGAAATGCAATTAGAAATAACACGCAGGTTGTCCCCTGGTTCCAAATATATGTTCATACAGGAGAAATGTTCAATATAAAACAAATAAAGACAAAAGATTTTCCTCTTGTACTGCAACAATTGTTTTTGTTTTTTTTTTACTGTGATGCAATTTGATTTTGGATTTACACCCTCTGCTTATAAATTAATATCATCCCGTCTGGCGACACACTTATTTGTGCCCTTGAATGAGATGTTGTGAACTGTGTATTGAGAGGCAGCTGCTCGAATGTTAGCGGAGGACATTAAATCTAAATAAACAAGTTGCACCAAATGTTTCATCAGCTGTCACAATGCGAAAGGAGGGTCACACAATGAGAGGGAGAGGCTTCCTGCTCTCCTCCTCCGTCTCCCTGCGTGCTCTCGGGTAGCGTGCCAAAGTTTGGACAAGTGGAACATATTCACCGAGTCGGTATTTGAAGAACACAGTGGAGATCCAGATAAATCAGCTGCTGCTTAGGTGCTGTGGTTTTTTTCTACCCCCCTTTTTTTGTCAATAGCAGTAATTTACAGAAAGCACGTAGAAAAACTTTATAGAATTTTTTTGTCCAGGGCTCCTGTGTGCAGCACATGACACTGCATGCCTGTGTGCGCATGCCCGTATAAAAAAAGCGTCCAACAAATGACATATGCTGCGACGTGCGCGAGTTCCTCTTTTTGTCTTGTGCGTTTCTGTGTATATCCACATGCGTGTGTGTGGTTGTGTGTTGCGTTGCGTGCAGGGTAGAAGTCTGGGCCTAGGCCTTTGTAATGAGCAGCCTGGGTTCTTTCTGGTTCAGCTGCTACTCTGCCTTATTTCACGCTGTGCTGCTCTCCAACTCCAGTGGCCCAGTGACTAGTCCTGCCTCACTCCTTCTCTTCCTCTCTCTCTCTCTGTCCTCTGTGGACTCTCTCTCATACCTCCTCTCTTTCTTTTTTATTCTCTTAACTTACCTTACTCCCTCTCTTTCCTCCTTTTTTAAATACCTCTCAACCTCTCATCTCCTTCTCCCCCTTTTTCCCCTCTTCCTCGTTTCCCTCTCTCCGTGTTGTTGCACCTAAAATTCTCAAATGGGGAGAACTGCGGGCAGAGGGAGATGGAGAGTGGGAGAAAGAGGTAAAGGAGCATGCATGAATGGTCACTACTGCTCCATACCATTCATTCCAGTCAGCGAAGGGAACTGCCCTCCAACGCTCCAGCTCACATCCTTCTTTTCCTCCACTGCCGCCACCACCTCCTCTACGGGCCTCTGTGGAGCAAAGGGGGCCTGAGCTGCTTTCATATGGAGTGGTTTTAACAAGACATTTCTACACACACACTACATGCACATGTACTGTATGCACACACACTCCCTCTCTCCATCTGCCTTCCTCCTCTGCATCTCCTTTAAAAGTCACAATTTTAGGAATCTTTGCCAGATATACATATATATTTTTTATCCTCTACTCTTTCTAACTTTACTGCGCCATTTTGCTCTTTTAATGGATATGACCATCTATATAAGCAGTTACAGCCATTCAGACTTACTCTAGCAGTAAACATATGGAAAAGAATGAGAAGGCTTAGACCTTTCAATGCATCCAGTGCGTTTGCACACTACAGATGCTGCCTCCCTTCTGCCTATAGCGTGCATACACACACTCAGTGTGTGTATTGAAAAGATGGAGGCATGAATGTGGAGTATTATTAGAATAGCAGTAAAAGAGAAGGGAAATGTGACTATGCCTTGACTTATTTTCCAGCTTTTGATGAAGGGGGAAGAAAGGATGGTCCACAAAGGGTCCAATAAAAAGCTGGCTTCTCTGAGTGGAAGCAGAGCGACTTGTTTTTGAACTGCAGGGGAAGAAGGCTTCCAGGCCACTCGTCTGAATGGGTGGGAAACTGTCAGCAAAGGTAAAGGTGTGCCGAGGAATTTAAAGCTTTGTGAGTGACATTTTTAGGGGCAGCTTCTTTTTTTTATTGGCCCAAACTGATGATCTGTTAAGAGCCCTGTCAGCTGCTGTGAACTGTAAAGTGGTGGATCCTCAAATTATGTACTAAATCATTTTTTCCCACTGTATCTTATTTAAATGTAAATATTACGTTTGAACCCAAATGGTAAAATCATACATTTTATCAAATACACAAATTCAAATATTATATTACAAGATGGATGACAAATCCATGTCTCACACACACAGGCACCAAGGTGTTTGAGTGTTGCTGTCTTGTATTTTGAATGATTATTCTCATTCTTAGACACAAGAAGTCTGGGTAATACGATGCACTTGTGGAAAACCAGACTCGTAGATTTCAAACACTGCAGCCTCTTGACTATAGTGTTGTCTAAACACGTGTTGAAAGCCTGTTACTGTCCAACAATGACACAGCAGACACATGGATGCATGACCTGAGGGTGATAGACAAATGAGTGTAAATCCAACAGCAAGATATGTAACACAAACAAACACACATATTTCAACACTGTGCAACCCGCTGTTGTAGTACACATGTTGAGAAGTTATTATATTTTGATTTAGGGGCCCAGTAGTTTCAGGAACAGGAAATTCAGCTTGATATAAACACATTGGCATTTCTATATCTTGACTGTTTCATGTCAAAAGTGGAATAAGTTGCTCGCATGCAAGAATTAGCCTCCAGCCAGACACTGACATTACAAGGCCATGTAATGCCAACCACTGATTAAAGATAGAGCGCTGGACTATTTTCAGTTCTATAAGACTTTGCCTAATCCTAACCCTCACCCCTTTACATTCATATTTTAGGCTTTGTTACACCTTCTGGTTGCAGATGTTATACAATGCAACAGTAAAAGTGTCAGAAATTAAAACATTTAAAACATTACCAAGTTAAATGATTGAGCAGAATCGGTCAGTCAACGATTTTGACAGTAATTTAAATACGATTTAATAGCGTCAGTGATAATCCAAGCATTACTGTCAGCATGTGAGACTGTTGTCTGTGCTGATTTGGCAGTGTTATGTGTCTGATGTCAGATGCCTCAATTGGGACCAGAACTCTTCACACCATGCTCCCTGTGACAGTGATCCTCACAGGATGAATCAATTTACACCACACTATGGATATTAAGGCAGGTGATAAATATAATCGTCTCTGGCAATCACCTTCCAAAGTAGCTGTGTAACTGTTTTCTGTGGCGTGAAATCCTTTATCAAGCCATCGCTGGTTGACAGAAACAATTATCCAGAGAGGAAGGTAAATGAATAAAATTATGAAAAAGGAAAAAAAAAAATCATAGGCCTTTTGCACATTTGTGCCTGTGGCAATCACCATGGCACAAAACTCTTGAGCCCAGCACCAGTGCAACACAAGCTGTGTGATCACACAGCAACCCCCACCTAATTTCACTATACCACTCAAACATATACACACACATTAACCACACTGTACATGTTTGATTTAATCACATTGTGCAAGGGGCAGCGGCAACACATAATGGACTCATTTTTGCAGTGGAGGATTTCAACCCAAAATGCTGCGGTCACAGTGTATACGTGTGAATGCGTGTGTGTGCATGGCGTAAGAGCTCGTTCTCAACAGGCTTCAAGCACAGAGGAACCTCGGTTCACGTACTTGACATACATTTTTATTGCAACAGGAAACACTTACGCCAAATGGGTCCGGCGTTCAGAGGTGACTTGCGGTTTTGAAACTGAGCATTCCTTTCCGATGTCTGCCTGGGAGCCGGGAGAGAGAAAGAGAGAAAGAGAGGGAGAGAGAGACTATTAAATGAACCCCCTCACCCACCCACCCACGCTTCTTCAGCCCCCACCTCCTTCACCGGTCCCCTGCATAGTATTTCCTGTTAGCACGGCAACCGGACAATCTTTATTTACGCTGCTCGTTTCCTTAAATGAATCCCCCTTTCCCACATCTAGGCTGTGGCACGGGATCTTGTTTTGTGAACCTAATAAAAGTTTGGTAAATGTTCCAGCAATTTATTCCACTGGCAACAACTGAGCCCAGGGTGCCGGGCATGGTGCTGTTTGTTAGCTGAGGCCCTGGTTCACACACTTCACACACTCTAAGAACAATGACTGCTCAGACCAGCACCACAGCTGATTACCAGAGGAAAACTTTTCTTACAGCACTTAACGGCTTTTTCTAAATATCACGTCACAGGATTCTCCAAACAGTTAAGCACCTCCTGCACAGTATACAGGGATTTGTGCTCTTGCTGATGTTCCAGCTGTTTGTAGGTCTGTCGATGAGGGAAACAAGATGATTTCAGAACTCATGAAACACCTCCAATATAGATAATTAAGAACATAGTGAAATGCTGGTGATCCTGCAGACAAAAACACAACTTTTTGAACAACAGCAGTTTTGGGTTAATGAATTGTAGCTTTTCTGTCCTTTACATCTCGCTAATAACATGTTATTATCTCATTCTGACTTGTCAACCCAAAACTATTAATCCCAGCACATTAGTAATATAATATTACTTGCTCCACTTCACTGCTACTCAGCAAGTCTGTTATCTCAGCCTCCACTCAAACGTGTTGAAAATGGTACATCCTTTTTAAGAGGGTACCACTGGTTATCGTCTTAACTCCTCAGAAATCTAATTTCTCTCTGGGCAAAGCATTTAAATGCCCAATAATTGATAAGTGCAGCTTAGCCTCTGTGTGTGTGTGTGTGTGTGTGTGTGTGTGGTTCCCTCTTCAACTGGATTGAGATAAGAAAGTTTGGTGAGTGTGTGTGTGTTTTTCCCCCCCCTCTCTTTCTCTATTCTGTTGGGGGGCAGCGATAACTCCCCAGCTCGTCATTCGCTGCTTATTTGGCATCATTATGTGTAATCGGCCTAATAGAATTTGTCAGGGGTAATATGCAGAGGTTTGGCGTGATGAAGCTGCTCTCTCTCCTTTTGTAGAGGTTGCAGAATGATATCCATTGCAGATGAATCTTTGGAGTAAATAGAGGGTTTCATGTTGCAAAATGAGAGTATTGATGGCCATCCTATGCCCTGTAGCCAGAATTGAGAAAAGAGGAATGATGAGAGAAAGAAAAAAGAGCGAAAGGGAGACAGAGCGAGAGGAATCGGGATAAGCAGTATAGTATATCCAGGAAAAATACTATCGCTATCGCTAAGCCAGGAATAATGACTTTATTGAATTTGACTATGGTGCATTACAGTCCTGCATTCTTGAATGATTGACTTCTCTCTTTTAATGTTTTCTTTTCTCCGTCTTCTTTTCTCTTCCCCCTCTAAGACATTCATCTTTGGACACACAGAGACATGAAAATAATATTTCTCAGAAGCGATCAACACTTGACCTTCAGGGAGGAGGAGGATGGTGGAGGGGGGGGTTATGTGTTGCCGTGCTTCAGTCCCAACAGAAATTCTACTCCGCTAATTGTGTATAAAAATGTTCTTTGAACTCAGTGGGGAACTTGAACTTGATTTTTTGCCCACAACTGATGCCCCTGAACCCTGCGTTTACTGTATGTGTCAGTGCTTTGAATATACACTTATTCAGTTCTGTTTCATGTCCCTGACACAAGTACAGTAGCTCATCAAAATCCGGCTCTGTTATGCCATGTCCAAAGGCGATGCCTCTGCTTGAGTTGTTTAAAGAGAAAGAGCTCCATTCACTTTAGGATGCCCCGTTTTTTTGTTGATTGAAATTATGTGCACACACACAAACGCACGTTATGCCCTCGCAAACACTCATGCTCCATTGCGTAGCCTATACACACACACACATGCATAAAAGGGACAATATAATGCGCACACATCTGACATGCTCGCTCAGTCCCCTGACACACACACGTTCACTCACACCCAGTCAGAGTCCCTAAACTGTGACATCCAGGACCGTGCTATAATTACAAGGCAGATGAGCACATGGCGACAAAGTGGTCTCGAGAGGGGAGCAGAGCAGAGCAGAGCGACGGAGGTAATGATATCTGGAACAAAGAGGCAAGCCGGAGAGAAACAGGTTCAAGAGTCAGCTACAGGGCCACGCGACACCACAGGCGTGACCTTGGAGAACTTTCTGGAACGCCCGAGACTCTGACTCTCTCTCTCTCTATTCTCTCTCTCTGGCTCTCCTGCGTAGCGTGCACATGTTCGTGTTTATGTGCAAGTCTGTGTGTGTGCTAGTGATCTGGTGCGTCTGCTCACGAGTGTGCATGTGTGTGTAGTTGTGTGTGTGTGTGAGCATGTTGCTTTCAAAGGCAGACGTGTCCTCGGGGGAGGAAAACCCTAGAAATTGGTTATTGTATCACTGAGGCTATTTACCTATTTTGGGGATTAACATATTTAATTCCCCTTCTTAATCCCGTTGGAATTAATGCCCTCACATTTCCAATTATCTGACTAAGTGTAACGCAGAGGGAGTCAGGGCTTCTTCTCTTGCCTGTAACTGGGTTTAGCATGCAGGTGGCAGAGCTGTAGCTACAGTGTGTGGTGTCTTCAAAGACAACTTGTTTACGCAATGGTTTAATTGACTTAACAGACTGACTAACTTTGTCTTCTGACATGTTTTTTTTTTCAAAATCCCAACTTTATTTAACCTATAGTAACAATGAGCGACAAATAATTCTTGTTTGCAGCGGCCCGTCTGTGACACTCAGATTATATGAAATATAGCTGCTGCTTGCTGTTTGATGTGGTTTTATATGTGAAACAGAAACTCCACTGGGTGTTAAGTTATTCAGTTTTAATGTTGAAAATTAATTAGAGATCAATTGCATTAATTCCAAACCTATAGCAAAACCTGGTGCTTGATCACTTTTCCCTGTCTGTGAATATCCAGCACAGATGGCCAAACGAGACCAACTTAAGAGAATTAACAATACTCCCATAAACACATACAAACACACTTCTCGTTTGCTGTGGATGTAATGGCATGGTCAGTCTGCTCACTGTCTGTTCCCAGATTGGTTAGCAAAGAGAGGAAGTGTGGATTTCAGCTGCCTGTGCTTTAAAGTCTATATGACTTTAACTGAATCATTTTTTCTCTCCCTGTATTTATAAAAAAAGATCCTCACAAATCACAGCTTATAACTGTCAGCCTTACAGGACTGTTGTCTGTGCATGAGCAATATGCGTGTGTGTGTGTGTGTGTGCTGTTCCTGAGTACATGAAACCACCCCAACGCTGCCCCCCCAAATTCATTCATGTTGAAATGAGCAGATGTATAAAGCACTTCATAAATATACAGTATTGGTATGTGCCCCTTTTTATGTATGGCAGCCACAGATGAATGCATTCCTCATTAATCCACTCCCGCACATTCACCGTAATTGATACGTGCCAGTTCCTGCATGCTGAGTGAAACCCGGACAGTGTTTAGGATCCATTTGGCTTAAAATATCCCGCGTGGAGAAAAAAAAAAAAAAAAGTCAAGCTTGATCCAAAACATGCTCGTGCCGTCTTCAAGGGATTTTTTTTCTTTTACATCTGCGAATCTTGAAAGCAAGGAAAATTTACAGACACTTTGTCTCAGCCAATATCAAAAGGCCATTCAGTGCCATAGCCATTACCCATAAGCCCTCTATTGTGGATGAAGACGCTCACTGTCACAAGACTTCAGTCCACTGGCACCGTCTACAGAACCACGATCCTGCGAACAGACCATTAATGAATGCATCAGATTCATGGATGTAACATAAAATGCCATGACATACCAACTCATGGCATGTTGGCGTGACTCTCATGTGCCTGAGTGTGTGCAAGTGTGAGTGAGCTATGTTCGATAAAGATGAGGAAGAAAAAGGCGACTTGTATTGTTGTTGTGCAGTATTTCACAAACTCACAGGACAACAACTGATAAATCTCAAATTCACTTCGACCGACTCTCAAAATGTCTCTGCCTTTGGCAAGAAAAACTACACATCTGACTAAAACTGCAGCATACGGCACAATCTGTTATGGCCACTGCTATAGTTTAATTCATTTAAAATTGCACACAAGGTCATGTGAGGTTTCAAAAACAGCTATGCAGCCTCACCATCATCACATACATTTAGACAGGAAGAGAACCAGGATCTGCGCTCTTGGCAGTTGGACGGTAATAATCATCTGAGATTTACCTTTCCAGTGCATCAGGAAAGGTCAGGAACATCATGCATTGTAATGCATGATATTATGTAAGAGAACAGTTTGAGGCGAATGGTACATAGACTAGTCAGCTATCGAAAGATCGTAAAAAAAAAAAAAGAGGTCAGGGCATTAGCTGATGGCGGTAAGTGATTTACTGAATGTATAAACTTGTTAATCTAAGACAGGATAAGGACTTTTGGACTTTGGCTTGTCCTTGAATTTCAAATTTTTTCTCATGAAAATATGCAGCGTAAAATCTAAATACATGCATACACATTTTCAGAGTAAGTAAAAATGAAGATTTTTTTTTCTTCCCTGAATCCACAGAGTATGAAATGTACAATTTTAAAGCCCAACATCTGGCTAATTTTGCGATAACTCTTGATTCAAGCAAGAGCCAAGAGAATGAAGCTCATTATTTACAAAGAGACACGCAGCCAAGTCAATCTTGACAAATTCTCCTGCCTGGCCTCAATATAAAGATCTCTTTCTCTGCCCTCTGGAGTGACAAGGCCAGTCCAGCATCTCTCCTCTCCATCAGCAATTGTTGTACTACTTCAATCCATTCCTGAAAAAGAAAAGCCCCAGTCTTTCATTCGACAAGTTTGGGTCTTCCTCCTCCTCCTCCTCCTCCCTCTCCGTCTTCGCTCCTCTTCCCCTTCCCATACTCCATTTGGTGGTGACAATCCAGTCATTATGCCATCTTCATCCTGTCTGCAAACCCCCCTACCTCACCCCACACTTCTGCGCTGCCCTCTGTCCTTTCCTATCACCCCTCCCCTTTCGCTCAGCTACTATGAGCTATATTACTTTGACCCCAGCCCATCAATCTGCTTCAATTGGATAATGATCTGTAATCACGTTCTTTCAGGGGAGTCTATAAAACGAGCTGGGGCCTCAGCACCCCTCCTGAGAGGGCTCCTTCTGTTCCCTCACCCAGCCACACATTTGATCCAGACGCTTCTCCTTTCAGCTTTCAGGCCCCCACTAAATACCCTCGCACATGGGCAGCCGCTGCAGCCGGCAGTGGGCCTTGTAAAGGGAGTGGAGGAAGGTGGGGGGATTGATGGTTCCACTGTTGATTTTTCATGGCCCCCACCCTCCAATGGAGAGAGGCTGAGAGGGACATGCAGGAGGGAGCAGGGACATGGGAGGAGGAGGAGGAGGAGAACGAAAGAGAAGGAGTATGTTTAATTCCAGGCTCAGCTCCCACCAAGACGGGGGGTGGGGTGGGGGGGCTCCCTCGCCCCTCACATTAAAGCTGACCCTCCATTAGGTTGTTTTGTACGACAGGCTTGTAATCGATAAAGCCTTATAACTGAACAGGAGGAATGGCGGAGGGTGGGGCTAGACGGCGTTAGGGTGAGTGTGGGGGCAGTGGGCGTCATGGGTGTCAAGGAAAGAGTAGGAGGAGAAGGATAAAGAGAGAGATTAGGATAAGGTTGATGGACAGGGAGAAAGAGGCAATGAATGAATAAGTTAATGAATGAAGTGGAATGGAAGGCAAATGAAGCCATGAGCTTTGCCTCCTCCCACCGTGTCTCAGGCTCTTTCTTCGGCTAAATTGGGTTTCAAGACAAAAATAATCTTGACATGAGAAAAAAGATGAAAATCTCGCAGATAAAAATCAACAGAGAAAACACCGGCTAAGAACGATCTAGTACCAAATTTCACTTGCTATTTTTTTTCCACCAACCTTCCTCTTCAGTTTGTTTGGAGAGGGAAATGACTTAATGTGTGTTACTGTATGAGATCTTAAGTGGAGTTATCACATGCGGAGATAAGATCTGAAGGGGGGGGGGGGGCGAGTGAACACAAGGGGCTGTTTTCACAGCATATTGCACATTTCCAAGTCAAAACTGACCCGGCACGCCACCTCAGTTAACAGTTATCAATTGTTCTGCGGAGCCGCCATTGTGATCGTCGGCGACAAGCTGCGTCTCCCTTCGTCTAAAACACACATGCACATTCTGAGCACAGTTCAGGAGGCAAGTGGAGCAGCTTGACCGCAATTTAAAACACCATCAGTTCAGCAGGGGCTTTTGTGTAATCTCTTCTGTGCTCTTGAATATACATAAAAAGGCTGTGGAGTTTGAAGGGCCATATAATAAATTGATGAATGAAGTATTCTCTCCATCTCTTCCTCACTCTCTCACTCTCTCCCATCGCTCTATAAAGTGAGGGGCCCGTCTTGTATATCATTATTTCTTCCACCCATTATTTTGGAAGTTTAGGGCTCTTACATGTGGAGCATATGCCTATTGAAAGGGTGGCACCATGCAAGGCAGGCACAGATGGAGTCACCCTCCCCATCAATGGGCGGACAATGGAAAATGGAAATCAAAGTTAAAGGGGTGCATCCAGCCCCATTTAGCCCACACAAAAGGTGCTTGTAGGAGGCAGGGCATGTGGGATGAATGGAGCTGGAAAGGAGGGAGGGACGGGGTGGAGGAACATGTCCCAGGCCGGCTAGAGTCCATCCTCAGCTGGCCTCTCCATCACCGAGGTGATAGAGACATGCTGACACTGCGCTAGACACCCCAGCCTTGTTACTTTTACCTCCCCTCCACACCGGTTGATGAACTGTGCCGAGTGATAATTGAATTCTTGTATTTGTTTTTTGATGCTTGAGCTCAAAGCGGAGTTTCTCACCTAAAATTGCATCTAACACTTTTATAACATTAAATAAAAATGTAACAAAAAGCGCCTCAGCTGGCCTTTCTCCTTTTTCTGGATCCATTCAATCTCAGATGTCCCTTAATATAGGATTATTATTGCTGCAAGTTATATGAATTAACAATGAATTATTTCAGCTAAAAACCAAAAAAATAACAGCAAAACAAAAGAAATCCTGAATGATTCAACACCATGTATTGAAGCTATTACTGTTACTTAACTAGTGTTAACACAGATGTCTTTGTTTGTTTATCTCCTAGTATGATACGCAAATATTCATGATGACCTAATAGTAAATACAGGCATTTACAGAGGAAGCGAAATAAACCTGAGGAGGAAGTGGTGAGCGGTCCATCCTGTTGTTGTGGTGGATGCTTGCTTTGAACGCAGCTCTGATGTGACCTATAAAACAGTATGTGTTGTTTTAAGAGACAGTGATTTCACTCTCATTAAAGATAACTACGCTCTACTGTACGTGAGTGTACGACACCTCTGTGTTTAACAGTACAGTCTCTGCAGCCTCTCCCGGGATGTGTGCCCATTTTCAAAACTCTTCCATATAAGGAGCAGGTGAATCTCTCACCAAAGTTCTTTCATTATAACTTAGTAAAAAATCTTTAATATTAGATTTAACCAATATAAATCCTATTTACTCAGAGATGTAGTAACAGTTTGGAGTCAGTCAGCAAATATTTTGGCGTGTAATTTCACATTTTCTCCCCTTTTATAATGAAATTCCACATGTTTTGGATCAATAATCATTCATTTGTTCTTTCTGTTACATGCAGTGCTGCGGACAGCGGGGTGCCAGCGTCTGGGGAGGCTGAAAGATTGCAGGCCCAAATGAACCCTGGTCCGACCTCTGACCTCCCATCTCGGCAACATCACCAGCTGAGGGTCGCCACAGAGGATCTGCTTGTGTGGTATGACAGAGACACACACACACACACACAGACACACACATTGCGGTCACCCCGCCCCAACCTGTGATTCAGAGGCGTTGTAATTGTTGAATTTTAATCATTACAGAACAAAATACGATTCTGATGAAAAAGATTACACACCCAAAACGGATTGTCTCCCTCAAACTTTTCCTTGAATGTCTGTCCAAATACTGACCAGACATGACTGGCCCCAGCCCTCATGCGTTGTCAGTGAGCTGGTTTCACTCTCCAGTTTACTGCAATTTTATCCATTTGAAGAACAGTCACCTCAGATGCCCTTCTGTTTTCTCTCTGTAGTGCAGTGTATTTGCCTGTCAAGAGGGCACGACATGGTTGCTGATGCGTAATACCCTCTGACATAGATTTGCTGTCAATCCACAATATCTCTAATGCATGAATAACTCATGACTCCAACTACAATATCTGCTGTCTATGCCTCAGATGAGACATTTGTTTCCATTGCATTTCTCTCTTGTATCTATTTTAACCCCTTTTACAGCTGAATATACCCATACAAATGAAAACAGAACATGACTACTCATTAAAGAGTGATATTAACAGTGATAGCTATTACATTCTTCAGTATATAAAAATATCAGCTTGCAGTTTGTGAATTGCAGCCTGAAGAGCTCTAAAAAGTAAAATATTACTAACAAAACCTGATAAAGAACACATCTTTATGAGCAAGCTAACTAAAGCTCACAATGCAACAAACACAGCACATGGTTCTACAGTATTAGCACCGGTGTGCTGTGTCCTACAGTGGCCAGGCTGTGCTTTTTCTCCTCTCATTATATTTTTTCATGCTGTCAAGATCCTCTCTGTTGGGAATGTGAGCACAGACACATGGCTGATTTACAGTGCACAATGTACAAATGAGGCCCCCATGCTCACTGTTCAGCACAGATGAGGTGAAGCTTCCTAAACAAGTGCCCTTCGTTTACCTGACTTCGTCTTCCTCCACAACATGCATCCAATTATAATTACGCAGCTCTTCGAAGCGACTGACCGCAGCGCATCCGGAGTGACCTTAAAATTGTATATTTTTTTTTGTACATGTATGTCTGAGTGCACTTGTGTCTTCCGCCTCATTGATCACCACAGACATTTCCAGACCACAAATAAACAGCCACTGTTAGCCACTAGACTTTTACCCTGTATGGACAGCAGGAAGTATCAGCTTTTGGCTGTTAAGCGTTTAGCATGTGATTAGTTTAATGGCCTGACAATGATTGCCAAAGAGCCTGGTATAAATTACAAAACATAATGAGACATTTGTATTATTCTGGGACTTATTCAGTGAAAGCTGTTCGTAGTGGGAGTCACATAGTTTCAAATTTGATCCTCTTGAAGTAACAACATTTGCAAATAATTGAAAAAATGTTCTCACATTATTTTAGGGACATAATTCTTGTCCTCTGGTCTTTTATATATTACAGCCTGCTGAATTTAATCCAGACAGAACACATGAAGTGGTTGGCCTCTACACTTCATATTTTCTTATATGTATGTGTTTATTCATTTGTATAATAAATTAAAACATATGGCATCGTATTTGGGCATTACACCGCAACACATGAAAACACAGAGACACACACACTTACAATATGCCAGGACTGTACACTGGCAGGCTTCTGCAATAATTGGCTAATTGATCCAGCTCATAGTGGGTCCAGCCCACCTCCTCTCAATGACTTATCCAATCAATCCAAGCTGTCATCTGAAATGACATGTCCCGTAACAAATTACGGCTAATGAAATAACCATCAGAATGTCATTACATGGGCGGGCTGCAGCATTACTGCCCAGCGTGGCTCTATATGTGCATGTGTGTGTGAAAGAGAGAAAGAGAGAGGTTGTGTGACTGTTGGTTCATGCTGATATTATCCCACATGCTATTTAGCACCTGACTGACAGACCACAGGTGACAGAGCTCCTTCAACAGGCCTAAGAGCTACCGTCGTTCTTTTGACTAAAAGGTGGTAATAAGCACTTTTTCACTGTTTTGTAGATTTTTACATTTCCATGCACATTTCGAGGCCTTGAAAGACTGTGTAATTTGTTCCAAAAAACTTGGATCCTTGTCTCCTGGAACTAGTTTCCTCTCATTACCAGACCAAAAATCTCATTTAGCTTCTGCGGTCTCATGTACCGTTGATGTCCCTCTGACAAGAGACCACAATGGCAGCTCGCGCTCTCCACGTGAATCCAGCCATTCTCCATCCATTCTGCAGCCAAATCCATCGCTTTTCTCCCATAGCCTTCCTCTTCCATCTCCTCCTCCACCACCTCTTCTACCATTCCAGAGCTGACAGCAGATGGTGTTTTAATAAAGTCCAGTAGGAATAGGACTGTGAGTAAACAATGCAGCACATGCCAACTCAGTAATTGCTGGGCACTATTACAACCCCTGTGTCTGGCAAGGGAGGGAAGGATGAGAGGCAGAGAAGATAAAAATGAGTGGATGAGTTAGACACACAGTGAGAGGACAAATCATGAATGAGAAAATAAGAGAACAGGGGAAAAGTAGAGACGGAAAAAGCAAGAGTTGCGGGGGGGTACGGTCGGGAAGCATACACACATATACACCTAGCAGCTGGAGTCAGAAAAGCGCAGCTGGTGAAGGTGCAGGGAGGCCACGGGGAGGAGGGGGCTGAGCAGAGCTGGGATGGGCTGGTCTAGGCTGTGCGGGGCTGGTATAGGCCAGCGGGTGCAGTGCTGGGCCTAGAGCCTCCAGGCTATGGGCTCCAAGCCCAGTCTCTGAGTCCCAGGCCCTGCTCTGTGGTCTCTGCTGCTGACACAAGGCCAGTGCAGTCCCCTGTCAAACCCCCAGTCAACGGTCAGAGACTTTCTGGAGGAGGTGGACTCAAGCAAAACTAAAGTTAAAGCTCTTGTTCCATGCAGCTCTTCTGTCTCGTCTCACAGCGGCTCGGGATTGAAGGTGAAAATGAGGAGTGTGATAATACACCAGCTAAATTCATACATTGCTTTATGCTGTTATACAATGTTATACTCTTAGTAGCAGGTTATAATGTCTCAAGAGCAAAAGACAAAGATATTGGGTAATACAGTACACTGAATATATACAGTGCATGATGGCATGCATACTGTAGCTTTATATTGATCCATCATTATGTAAGAGAGAGATCTAAAACTGCTAAGAGCTTTCCCATGATGCAGCATTAGGCCTATGGCATCCAGGTGTGTCAGTTAGAAACCATCTCTCGACAAGTCCTAAGTATTTCATGTCACACATCTGTTGTGTTCAGGTGTTCTCAAAGAAAATATGTTGATGGATAACATCTAAAGCACAAAAGTAATTCCAAATGATCAATCCTTCGTTGTAAGAGAGTTTAAAATATTCTAACATTGCTTTAACTAATGAAAGGCATCCACTGCACACAGAAGGTACGATAAGGTGATAATGTGATGGTGTCTCACTTTTACCTGGGTAAAACCTGATGAAGCACCTCCCTTAGCTATATAGTTAGCGGCTCTCATCAAAGACAATTAAAGAAAATGACTTTTATTTTAAAGCCGAGGTTAAATGACCAGTCTCCTTAACCTTGAAGTTCTCTGTCCGCATGAATATTGAATGATTCTTAACCTTCTGTTCTAATGCTAATTGAAGCAGAGGGGGGATATTACATATTTGTAATTAGGGGCTGTTGGATAGGGCTTAAGCTCTGAGCCTCATTAGCTTAATCATGAGGACTCTATCAATTATGCAGGTGGAGGTATGGTGGTGATTTGAGAAAAATTCAGTTCTGTGGAAAACTTTATTCCCCCCGGAGTAATTACAATGACGAACTTCTCTTGGACCTTGTCATTAATTCCAATCCCAGTGATTGGAAAAAAGGGCACCTTTCTCCCCAAATATGCAAATGCATGTAGAGACTGCGGACGCATTGACACCAGAAATGCAGCGTCTCCTATTGATGGATAATGCCAGGCAAGGCCAAGTTGTATGAAGCTAATCCATATGGAAGCTAACACAAACACGGCGCCTGAGGACATCACCCAAATACAACATCAAACGGCCTCCTGACAGGTTTGCTGATGAGCACAAACAAGGCTTCGTGTCAAAACACAACTTCTCCCCTCTGACATCTTGAACTTCTGTCCAACCAAGTCTTCTCACATACTTTCAGGTCTTGAGAATTTGCCTTTTCCCCCTGAAGGCACTCAGGCAGAAAGACGGAAAGAGTGAAAGACAGAGAACTCGGCAGCTCAGAAAGAGTGAAATATGAGCTACATCTCCTCATTCACTCCCGCAACAAGATGTCTTCACCATAAGGGCAGTCTCTGAGGACCTGCCATATTTATCTGAGCACAGAGTGATCATACACAACCACACAGACCTATGCTGCACTCCAAACTTCTGTCAGGCCATACCTCAGACATCTTCCTTACATTCAGCTTGCCAGCAGGTTTGGGTTCACACCATTAATCTTGAGCAGGAAAGCGGGAGTAGATGGCGGAGGGGAATTTGTAGGAGGTGGAAGAGGTGGGGAAACTGGGTCAGAGGACTCAGACCGAAGCGAAGGCAGCTGCCCCTTCAGCACTTCGGTCTTCCTCCACAATCCTCCACATCGCCCGCCTGCTCCCTCTCAGAGGTGTGGAGGTGACAGTTGGTGTGGGACCTTTGAGAGGTCTGCAGATTGGCTCCAGCTCTACTGTACCAACCAGGTCCTGTATGCAGAAATGTTTCTAAGAACAGGCACAGCGATTTGGAGCAGGGTCCAAATCTCCTTTGCTCAGATCACATGAACTTAAGAGGTTGGGACGGCCTCAGATGTCGGCCGCTATTCTAACATGTGTCACCCTTACTTACTGACATACTTGGATCTTTTTAGTTCCACCTCACCTGACCAATTGGTGACATTTGACTGACCCTCATGTAGAAATTTGGCATTTGACAAAAAGTTAAACCTAGAATATAATACATCTAATCAAAAACCACTTTGAATGACATGTGGATTGCAGGATTAAAAACCTGTAAACGCAGCCTGGGCTCGAAATTTACTGTACCATGCTGATACTACACTTCCCCTCATTCCCTAAAATGAACTCAAATAACAGAGAAGCTGTGTTTCCACCATCAATGGTGCTGCAAAATATATAGCCATAAATATATTAAAATATTGCCTTTACACCCCATCTATCATGAGTGCAATTTCATGGGTCGCCTTTTTAAAAATTAATTTAATTCTTTGACCTGTTACGAGTGGAAGCGCTAACATGGGTAGGCTTTGAGTTAAATTGCACTTGTGACTTCATGGATCACATTTTCAATTACTTTCGAACACTTGCTTGGTGAGAGTGAAAGAGAGAGAGAGAGAGACAGAGAGAGAGAGAGTAGTCCACTAAGGCAGCATGCACCAACAACAGTTTTATTTACTGGAACAAGTGGTATGGAAAAGTGAGATTTAATGAGCTAAGTTCAGTAGCATGAAGGTAATGGAGTACAAGCAGAAGTCTCCAACAGACAGTGCCTGGTAGTCAATTGAATGTGCATTGTCTGCAGTGGTACATAAGGTTAAAACACATGAAAAACACTTTGAAAAGTTTGTTGTATTTGCTCTGAAATTTACTGACATTTACTTCCAAAATGATGATAACACATAATGTCATAATCATCTTTCTAAATATTAACAGCAAGTACTCTGAGCAAACTCCATGTGCACAAACAGCTCTTTATAGTCTGCAATGCAATGTGGTAAATTTACCTACATTTCTTAGGATCTGGAGTTCAGAAACTGCCCCAATAAGGTTGTTCATTTTAAGCATTCGCAGTCACTTTCCTGTCATCGTCTTCACAGGTATCCTTTTTTTTTTTTTTTTAAGGTTACCCCCAGGCGATTTCAGTGTGATTAAATGCTGAACAGTAACAGTTATTAGGAGATGCAAAGGCTCAAGTCCAAAAAACGCAGGCAGAGTAAATGCATCTCAGTCCATCGACACTATAGGACAGGCTTAAATGCAAATTCTGCAGTTTATTACTCAACTGACTCAAAGGTTACCAGTTCAAAAGCAAATAAAGAATGTCATGTATCCATGAAACCACAAGTTTCTTCACAGGTTTATCCTGTCAAAGTAAAGGATCAAGAGAGACACGGATTCCACCAATGAGGGTTGAAGACGTTGTCATATAATTACAGGGCTCAATCATGGAGGTAAGCCGAAAAGCTAATGTTGACTTACCACGTAACCTTTCAACTGGTTTATTCCGCCCTCTCCGCTGAAGAGGTGAAAACGTAGCCGCCTCTTTCCTGAGGGTGAACTGTCTTCACAGGCATTAGAGAAGAAAAAGGAAGAAAAATTGCTCAGTGATAGATATGAGAGTGCATCTAGATCCCTTCATGCCATGTCAACCACATCCTGAGGTGAAAAGGACACAATGAATGATTAAGTCGTAGCGCCTTGCAGCTTTGAAATGTTATAGTGTCGTGCACTTTTTTTTGTGTGTGGAAATCTTTAAATATTTATGTATAACTTTTCCACAGATAAACATTTTTGGGAAAGATATTTGAATTCTTTTTCAGTAAGAGTCGGTTTTGTCTTTTTTTTTTTATCCCAACTGTCCGTCAGAGTAAAAGAGCTGTGGGTATTAACGAGTTAGTGAACCAAACACTGTTTCTAAATGTTAACACAATGAATAATGGTCCTTATTCAATAATTTACAGCCTAAAATAGAAGCTTGGTGTTTTGGAAAACAACCACTTAGTTGCGCCTAACCTTGTTTTCTTACTGTGGCATTGGCTGTTGTCAATGCCAACCAAACTACAGTACGAGCTCAGAGCCTCGGCCATGTGGATGTAATTTCACCGGGACAATTTTTTTTTTTTTTTTTTTTTTCCCCTGCTGCAAACCAAATAAAAGATTCAGCTTTGAGGTCAGAAAATAAACCCAGAACCGATCTGCATTACACCGAAACAAACAAGAGTGAAGTAAGAAAAGGAGAGAGACAAAATCTGAATATAATAATGCCCGTGGAGCTATACACATTTCCTTTGATTACAAGGTATTAGTGTCATCCACGGGCCCATTGGCAGGAAATGCTGGGCTGTTCACCACATTGGAACAAACACAAACGTCATTGTCTATTAATTCAGTTATAATCATGTTTGAATGGATCTTCGCTGCTCGCCCCTATCTGTCTTTCTCCCCGTAGTTTTGATTGAGTGCTCTCAGGGATTCTTGAGTGAACAGCGAAACCACACAACTGGATCGTGTTTGTCGAACATATGTTTAGTGGGAAAAGTTTTCTGCCATGGTGATTGCATTAACAAAAAAATCCTGAAATGATAATGCTGACATTGAAGTTCTTGGATGGATGTTTTTTGTGAACCATGATATGTCTATGCAGACATTAAAAACAGAGCCATGAGGTAACCATGATACCAAACACCCTGTCAAACCAATGGACATCAATGCAACCTGTCCTGACCTACAGTGACTTAGTTTGAAGACTTTGCTGGTGGTTTGTGTGTGATCAGCATCCCTAAAGATAATGATTGCAAATCTATATGACTCTATGAGTTGGGGAATAAAAATCAATATCAGTCAGAGTTGCCAAATAATTAGTCATTGATTAATTATGTCATTGTCTTGGGTCAAATGGATAAAACAGCATTGATATCATGCAGATACTGATATGGGACTTCAGACAATACTTTATTACTCATCCAGTCTCAGTAAGAGCCTATATCATAGGCCCAAAATGTTAAAGCTGGCATTAAGTTTTATTCTTCTTTTTGAGAAAATAACATAACTAAACCTTGCAAGTGCTGAGCTTTTACTAGTTGACTGATGCCATTGAAATACACCAGGTTGTGTGAGGTCCCACTGGGTTGTGGCATTAATGTCAAGCTTTATCACTGGTTTCCACTGAAAGAGATTCATGGGAGGGAAGAGGACTCATTTGCGGCATTGTTTCCATGTAGTATGAGCAAAAGGCACATGTGTGTTTGATTTTAAGGACAGACTGTTGCATCGACCTTTGGCCGTCTGATGTTATGAAGCACCATCCTCATCTAGCAAGGGAAGAAAAGAACTTCAGAGCCATAGTAAGTGTCAGGGTTGATTCAGGGTGGTCATTTTTCAGCTTTGACAAAATTGGAGACCATGGGTGTAGTCGTATAAGTGTCGTTCAGCCGTGTTGACAAATTGTTTGAGTAGTGGCATGTGATGCCACAAAGGCATTGCTGAAGCACTGCAGCGTAGCCTCTGTGTAGCCTCCCACTCCCACCCATCCTCCAAATTAATCAGGCTTATCTTCACCTCCATCACTGCTGTCAGTCACACTGGAAAACGCTTCCACCGGCCTGTCTGTGTGTGCTCATGCACATCTGTGTGCAGAGCCCGTATGGTTTCTGTGTGTGTGAGTGGGTGGATGGGTGGGTGTGCGCAGGCAGGCAGGCAAAGCGTTAAACATCTGTCTCAGCTCCATCCACCCGGCCAGACTGACTTGTGAAGCATTTCCCAGCCCCGATGCTTAAGCTAAATGTTTAAAATGGTATCACTCAAGGCCCCGGTGCACAAAAAAGTTGTATGACTTTGTGAAATGTGACAAAAAATCTGAAAACAGAAACTGAATCTGAAAACTGTACGAACAGTAATTTTGACATTTCTTTGGCAAAAACCGCCATGGGACACTTCGCTCACTATGACAGTTTCATGGAATCTTCCTTTTGATAATCCTTGTATTGGTGATACCTGTCACAGCACACAGTAGTAACCAACAAGCCCCCTCAATCTCTCAGCTAAATCTCCCTGTATACACAACACTGGCCCCATGATAAGAAGGTGACACTGTCACTCCAGCCCACACACACACACACACACACACACACTCACGCAGTCTGATCACATAAATACACACCCATGCATACATACACATTCACATAAACAGCCTTGGAGGCATGCAGTGTGCATAGGCGTTCAGCATCATACTAATTTTCATTGTTGTGATAAAAATAAACAGGTCTGGGGAGCTGAATCTGAACGCTCGAGGGTCACAGCGCACTCTACTGACAACGGGGGTGTGGGGGGTGGGGCTCAGACTGAATTACCTTGATCCAGCACGACAGCCTCATATCACTGTCACCAGCCTGTTTGGAAGGGCTTGATGGGGCTGCAGTGCTAAGTTGGAGTAAGCCGACTGCGATGGATGTGTGTTGACAGTGTGCTGTATTCAAGGGCACATTGAAATGAACGGGCGAAATGGGGGAAAGTTTGCTAAGCCATGTGTGCCATAATTATCCTGGGCTCTCCTTGTGCCTCTTATCTGGTGGCTGGTGGTGATTGTCAGATGAGTGAGGAATCGACTGTGACATTATCTCCATCTCACAATAGCCCCTAAATCTTATACCAGTCAGAAGGTGTTATTTGGGAGTAATTTCTGCGGAATTCATGTTTTTTATAGCATTAGAACAATAAATAAATAGATTAAAAAAATTTAAAACAAATAACTCAACGGTATAATTGATCATTTACATATATATTATCTGATCTGTTGCATCATTATGGTGATAAGTTTTGCAATACTTTAAACTCTGAGCGTTTGCAATAAATGTTAATAACTAATATAATTGCAGTGCTTCAAAACACTTTCCTTCATCTCAATATTATTACCAGCATCATTTAAAAAGTTAAACATTTATGAACAAATGGCATCTACATATCTAACAAGATTATGCTCATAACTAATGTAGCTATCGTCCAATTAGCCGGTTCCCAGTTTTAACCCCCTGATTGCAACAGTTGAGGTGTTGTGCTTTACTTTACAGGTGAGGTGCCACCACTGAGCACTAGGTGGTGCTTGAACACAGCCCACACACATACGCAAACACACACACCTACACACACATACACACACATGCACCTCCTTTTCCTCTCTTTACACACACCATGATGAACTCTCCATTCTGTTCACTCCAAGAGAACAACAAAACACCTCCACCCCTGCCCCTCACACACAAGCACACACACACACTGAAACACAAATATACATGCACACAAAGCAGGTTCAAAAGATGCGAGGATCAACTTACACACCTCTTCTCTGTTCATTTGATATTCATCAGCTTCCCTTTTGCCCCCTCCATTTTTGCCTATTGCACACACACACGCACACACAGTTCTTTCTACTCATCAAATCTCAGCTACACGTGTCTAAAGCTATGATATCCATCTAATCATCCCGCCTTCTCTCCTCTCTTTCCTACTTCTATTAGGAAGGGATTGGAGCTATGCTCACTGTTTCAGGGGTAGACTACACCACACCAGCTGCAACACAATGGGTCCAACCTGTGAAAGCACACACACAAATAAGGACACACAAACACAGCTTCCCCACATTAATCTGATCCTTGGATGTTGAAATATAGTTACATTCAGCTCTCTTGGTCAGATACTCTGGTTGTGTGTGTGTGTGTGTGTGTGCCTTTTTGTGCTACTGTGCGTGCATTATTGTGTGTTTACTGACGGTGAATAATTACCAGATTTTCAAACATGATAATTATCATGATATAATTGAAGTGCATTCATTTCCCATATATATTCCACCAAAGCAGTGTATGTAGGAACTTGTGACTTTCTACTTGACAGGATTTAAGACCAGGTCAGTCAGAGTCACATTATTACTATACTTACACTTATTTCACCAATTATTCAAACACCCTATATGTCTTCTCTTTTGAAATCAGCCACAGTGCATTATTAGGATCACATAAAGGATGAAGTGGATATCACTAAATCAAACACAAAAGTTCAGGACTTATGGTCCTGCCTGTTTCTATGTTGTCGTAGTTGTTTGTTTATTAAATTATTTGACTCGTAGATGATAAATGTTCAAGTCCAATGCTCCCATGTTTCTGATTTTTCCACAGTTTGTGGAACATAACATCAGCAAAACTGAAGAGAAGATCAATTCAATGAAATAAACATTGTCAGTGTATTTCCAACAGGACAAAGAGCTAATGTCCTCAAAGCATGCATGTGTGTGTATGTATGTGTGTGCGCATCTGTGTGTGCATGTGTGTGGTTGGTGCCTGTAGCAACAGTGTGATTGTACCAATGGGAGAGACTGTTTGAATCCCTGTGTGGCCTTTTTTTTTCATGCTAACCAACCAGTATTTTGTGGTGTGTGTTGTCTGAACCAGGGGCTACACAGGGACAATCTGTGCATGTGCCACGCATGTTCATGTGTATTTGCAGTGGTCACTTCCATGCATGTATGTAGTATACACTGGAGCTGGAGTGCACATATCTGCAGTTTGTATGTTAGATTCATGTTGCTGTGTCCTTCGTGCGCTTGTTGGTGGGGCTATGGGGCAGCTGTGTGAGCATTCCTGTTGACATTAAGCAGCTAAATAGTACCAGCTTGCTGGGCTCTTAACCTCCCCTCTCAGAGAGAAGACCTAATGAAATCCTGAAAGGCTTCCTGAGTCCCTCATCTGGCTTTGTTTAGGCCCCTCTCTCCTTCCCTTTGCTTGAGAAAAGCCATTAACCCATTGAGAAAACAGTCACACAGGCCCTGGAAGACAGGCCTGCACTGTCAAAAAATACCAAAAAAATAGCTGTAGTGGTGCTTCAAAGATGCTTAGTGTGCCTTAAAGAATGCTTATGAGGTGCGTTCAAGGACATCAGGGAGAAGAGTTCAAGTATTTTCTATGCAACCGAAAATTTTGAACGCTGAAAATGCGGTATATTTGTAGTTCTGATCAGACTTTGTATGACACGTTTTCAAATATGGATTATAAACATGTAATATAACTCATTTGAGGAAACAAAGATACCTCACTGCAATGCTGCTTGATAAAGATCTCTAATCTACTATGGTAACAGTAGCTAATAACCAACTTGTTTATCTGGTTTAAAGAGAATCAGATTGTTGATTTTGTATTTTGTGATACACAGAAGTGAATAATGACAGTACTACAAAGGTTATTCTTTAACCTTAGAGGAAACTTGGAAACTATGTCACATCAAAAATTCCCCCCCCCCCCCCCCGCCCTTCGGTGCAGCCAAAGATTAGTCTGTAATCTCACAGAGCATTTAAGATTATCAACATATTGCACTACGGATGGCAGGGAAGGAATCGAAAGAGGTGCTATGGGCAGAGAGATAGATGGATGGAGGGAATAAATTAAACTAGAGGAATCACTCTCTCCTTCTGAGGAGACCCCCCAACACACATGCACACACACACCCCTCCCTTCCTCCCTCCCTCCCTCCCTCCTTTTTGCACACATGTAATAGCACTTCATTTTAAGTTTATAGTTTGTGTATATTCAATAGAGGAAAATTATTTCTACATGGTTATGCAGTCTACTGAGAGACAGGCAAGTGAAAAGGGAAAGAGTCGTGGGGTTGGGGTGTGTGTGGGGGGGTATGCATGGCAAATAAAAAACTGCAGCAGTTAAAATTGAATTTGTATTCACCAGGAAGTGGGTTAACCCAGTTAAAAGTCAGGGAATCCAATAGCACAGGCTGATATGTGGTGTCGAGACAATCTCCTTTGGGGAGCTAAGGCGCTTGGCTCATATGCTGCCTACTCGGGCTCGTAGCATGTTTTCAGGTAATAATAATACATCATATTGCTTAACAGCATATTTATGTAAGAACTCAGCAAGAGGAGGCTCCGGAGTGCCTTGGTGTTGTTCTTTGAAATCACCTCCTTCAGATATGTGCCACTCACTATTATTATGTTTTCTCTTTCTTATCAGTTTTGCAGAGATGGAAAATTCTATTACAGAGTGTATTTGGTTTGCCACAGTCAGATGCCTTCTCTTCAGGTTTTTTTTTTTTTTTTTTTTTGTGAGAGGGAGGGTGACTGTTTGTGTGCATGTGTGTGCCTCTCCCACCACCCACAGCTCGTCTCATGCTAAAGAAGAGAGGCATGTTTTTGAGGAAAAGAAAAAAAGAGGGAGTGGGGAAAATGACAAATCTCTCAGTCTTTGTTATTGGAATATACTGACTGCCCTTGGTTCATTGACTTTTTATTACAGGAGTTAGCACAACTGTCAGCAAATAGGGAGAAATTTGTTTCAGCCATTTGCTTTGGAACATTTGAAGCTGACGATTTTTATATTCCATGTTCATGCAGAGGTTGTTTTTTTCTTTTTTGTGAGTGCGTCAGCAGCACACATGTTTTTGTAAGTGTGTATGTGGATTTGTCTGTAGGTGCAGCTGTAAGCAGTGATAGTAGCAGGTGCAATGAAAAGGAGGAGGAAGAGGAAGAAGTGGAGACAGAGAGAAAAACAGCGCATGGGAGGGGTCGACTCGGGGAGACTATACGGCAGGGAGAGTGAGAGACAGCCAGACAGAGAGGTGGTTTCGGTCTACCAGGAACACACAGCTCTAGCCGCCAGCAGTCTGTCAGTGGTGGTCCCCTCATCCAGTCTGCTGCAGCATCTGCCAGAGAGGCACCAGGCTGAGCAAGACCCAGATCCTTCCACGGCCCCATCTCAAGACCAGAGCCTCATCAACTGCCTTCTCCTCCAGGCCCAGCTGTCTTCTGCTCTTCCCGCCCCATACCTCTCTGTCTTCACACCAAGCCATGCTCAAGCCTGAATCACAACCCCCAGGCCTGCATCTATTCTTTCCATGCAGCCTCAGCTTCCTCCAGCTCTATCCCCTCATATCCCTCTGCTACAAACTCAGCCTATAACCCCCCCGCCCCAACCTCATGTCTCTCCTCCAGCCGCTTCCCATCCAAATGCCAAATCACTCAAACTGTACATACAGAACATTGTTAAAGTAATAAACATGCTTAAATTGTGCTGTACAACTTATCTGCATCACCGTGTTCACTACTGAAGCATCTTAGTGATTAAAGCACCACATTATTCAAAGCACAAGCAGCAAAAAAAGCCCACGAGTGTCCCACTATGCAAAACACCTGCACCAATATAAACTCACTACTATACAGAAAAAGACATCACAGTGGTGGACATAAGAACTGACAGTCGAGTAGATTTAAGACAAACCTGTTCAAAGTCAGTACACATCAAACATAAACATCTGTACTCTTGGTGTTTCATCTGCCACACGTCTTTGTTATTCTGAGCTACTGTCTCAGTTGTCAGTGGACCATAAAACAGAAAGAATGATTAACTTGTGAGTTAATAACAAATGAGGTTACCTCACAGGCACGCTCTGTTCTTCTAGTTTCTGACCTGTAGACTCAACTTTATTTCTCTTTTCCATCTCAGTCCTAGATCCTGTCTTCTCACCTCGTTCTTTTTCATGTGCCTGCCATGCAGCTCCATAGTCAGCCGCATCACTTGCACCTGAACATGAATGCAGTCATCAACAGCTGCAGAGACAAATCCTTTCTATTCTCCTTAATCTTTTCTTCCTGTCTCAACCTTCTGCTTTGCATACTTTCCCAGGCCCACTACAAGCACCCATAACCTTTAACCCCAGGCCCCACCTGTTCCTCTCCCCTGCACCCCTCTCCTTTCCTCCCTGCCTTCATCCTCATTCGCCTCCCATTACCCTGCCACAACCATTCTCCTCCAGCCTTATCCCCATTTAAAGCCCTTTCTCTTTCCCTGCTGGGGCTGGAGAGGGGCCGAAGCCACAGCATCTCCCCATCCGTTAGCCAGGAGCCAGAGATCCCAGCCAGAGATGCCATCTGATACAAGTCTATCATAATGAAGGTCCAGCATGGGGCTAAATGAGTTTCCACCTCAGCCGCATGAGGGGCTAATGACAAAACAGCCTCCCTGTGCTCCTTGGCCTGCCGCTAGCTTTAATCAGGGCATATGGCACTTGCCTAAACTGCTTGGCTATGAGGAACAGAGAGGAGAGGAAAGGAGAGAAAGTGGAGAAGAGAATGTAGAGGAAGGTCTGAGGAGATGAAGAAAAAGAGTAGAGGGGACAATAGGAGGAGAGAAGAGACATCGCAGTTAAAACAAGAGGGTAAAAAAGTACAACATGCTGCATTTTTCACAGTCGGAGTTGATGACAGAGCTTTAGGTTTATTTAGGACTTGATATTTCTGTTAGGCCTTATAAGCAGGCCCGTGTGGGTGCCTGATACGGGGTGGAAATCACTAATAGCTTTCATAGATTTATATTAATTTGCAGGATTTAACGTGCCTTAAATGGCAGATGATCAACAAGGGAAAACAAAAGTGCATTAGTGCCCCGGTGGCATAAAAAGAGTGTGGAAGGGGGTGGGAGCTTAACAAATAGGCTACTCCATTTTCTTAGCCCACTTTATGGCTCCCCAACTTATCCAAATTAGCTTAAAGGATTGATAATTCTTCACTAATATAAAACTGTTACTGAGCCTCTAAACTGTGACTTGCCCTTTCTTAGGTTTTGACAAACACTAAATAGAGGGCTTGGTTGTGGAAATTAAATTGAAATCGCATAACAAGGCTTCCTTTTAATTTGATTAATTCTTTGTTGTTGTTTTAGATCCCTTGCGAAGACACCCATGACGTTTCGAGGTTATTTGTTCCACTGTCTAATGACAATTTTCTTGCACAATAACACCAGTTAAAGAGCTGCCTCAGAGCAAGTTTTTTTTTTTTTTTTTTTTGCCCTAGAAATCACAGAAAAGGCTAAGCCAAAGGGGGACTAATAAACCTCACCCTTAATTCCACCACGAGGCTACTGCTATGACTGCTCACACTCCAACTTCCCTACAGTCCTAATTGTACAGAGACGGATGCTCAAAATTTCATTTAGCCTCTTTGGCTCCGTGTTGGAGGTGTTTGAGGCAGCAGTCATTTTTGAAATAGGTGTAAGAGACCATATTGAACCAAGTGACTGATGACCTCTCAATTTCCAGTAACAAGGCCATTAAAGTTGCACAAAATTTAATACATGTAGCTGAAGATGTGTTCGCACCTCGAGTAGATCTTTAATCATTTCAAGTAATGGCTCTCCTCCGCGTGCAGAAAAACGAATCATTCGGCCCCAGTGACCAAGAAAAAAAAAAAAGTTAATTCTCAGAACGAATCTGTGCGCTCGCAACATTTCGGTTCCCTTGTAAACTGGTGTACCGTAGGATCTTTCTCCTTTGCAAAAAAAAAAAAAAAAAAAAAAAATACTGTGAGGCTGTACCAGGCTGTACTCAGCATGGAGAAAATGAACCTCTGAAACACATGCTGACAGTTTTAGTCCCTACTGTTCCTGATTTCAACAGCACCACAACCAGTCTTGGCAACTAACAAACCCCCCCCAGTACAAATTTGCCAGCCATCAGCAGTGTGCAAGGGCTGCGTTTCCATGATGGTGGGGGAAACATATAGGAAGAGGAAGCCTTGCTTTTCAAGGCAGAAGGCCTTTCGCAGACACTTTGTTCTTCTTACAGAAGCTCCCGCATGGCTTTTTCCTGGTCTCACACTTATCTCTTCCTCAATCTCTCACTCACACAATCCGTCCGCACTCCAAACAACCGTTTCCCAGGTTTTCCCTCAGAGCTGGGTGATTGCTTGCAGCTGGGGTGCATCGAGAACATTTTAATATTATGCAGAAGATTAGAGCAAACTAACTACATTATTCTCCAATTACACTCATTTCATCCAACTGATGTCTTTATATCCTTCCCCTTGCCTCGATTAGCCTAATGTGAAAATGGAAGGGGGGAATGCGCTTAGGACTGTACCGATTGTTCCTCGGCTGCCTATTATTTCAGTGCACCATTAAAAGGGAGGCGTCTTTTATAGTAACTGTAAATAAAACGATTAGGGGCAGATCCAGCTGGGTGCTGGGGATGATTTCATTTCAGGGATCTGCTTATCAACGTTCTTGGAAGGTTTGGAAGGATTGTGAGGGCCCCGCCACAGACGAGATGCTACCTTCCCCCCACCTTCATCACACACAGTGGCTCCCTGTGTCTCTCTGAAGCCGCATTACAGTAGGAAATCTCACACTTGCTTTGCGCCATCGTCGTCATATAAATAAATCAATTACATTCCCACGTGAATTCATGCCTGTCACAATACAAGTTCAAATCGTTTCGCCTCACATGCTTGTAAGCCTGTTTAATATGTCACCGAGGATGGGCAAATTATTAGAAAAGTTTGTGAGTGACGACCGTCGGCCAAGGTTGCAGATCTGCACGCACGGGTGTGATAATGCTAATTGTCTGAACGTGGAAGAGGAAAAAGCTCTCTCACTTCATAAACCCCTCACTGAGCAGGAAGCTTTTTGAATTGTGGGTGTTCTCGACAAAGCAAACACGGCAAACAACACAGATGGAGACCCCAAAACCAGAGACACCCTCCAGTGCTGTTATCCCAGGTCTTTGCTCTCTACGTATTCAACAAGTCTATCAGATACTCAGCAGCATGCAGCTCCTTTATGAAATCATTAGACAGAAACCACCAATGAGGAGTTCTTCTAAAAGGTCTAACAACACTGAATACACCCTCAGGAATGAATCATGAAAAGGAGAAACGTTTATGACCAGCGGTTAAATTTAACTATTATCAAACCAAATAAACAGCCACAGCCTGAACTTCTTGTCTCTATCTTGTGTCTTACTGCCTCAGCTGTTGAAGAGAGGAGAGGTGGAGGTGTGCAGGGACGGTGTGACCACAAAGCTTCTTGAAGCATTTGCAGAATTTAAACAACATTACACGGCTTCCTAGGTTGCATGGTAGCGACGTGGTTTTGATCACACATGTGTTTTTTAAGACCATGCATAGATGTTGTCATATGGTACAGAAAGAGAAACGCCTGCGTTAGGGTTAGTTATTATTACATCAACTCGTGCTGTGCTCCATATTAAGCAGTGCTGTGACATTACATTGAAACCCCTTTGGGCTATACTGAGGCACCCTTGTAATGTTTGTTTTTCTTTTCTTTCCCTCTCTCTTTCGATCTCTCTCTTCTTCAGTTTCTTGGATTGACTTCCCTTTTGTGCCAGAGAGCAGGGACGCACAGTGTTGATTTCAATGGTGCAGCGGTTGTTTCATAGCTCGCAGTGTGTTTGTCTATGGTGGCATTCCTCAATTTCCATTCAGCACACAAGAGAATCCCCTCAGGCCGGGCATATCCCATCGTCCTCTGCTCCTTCCAACATCTCAGAGATGGACCGGGCGAACATCTGATCTCTTACCCAAACACACTAATGTGTCTGCATACGCACTAATGTATGCACACATAGAAACACACACGCACAGCGCACTGATGCATACCCAATGACACACATTCTCACGAACACACGCTCATACACACACACACACACACACACATACAAGCACACCCCGTACACCACAAACCGCCATTTCCACACTCAATACTTGCTCCTGTTTCACATTGCAGTAAATCCAGTTAAGAAGCTCTGTGGGGAGAGAAAATAAGAGCTACAGTTACCAGCTCTGGAACGGTTTGACCTAAGCTGTGTCATCATGTACTGCTGCCATTGTCTGATGAAATGCCTGAGTACGGCAGGTCCACAAAGCAGTTCAGTGTATCAGCGTTAGTAATTTATTAGAGAAAAAAATTTCCTATTATGAGATTGGAAACAAGCTCACAAAACCGTGTGTTTCCCTCCGACATTTTTTCTTTTACATATGTGCCAGAGAACCTTTTAGAGCTGCGTGGATAAACACTAAGCCTCAAAACCATAAAAAGTAAAATGACCAAATTTGTTTAAGGACCTTTTCTGGATTTGGATTTAGTGGCCTTTTAAGTCCAGTTTAAAGTAGGGCTAAAATGGGCAAAAAAACAAACAAACAAAAAAAACACTTCTCTGTGAGACTGAAGGTTGTTTTTTGTTGTTGGGGAGAGGGGCTCTTTGGACTTGACAGCTTATTTTGTTTATTGGAAGTAAAACTACCCATACTTCTACCACCATAATTCCCCTGGGAACTGAAGCACAGTCTGATGCTTTGACCTTTCGAGAATGGATTTGATCAAACTTGAGCACTTCAGGTAATTACACAGCAAACCTGCTTTGACAGGACCTATCTGGACTTAATTACTAACCGCATGTCAGCGTAAAACAATGCAGTTTGCACTCGGTGTCTAAGTGAGAGGATGCTATGGTCCTCTGCAAGAGCAGAATGCAGCATGATTTCAAGGTTCCTCGCACTGATGTCGAACTTGTCTTTAAGATGGTGTGGAGGGCTGGTGGGGGCTTCGGCATTTTTGCTCATTCCTTCTGGATGAGTCATAATGGAGAAGGAAGGAGGGGAGGAAGGATGGAAAGATGATGAAAAGAAGAAAAAGGACAGAGTCATTCACGGAGAACAAAGAGGAGCAGAAAAAAATGAAACGCATATTAAATTGACACTAGTCCGTTCTCCACTGGAGCCATGATGTGGCCTCCTACAAAGCCTGAAACACAGTCACCACTTACAGAGCAACAACAGCCTCAGTAGAGAAGCTGTACAGCCAGTTTTCATAATGCCCGACCTGGTGCCTTACTACATCGTTCAGTCCAGTGCACAGGTTCAACACTGGTGCACACCTCTATATATACATACATATATATATATTATATATATATATATATATAATATATTATATATACATTTAAATGACATGGCTCAAAGTGAGAACACTTGTCATCAGTGCAACAAGTCAGTTTACCTGCAATCAGTGTATGAGCAATGTTGCACCACAGCTTCCCCTGTTTTGGCCTGGGCGCTGTCTAATGCAACAGGGTTCCACATGTTAAAGAACTGCCTGAACAAGTAACAAACCAAATTGCAACAGAGTTTACAAGAGCACCAGTAGGTCAGTGAACAAAAAGCCAAAACACAATTACAACAGTGGATATGAGGTATAGAAACAACCACACCACCAATGACAGAAGGTGCAGTGGCTGCCCCCGAAAATTGACGCCACGCACAATTCGTTATTTACGCAATGTTGCATCGAAAAACAGACGGGTAAGTGCTTCTGACTTGGCACAGGGATTATCTGTGGAAAATGGTGTTTCACTGACTGTGAGACAGTGTGAAGGACATCGCATTGGTAGACAGCGTCCAAAAAGAAAACCATTGCTCACAGATGAAACACAAATAAATTTGTTTGGATTGGACTGATTCCAACATGTTTGGTGGGGACCAGGCCGGAGCTACCACTGACTGCATTGTGCAGTCACAGCAGAAGTGTTAGGGGCAGTAGGAGAAACACAGATATGGGAGTGTCAGAATTTCCATTAGATCAATTAGATTACAAACTGTATGGATCTGACTTGTTGATGCAACATATTAACTGTGCAAGTACAAACTGCAAGGTATAAAAAGCTGCACGCACCTGCAGACTGACAGCTGATCCAGATGTGATCCAGCTGTGCTGTTGTCCCCAGAAACTGACACTATGTCACATGTTTAAAAGTAGAATTAAGATTATTCAATTACTGCAAAACAGCGTTTAATTTGTCAACATGTTCACATTGAGGTTATGCTAATCAATATATCTGATTATTGATCAGCTGACATTCAGTAACTACACAAAAGCAGCTGATATGATTGACTATCTGCACTTATACAAACATTACACCATACATGCAACATTGACCTCCGACCCCCCACTTTCATTCTGGGTATGGTTTTCATTGTCTGGGCTTTTAAAGAGCACTTTGACACTGATGAACGCTTTGTTTACTGTCAGCATTAAAAAATTGTTTCAGAATTTGAAGATGAAAAGGAGAGAAAAGATTCTTAACTCTTAAACCTGAACAAAGCACACTTGAAATAATGGGGTTTGAGATACCAATCAAACCTGACCTGAACAGACGGACAGTTAAACCCTATCAATCAAACTCAAATCATATGTTGTTTTGAGACTGTCCAACCCATAGGTTGTCCATGCACGCTGGTTTTTATGACCTATAGTTATGTTTTATTGTTTGGCCATGTTTAGTGGCTAGGGTAACTATTACAGGAGCAAAAGAGGAAGTTGGATAATGCCTAAGTTAAGTCCACACTGAGAAGAGGCTGCAGTGAGCAGATCGGACAAAACACCGACCAGCATTGTTTCTTTTATCCACAACCATTTCACAATTTCAAATTCCACAACTCCCTTTAACCGAAACCACATCTGAACCTAACCTAGTTTTATGCCTAAACATAACATTTTTGTGCTTAAATGTAACCAAACTGTGACGGTATTATTGTTGCCATGATGACAGACATCCAGTATAACTGTGGTGTGTTTCTTTGAGTCGTACCCAAGTGCAGGGACCAAGCGTCCTGCACTTGTTTAGGAAATGCATACTGCTTGGCACAGGCAAAATAGCTGTTGTGCTAATTCCTCAATGTTGAGTATGTTAGATGTATTTATAGTGCAACTTAAGGAAAAAAAAAAAAGGTTAGTTCACCTATACCCTGTTCCTTTCCCCTCCTCTCCTGGTGTTAGATGAGTTAAAAACAGATCATATTTCCACAGGTGGCTGTGAGACGAACTCAGCCTGGAATGTTGGGTGACATAAATCTCTGTAATTGCATGGTATCGATCAGATAACTGAAGCTACGACTGGCAAGGGAGACGCCCTTTTTCTTACTCCATACCATTTTTCATGCTTTTATCTGACATCAAGAAGGGAATGTTAATCACTGCACATGCACGCACAGGCACACGCACCCTCGGCCTCTCTCACACACACTCACACACATGTGAACGCTGATACATCCACATCCAGCCGAGCTACTGACACTTCTGTGGAAAAAAGTGAGGATGTCAGAACTGTGCCTGAAATATGTTTTGACTGCTCAGACTTTGACTGCATATATTGAAAGTATTCATCGAGACTCAGAGAGGCCCATGACATCAGTGTCCTGTAATTGATGGGACAATGTCAGGACTTTTAAAATCTGTAAACTTCTGCAGCATGACTGCACAGTATGACGACATGAGTAAGGAAAGAGAGACAAGTCGTTTCATCCAGGCTGACTTCCATGACATGTGCGCCGCTGTCTCCTCCTGTGTGTCTTCCCTCGGCGATACAGAACAAGGCCTAAATCCTCAAAACTAAATCCAGCCAGATTCTTGTACATTGTGGTGTAGCCATTTGTCATAATGTGTGTTTACATCAAAGTAAAGCACGTGAAATCTCCTTTCAGTGTAGGACTTAACAACTGGACCACAGAAGACAGTATAAGATATCTATATCTAAATATGTATATATTTATCATTATTGTTACTTGTCTGTACTTGATTTTCAAGATCTATGCAAAACAAAAAAAGAAGAAAAAAAAACACACACAGGAGAGATTTGGCTTTTTTTACCTTCTGTGATTGAATTATGATTCTGTCGATGACACCTTTGTGCACTTCAATCCAAAATTGTCCAAGAAGCCAACAAAGGATGATGCAATAGCTTGATCAACCATGTCTTAGTTTGAACATTAGCAAGGTTAGAGGTATCTTCTTTTTCTAGACCCTGTTTGTTTTGTTTTTATTAGATGAAAATCTTAACAAATCCGAGATGCAGCCAAGATATTTATGCTTATTGTATTGTATTGTGCCTTTATCATAGCCTACGCATGTTAGGGGTCATGTGTATATTAAAATTAAAAAAAAAAAAAATTAGATAATTTTTTTCCATCATTTGGAAAAATCACCCAATAAGACACTGTACTGTAGCCTACCCTTCCGTCGCATTGCCTTTGGGCAGTCAGCTTCCTCCTGTGTGAAAACCACAACTCAGTGAAATGCCGTACCAGACGACGTAAAGAGCTGTAGCTCTATCAGAAGCTTTCAAGTCAAACTGAAATATCTGCAGTAAGCTACTCAACTCCTGTTACCACTGACTCTATATTTCATGCATTTTGATTGACTCTCTATTATATTAGCTTTGCACAGTATTCAAGTATCCATGTTTTTGATTTGTCTCACTCATTTGGCTTACAAGGTGTGTGTGTGTGTCATATGGCTGTGTGTAACTTGTATGATGTCTTTTGTCATGTTCGTTTGCTTAGTGCTTCTCTGTCACAGGGTGGAAGTTTTAATTGTGACCTGCCAGGGGACTGTAGAAGGAAATTAGCCTGAGGCCAACTCTGATACAATGCATCAAAGGATAACATATAAATATATATATATATCAATATAAAAGAAAAGTCTCATGCAATTTGATTTGACTTACGGGCAATATTTTTCTATTTATGCTCTTATAGTGACAATGTGGCTCACAATTGTTTATTCTCCACCTCTACACATCTTGTCTCAATTAAGTTTTGTTGTGAATATTTTTTTCCATTGTTCTTTTCCCATCATCACTACAAAAATAGAAACCTCATCAAAATTGTATTGCAAACTTTTTCAACAAGAAATCTCATATACTACTGCAGGACTCGACTGTAAAGTTGTGCTCAATACCTGACCTGCAGACCCAAGTATTTCAGCTTCAGCATGCATGCACCAGACTCTGCATGCATTGTAAACAAAGTGAGATAGATCCTCCACATCACTCCTCTCTGAACTCTGAAACCTCAGGCTGCCAAAAGTGACCTCACCAGCCCCAGACACAGATCCATCTCCCCCCTCAGGGCCTGGGAAGGAGGGAAGGGATGATGGTGGGATGGAGGGGTGGAGAGAGAGAGAGAGAGAGAGAGAGAAAGAGAGAGAGAGAGTGGAAGGGGGTTGGTGCAAGATTGTGGTTTTCGGTCTCATTCTCAGCCAGGTGTGCATTTCACACGAACACACACACACACCTTCTCCCCCTCGACAGCGGTGTGGATGGTGGGGTGAAAAATGACAAGGCCATATACTGACTGAAGAGTTCCCACACATCTTACAGTGTAGGGATGAACACATACTCATAGACAGTCACACACAGTCGAATAGCACTTATTTGGCTCATATGTTGTCATGTTTTATATTATAAATGATATTTAGGACACTGAGATCAGAGTTATTCATTTGTTTTGATTCAATCAAAATAATTCAAACAACTTTGTGGTATCTTGTCTGTATAATAATGTCGTGCTCATGATGTTGTTAGTGATTGGTCTGTACATACACTCTGTGTGTATATGTGTAGCTCAGTGTATTGTGTACCGACTTTGGAGCGTATCACTATCTTGCTAATGTTCCCTTCATAAAGAGTGTAATACTGCACCATTGATCTCATCCAATCACCTGCAATCGTGTTCCACTGTCTCACGATAACAATCACCACACTCACTCACCTGAGAAAGCTAGGAAAGGCTTTAAAATACATATACTATTAGGTTTTTGCCTAAGGTAAAGTTTATATCAGGAATGTTTATGGTGAAGTTGTAAATTATGGTCAAGGCTTTTGCTTAACTAACATTTCGTCTTTGAAGATTTTGAAGATTATAATTTAACCACTTCTCATTATTCCAGTTGGACCTATACTTAGGTGTTTAGATTACCTTTTCAAGTTATCATACAGCCTATAGGGACCAGTCTGTTTGATCACACATATAGGTTGGCTTAGTGACTAAATTCTGAGTTGATATTTACATGGGTAACATTATCTTAAGTCAACAGAATCTACAGAGACCACTTGAATGAAAGAATTAAAAACAAAGCACTGTCTGTTGATGTGTCTCCTGCTTAACTGTACCAACTTTAAATCAGACCCAGAGGATGTGACTGGCTCCAGCTTGGGCTAATGAGAGGCCTATACTGTACAGTGATAGGACAAACATCCCTGGGTCACCATGTTGTAGCTTCCCTGCCATTAATTACAGCTCAGCTGGTGCGTATAAACTACTAAAGATTATCTCAGGATAAAGCAGATTATCTCCGGATGTGAGCTCTGTGAACATAAATATTCTACCTCTTCTTTCCTCTTTTTCATTCAGCACACTGCTTTGTCTGTGTGACCAGAGGTTTCTCACATGGTGTCCATTATCTTTAAGTAAGAAAATGACCAGTTAAGACCACCAGGCCTGTTTTTTTTATACCGCCAGGAGGATTTGGATTTGTTGTTTTTTTATTAACAGATCTGTAGTTTAAGTTCTCTGTGCTTGTAAACATGTGTAAAATGTCTGAATGACACTTTTGATTCCTCACGACAAGACACTTAATGTGCAAATTTTGCCCTTTTACAATCACTCGACCCAAAACCAAAGATGAAATACAGTATCTGCATTTATTTGTTGGTTTCATTCACACTGTACAGCAGCTTCCAATTTACAATATAACTTTATGTTTAAGTGATTATTCAGCACTGCTGGGGTTCTGTGTCTGAGATGTCAAATATATCATGTCTTTGGATGATGTTTCATTTTGGAAACTGGTGACAACCACATCTACATTTATGATAGATTTTTACTAAGCTTCTAATTCATGGTGATCAGTTGTTGAAAGAAGCTCAAATGATTCAGTTTTTTACAGGATCAACACAAGTAAAATAGATAAATGTGATGTCATTTTATATTGCAGAACTTTTTTTCCCTTCTCTCTCCAATTTCATTTTATAAACCCTCAGGTTGGGAACCTCTGGACTAAAGTACCTAAGTTTATATAAAGTAGATGAGATTTGCCATGCTCAGTTACAACAGTAAAACCACACTGATAGAACTAAAATATTATTAATAAAATATATGACAATATGCCAGTCAAGGGCAATTTGTCTGCAGGATGATACGTTTCAGTTTTGATACTTGAACTTTGAATGCTGGACTTAATTGTCATTAAATATTCCTTAAATTATGTCAGATACTTTTACACAGGTCGTGGCTCTTGTGAAGTTTTTTTTCTCCTCTCTCTCTCTTTAAATCACATGTACAGCTCAACAATCAGTTCCGGTAAGATTACAATGTTCAAGTGCCAAACACTGGCCTCAGCTGATTAGGTAATGCTGTATATTATTTCAGTTTTCTCTCACATTACCATTGACCAGAAGTGGTTTCTATACTTCAGGTTACATAAGAGAGTTGGCTCATTGGCAGAGACTGAAAAGGCATATTTTAACCACTTCATTACTGTTTACTTCTGTCCTACAATGTGATTGCATAACACTGAAAATATCCCATTATGAAACCTATTGATACATATTTAACTGCATTTAGATGTGTTTATGAAAAGTAAATAAACCCTGCCTTTGCTCTGAAGTAAACAACATGAGAACAAAGTTAGAGAAAGAATATCCACTGGTCAATTAGATTGTAAATTTATTAAGACTGGATATTAGCAGCAGCTTTCAATGTTCAAATCCATAAATTCAGTTCTGTAATTTGCAAGCTAAATGAATTGATTTCCAAATGGCACTCAGTTGTTGTTTTGTTGTTGGTTTGTAGATTTCCATTCTTACAGTGAGTCACGTTTTGTTTCTCGGTCTGAGACCAAAGGCAAAGCGGCACTTTGAAAACGCAGAGCCAACAATAAATAATTTAGGCAATTAAGACTAAATGAACAATTATCAATGCTAATAATTTCCCTCCAAACTTTTTACACACATTGCTTGCTGTGCATGCATATTCTGGTATTCATGTTTTTTTTCTCTATTATTGCTGAGTTAGAAGTGCTGCACCCGTCCTATAGCTAATCCATTTACATGGAAAAGTGAATCTCAGCATGAGCTCATCGACTAAACATCCCCTCTAAACAAATGGTGAGACAATTGGCTTTCTGCTTTATCTTCAACAAAAGGCATCTATGGTTACATCTTCTTGGTTACAGAAACATGACACAATGTTTTTACTCCAACACTTTCGACTGATTCCAGATTGTGTTCCCTGGGGGGCTCCAGTGTAATTTGGTAATTTGTCCACAGCTACCTTTTAGCATTTTTACAACTTTCTGAAGGAATGCAGTTCTACAAAATACAGGTGTGGCATCACCGTACAGTACAAAAACTTTTAAATACCCATGGTGCATCAGTGTGGAATTACAGTAAAACTGAGGAGGTTGGGTTACAGGGATAATGACAGGCAATGGTCTTTTTGGTTTCCCTCATGTTCAAGGAATTCCCCAATCCCCCCATTTTTTTTTTTTTTTTTTTTTGTGCGTGCCAGTTCTTTGGTGTCACCTTTGGTTACTGTAACAATATACTTTAGTGAAATGTATGAAAACTACCTAGAAAATCATAGAAAATAATACAAGCTGGTACTAACTTTCATGATCTCTTCATTTACTGATCGCGTTCTACATTACTTTTTGGGCGATGTTAACATCTGTAGAGCCCGGAGGAAAAATAAAATCACAACACTTCCATGCATCTGGTCTCATCGCCGTCCCCCTGCGACTGTGTGGGCAGAAACGGGTTTGGTGGAGGGGACGACCGGAGGACACAGAGACAAGCTAGTGCTCTGTCCAGTTACTGACCATGAGCCACCACTCAGCTGATACGTCTTGTCACCCTTCTATACAAATCTCCCTGATATCTTCCAACCACACGCTTACACTCAGGCGGCCAGACGGTGGCCTGAACTTGCTCTGTCACTCTGCTATTGCCGGATTCCTACAGAGGAGGGAAGTGGCCCCCATGGGGACCCTAATCACTAAAGCAAAGGGTCATCCATAAAGTCAGGCTCAGTGGGGACATAAGGGGAAAAGGCATAGGAGCGATGAGCAACATACGGGGGGGAGAAGTAACAGGGAAAGACAGAAACAGACAGGAGGGGGGGGGGGTACTGAGAAAGAAACAGATTGAAATACAATGAAGAGAGAAAAGAGGCAGAGCCAAGCTCTCTGTTTGTTTAGGGTCTTTATCTGTCATTGTGTCGCTGTAGTAGAGGGGTTACGGGGGTGTCTCTCGGACACTGGGGGCTGCCGTGCTCCACTGATGGCCCTGCGACTGAGCATATGTCACCAGTCTAGCGCGAACGAGGGCGCTGCCTCTGCTGGGGCACACATCATTAGCACCATCTGTGACAGTACCCATGAGGCCCTGGTGCGCGCAAATACGCTGGTTTTGCTTTTTGTGGAAGGGGTGGAAATTAGGGGAGGAAGGGGTGCTTCTTGTGTACGTGTGTACACTGCTTCTTCCAGGGTCATTGCTGCTCAACTAGACCCTGTATTTATAGAGGAAGAAAGACAGAAGTGTACCCAGTGTGAGGGTGTGAAAGTGAGGGGAAATGTGCGATGAGGGATGCATGTGTGCGTTTGTGTGCGTCTACGAACCGATGTGGTGTCATGCATACGTACCAGTGAGTTCAGGAAGCCAGTATGGCAATGATTACAGCCCTTTGGGAGGGAGGGTAAGATGGGCCTGGGCTCCACTCGCTGCAGTCGTGTTGAGTCCAGATAGAGGAAATGCTGGAATAATAAGAACAGGAAGGGTAAATGGCCTATCAAACACACCCCTCTCTGACCTCCCCAGAGCCCAGCCGACCAGGATGAAAGATCCAGCCACTTTCTTCTTCTTAATGGTTTCCTCGGTAATCAGCACAGCGGAAGTGCTCCAGTCCGGGGTGATTAGCCAGGGCTAGGATTCCTTAATCGCCCCAGACTTGTTCTCATGCTTTGAAAAAAAAAAAAAAGTAGGGAGTGGGAAGGAGGGAAGAGGAAGCAAGGGTGATAACAGGGCTGTGTGTTTAAAGAGAGAGAGAATGTGGGTGGGGGGGGGGGGGGGGGGGGGGTGTTTGGGTATAAGAAGATTTGGGAGCGCCACAATGATGACGTTATTTGGGTTCCTATGGATTCTTCTGCAGAACGTGAAGGAGAAAAAAAAAAGTAAATTAATTTAAGGGTGTAAATTCAAGTTAATCACGGGAGATGATACAGGTTTCATTAAATCAAGAGCTAAAAGACTTAATAACTGGGGAAACAGGCATTCATGAGGTGACTGCTAATCTGACTGAAGCATGATTTCCCAGACAGGGATGACTCAGAGTGGCAGAGAGCTTACATTACCAAGCAACTGGCATGTCTTTACCCCGTCTATCCAGGATGTGTTTTATTTGCACTTCGTCTTATAACCTGTTAAGGTTAGTGGTTCAATAAGACAACACCTCCAAATCCAAATCTCCAAATCTTTAATAATATTTAGTTGCATAGTGATTTGCTGTCATCACTGTGATTTGGCTCTGGCTTCCAGTTTAAACAATAAACAAAGCCTGAGCCAGACCATGGACTCATGCAGTTACTGGTACTACACTGCTGTAAACTGTTGACTGTAAACACTGTGCTGTTTTGAATCAACAGCTTATATCATTTTTTCATTAAAATAATTCTGGATTATTGCTGATTTGGATTACAGTGGTATAGTCTTACAGCCGCTCCAGCATTGAATAGGGTGGTAAATTCCTCAGACGGTAAAATGAGAGCCTGTCTGTGGGCTGATGGTGACTGATGCTGGGGTCAGAGCATTTAGCCTAACCGCAGAAATGGCAGACTGCATGAGTCACACTTACAGGCAGCACACACTCTGTTCCTACAGGTTGCTACTATAACCAAAGTCTTGGACCTGGGTCTTTTCTCAATTTCAGTCAAGAACAAACATCTCTAACCTGCATAAACCAACACAGATCCTGTTTTCCCCACAATGAATTACAAGATTTCTAGAAAATAGACAATACTGATTTTTATTTGGTCCAGATTTGAGGTATTTGCTTAAGAAAAAAAAAAAAAAGAAAAACTTATTGATCAGTTATTGACCTGGTCTGATTTTGAGTTAACAGGCTGAATTGAACTGGATCACAAAACAGATCCTAAATCATCTTTAAATCAATCTCCTCTTGTATTTAAATTCAATAGGATACAAATGTGATTATTTTTTATAAGAAAGAATGCCCATCAATAATCCGTGGATAGCCATGAAGATGATTTGAGAGCTTCCTCACAAGCGATCTGGGAGGCTGCTGCAGGGAGCTCGTACACCACCTGACAACTTCCCCAGATGAAATTAAAGCAGTGCGGTGAAACAGTATTATTTATAGGTGCTGTTGTGGTTTTTTTTCTTTTCAGGATCCATATTCCAAATGCAATGAGACTCCTCTCTGTTTTCCTCTGCTGATACTCCTTCGCTGTTTAATGCGGCGTTCAGTTTCCCTGTCAACAGTGACAATGTACAGTGGCAACATTCTTCACACATACCTAAATACACAAACACCCCGGCCTGTTTGACAGTGTGGGGATTTGTTTTCATTCAGGAATTCCCCCACCGAGCGCTGCTGCTACTTTAGTTCCCACCTAGTCAAACCCGCTTGTGCTGTATATTGTGTTTCCCTGCTGTTTTTCACCGATCGTGTTACAGAAGTCAGTTTCCAAAATGTCTCAGGTAATATGAACAGGTATCATGTATGTTCACTTATGCACACACAATGGTTGACCTCCACCTGGGCTTTTGTCTTAGATGATTATGGACAGAAGATCTGAAATGCTCCCAACAAGGATTGCTTTCACTCTGGTCTCTTCTGCGTGTTAGTCCTGGGGGCTAAACAGGTGTGTGTCTCCACACACATTACTCTCATACCTGCATACACATCCCACTCTTGACCTCACCGTCACCTCTAACTCTACCCTCATTTTAGCCATTACCAGGTTTATTTAGCTAACAATACCCAAATTGCTTATATGAACGCGTCACATTCAATCATTCTAATGTCAAGTTGGTATATTACAGCAGAAATTTCCCAAAAATGCCCTGTAGCTGTCAGGAAACCAGGTGATGTAAGAGGTTAAGATGGAGAAATGAATATGACTATTAGGCTGTCTGCATGTTTTTCTAGAGAGCTTTAACTTCTTTTGTGACAAAAAGTATTAGTTTCCACCTGGTGTAAAGGTTCCCAACACAGTGTGTCTTTTGAACTTAATGGATGCTGAGGAGCATAACTGTTGGGAGCCGTGAAAGTCCCACGGTGCTGTTACGACCCTTTGCCACCGCAATGAATAAAAGACACGTCGAAGATTGTACAAAGCAGATGAGACAGAACAAAAGATGGTCGACGGCAAGATGAGGAGGGGAGAGCTCGGCCGACAGACACACACAAGGCATTTCGGTCTCACCATTCTGAAGTCAGTGAGCTGTCAGTGATCCTCCCTGCCTGCTCTGTGAGTACAGCCCCGCGAGCGATGGCATTTCAAATAGCCTTATAAATCAAGAGTTATGTTATGTCACCCTGCCACCGCCATTAACACACAGAAGAGAAAACCACCAACGTTTTTTTTTTCTTTTCTTTTCTTTTTTCTGCAGCACATAGGGTTTATATTACTGTGTGCATCCCCTCTGAACCATTAATACATCAGGCTTGTTCTCAGGCTGTAACTGATATTTGAGAAATTTATCCTTATCATGGGTCCGAGACTCAAGAAAACTTACAAGCACTCATGTCGTCAGGGGATCTACCAGAAACCGGCCCCTGACCCATTTCGGTTCCCAAACTGTAGGTTAAGAAATGCTCTTCCCTCCCTCAACAATTACTGAAGACATGTCCCTGAGCAAGGCACTTGACCCTCAATAGCTGCACTCAGACTACACCTTGGCTAATAGCATAAGACTGGGTTTCAAAGGGCCACTCAGCTCTGGTATGAGATCTGTAACTGTATGTTTACTTTCCTAATTTCTGCAAAGGAATCTGCATGATTAACAGAAATAGACCTGACCACCTTGGCAAGCTCTTGGAGGAATACTTTGACAACCAAAGCGTCTCTGTGTGAAACTAGGTGAAGAAGACAACCCTTGATTGAACCACTAGTATAACACAAAACTTGAAACCTTTATTCAATTAAGTGATATTTGCTGTTTCTGCACAGTGTACCTTAATGATTAAGAACTTCATCATCACACTGCTGTGCCTCGTGTGACCTTCAAAACTTTTCTCAATGATCTTCTGCACCTGCTGAAAACAACCCCCCCCCCCCCCCCCCCCCCCCCCCCCCCAAAAAAAAAAAACAAAAAACAAGTCACTCACTATGTGTAAAGTCACAGCAGCCTGGGTTAAATGTAGGAATCAAGCATAGAGGGGTAATCAAGAGCTCTCATTGCAGGCTCCCCTGAGACTGATCCCCAGCGTGTGACATGGCTGTCAAAACACTGACGGATTGTTTTACCAACACATGCGCACACACATACACACACACACACACATATGCACACACGCACAGCTGCATGCAACCACACAGCCATACACAAACTTGCACTTGCAAACACATGCTTTCAAGCATGCACGAGCACACAAAATCACACTGACATATTGTTTTTTACCAGCTCCACAGGCTTGACTGACACCTATTCTCCTGGGTATGCTCCCTGCTCCCTGCTTTATGAGGTAAATACAATCAAAGAATTGAAGTTGCAAATTTTGTTATTTAATAAAGATCAGAGTTTTTTTTCCAATGTGAAGAAAACTAAGATTCAATTCTACTTCTTAAGGAGCTTCATTTTATTTTTTCCTTTATATTTCTTGGTAAAGCACACATGCAGAAGTGAAGCAGCCAGGTGGCCTGTTGGACTGGTCTGCCATTCCATTAGCCAAATCACAAGCTTTTGGACATGTTGAAAATCCAATAAGCCTATTAAACCCTATTATGACAGTAAATTCTGTTGCTATGCCACTATGGAGAATTTATTGGTTAAATGCTTCCTGGGACAGATGCTACTTTGAGGCTAATCAGTAGTAATTGATGGCCCAATTGGGTTAGAGTGGCTTTACTCTGGCCAGTGTCTTTGGCCCTGAAGCTGTCAAGGGGACGGACTGAGACGCTCACTCATGGTAGCTGTGCCAGTGCTTTATAAGCTGTTTCTGGATCACAGCAGGAAGAAACACAACACCTTGTACTCAAATGACGACAATTTGTGAAGACATTTGTGCCGACACAGTAGCAAAGAACAGGTCAAAGCAAAGGCCTTTATGATTCCACTGTGCAAACTATTCCATTGTCTTCTCTAAATCTTCTTATTCATATTAGGGCTAGGAATCAAAGTGTATTTTCTGATAGCTACATTTGATCATTTTTAGGATAATGCTAAAGTGACACAATCTGTATCTAAAGCTTGCTAATGCTAACATTAGGTGAACAGCTATCATAAACAACAGGTCAGATGAGCTCAGTTGGGTTGAGACTATCTGAAGCACATGTTTGTGTTTTTGTCTGGGTGGGATTGTTTTCTTAAGTTGTCGTACATTTATCTCTCAGGATCAGGATCGTGGTACATCTGGCGACCTTTGTCCTGCGACGGTCTGGGGATTATGAGAATTCATTAAACTCTGATAAAAATAGAAATATTTATGTCAATTTTTTAATATTATCATCCCTCTGAAAACTGTTGTGCAGAGTTATGTTAAAGGGGTTTTATTACTTTGCATTATTACAAATCTCAATGTGATTATCTTGAATTAGTTTTTCTTACCACTGTAGCAAAATCTCGTTGTTTTTTATTAGCGCTGTATACTAAAAACATTATTCAAGAGTAAATCAATAAAGCAATAATAGATTTTTTATTACTATTTCTGACAAAGATAAACACTGTTCAAAGACATTAACACACGAGCGAAACTGAACCGTGTTTATCAGCAGCAGTGACACAAAGTAACCAGAAAAATCCCTCAAGACTTTTCTAAATGAATCATCTGTAAATTAGGGCATGGAAAAACACTCTATGATGCCCGGCAAAACATTTGACATCCCAGCCTGTCATGTCTTAGAATGGCCTTCAGACTTCACTTTGTTGCATTATACATCAACCCCTACCCTACATATTGCATTTGCAATCCAGGGGCAAATATTTTCAATTGAGGGTGGGGGCAGAGGGGGTGATTTCTATGCTCTAGCAATTTGATATCACAGCACTTGAGAGTTATCACCGGAGTGGCCGTAAGCTCCGGAGCAATTCATAATTGTGTTCTCTCATTTCATATTGCAGCAGCTCAAGTTTTTACTTTTTTATTTATTTTCACTGCTGCACACACACACAACACCCACACACAAACAAACACACACACACTCAGATGTCTCATCCCAGCAGTTTTTTTGATGATACATTAAATGGTGTAAAGTTGCATCTTGCTCTCTGTGCACATGTGTGTGTCAGTGTGTGTGCATGGGTGTGTGTGTGTTTGAAGCAGGGTCCCTCCACCTGTGCTGGTTGGGAGTTAATCCGGTTAGGTCCCAGTCTCGTCTCCACTGCTGAACAGTATGGTTGAAGCTCCACAGTGCCCTGGGGCCTGGGGCGCCTCTCCAGCCCAACGCCTTGGCTTAAGCGTGGCGCAGTAAGGAGATGAGACCGGCTTGGCCCTCGTTACAGAAATTAGATGGATCAGGGAGTAAACATAACCAGCTTTTTATATGATCTCCAGCTCAGAGCAGACAGAGAGCAGAGAAGATGGAGGGGAGGGAGGAAGAGAAGGCAAGATTCCTCCTCTAATTACTTCATAGGTCACTGCTCCTGCAGGCAGATGTCAAAATCCAACACTTTCTGATGTGAGGAGAGCACTGGAGAATGAGGGGAGGGGGGGTAGGGAGAGAGAGGCAGCATAGAGGGGGAGAGGGGAAAGTAATGAGGACAGGAAGAAGAATGAGATATAAAAGGAGAAAAGAGAAAAAAAGGGGGTTTAGGAGGAGAATAAAATAGTGAATTGGAGCGAGTGGGTAACTAAAATAAAGCAGGGGTAGGAGGAGGATAGAGGAGCGGGATAGAATGGATGAAAGGAGAAAGTGGGGGGGATTTAGAGGAGCAAGGGAAGCAAGGAGAAGGGGGGGGGGTGGAAGGCGATGGAGGATGGATCGGAGGGGTGTAACACGTTGTCAGGAAAGTGGGTGAATGTAGTGGTGATGACACAGATTGGTTGTGGAGTAGCGATGACCTGGGATGCCCTGTGTCTGGCAGAGAGGTAGCAGACAAACACAAGGACCTTCAGATTTGCCACATGCCCCCTGGCTCATTGAAAAACCACTGACACCCAACTGAAACGACAAACTGCCTCTGCCATGTCAGGAGTTATAGGAGCTATACCCTTTAGTATCAGAGCGGTAATGCCTGCATGTCAAATGATCTCTGGCTATCAAAGGACTGAAGCAATCGTGTTGACTCAGAGCAGCATTTTTTTTAAATGCTCTATTTTTCCAAGAAACCAAATGTGGGTCTATTTATCCTCATAGATGTTGTGTTATCTAATTTTAAGGGCCTGTTGTTTCATTTTCTACACCAATTTTGTGTATTGATAGCAGCATCCAGTTTTCACCAAAAAAGAAAAAAAAAATCATCAGGTATGAAAATTATGTTTTTAAAAGAGACAATATCACAGTTTTAAGTCAAGCATTTATATTCTACATTGTTTACAAGAAATGAAACCAACCATGTGTAAAGCCTCTGCTAAACAGACGGAACTCGGATCCACGTCTCGCACGCATGTTGTGAATTGAGGAAATGTGGGTTTTTCAATTCATTTCATGTGAAAATACGTCTGCGATGAGATCTACGAAAGCAAACACAAGACATTTTGCCATCAATGGAGGAGACGCGAAGGACTTCTAAGGATGTGGGCTTGTTGTTTTTGATGCGATAGATCGATACTTTGGTGCCAAGAAACCTCAAAAACAGCTGGACAGAAACTGCAGAACCTGTTCACTTGGCAGTCAAACAAGTGCGTGTAGAATAATCTTGCGCAGTGTGTCCTTCCATACGCTTCCATCCCTCCATTTTGTTGTGAAAGCAAAAATGTATCCTTTATAACTCAATCCGTAGGTCTGCACGTATCGTATCTGTCTTCTTCCAAAGGCGCGCCACTGTTTTGGGAGAGGAGAAACAAAAACGGCAGCCATGCTGCTCTCACAAACACCTCCACACTGTAAAGAGAAAGCAGGTTTTACTGCGGGTGTTTAAGGAATTGGGGGAAATCTTGAATATACACATAGGTTTAAAAAAAATCCTGTTAACACTACCATCATCTGTTTGTAATGGGATCTATCTATGCAGTAAAAAAGTTACATTAGTTAGGGCCTCATCTGAGGGCCGAGCATCTGCAGAGACACACAAATCCCACACACAAAAACACAGAACCTGTCTTTGTGGGTGGGTTGACTGTTGGTCAGCGGTGTACACGGCTCTCTGAGGCCAGATTGAGGCTGATTTGGTCTCAGTAAATATGTCTCACTCCCCCGTCAGTAGAGCTGGCATGCCCCCAGGTCCTACTGATTTGTGGGCTGCCTCTGTCAAAGCTAGGCACCATTCAGGGCTCTAGGAGACATATACTACAGTAAACTCACACACACACACACACATACACACACTCAACCCTACATATACCTAGCTCCATATTTATTCGCGTGTAGCTGCAGACATGGAAACCAACCCCACCTCGCACATGAAGATACAGCGCAGTTAGGAAAAAAAGATAGATAGATAGATAGATAGATAGATAGATAGATAGATAGATAGATAGATAGATAGATAGATAGATAGATAGATAGAGAAGGCAAAGGTACAAGCAGATGGAGATCCCTTCGGCAATGACTTCTAAGCCTTGGTCTCCAGGGGCTGCTGGGATTTTCATTTCAATGGGCCCTTAATATTCATCACTTTCCCTCTCCCCACCCGATCTTTAAACCCTTCTGCTGGTCGTTTGAGGCACAGGCTCTCCCAAACTGGCAACCCAGCCAGGAGAAGTGAAACAAACAGAGGGCGAGGGTAGCCCATCAAGCGGGTGGACAAAACTCACAGACTCACACACACAGTCTCACACATGCAGCCATATATGCAAACCCCTCTTACATGCACGAACACACATCAAACATGGCACACACAGAGCCAAGAGCCAACAATGAGCTTTTGTTTTAAGGAAGGCTCTCTTATTAAATCAAATATGAGGGCCGTCTCTCTCAGGCCAGCCTTTGTCTGTCTGCCGCTCACTCCCCTCTGGCCTCTCGGCCTCCGACGGCCTCTGCATGAGTGTTAAGAGAACCCATTGACATCCCTGGATTAACATATATTAAGGGGTTAAATGAAAATGCCATTATCGTGGTTTAAGAGTGAAAGCGGCCCGTGGGATATTATACTTCCCACTTGAAGCTATGAATGGCTAATGCTAAACAGCACTTCATTATGAGAGCACGCTTCATTGACAGTGTCTCTCAGAACTGGAAAATCTCCACTTGAAAAGCTGTTGAAGTTAAAGAGCCTGAGTCTAAGCAGGTTGGGTCTCTACTGTGAGGAGTCCCCAACAGATCGCTAGTTAATGAAACACAATAGTGATGAAGTGTTTTGAAGGACCTTGCATTTGTTGCTCTGAGCATCCAATGTGTTTTGGGGAGTTAAAGTTTAAGTCATGATAAGATGATGTTCGTCCTGATATCTTGTGAAAACGTGTATCAGAGTGACATATTTGTGATATACTTATAGCACTGTGTATACATGAGTTGAACAGTGAGCTGAGCTGTGTTGACATACTGTACTATATAATCTGTAGTTACAATTAATTATTTGAATACTTGCTTGACGAGAGTAGAACCTTGTGTAAATGTCATGAAGTTGTTTCTGGCCTGTTCCTGCATGATATTACAGTTAATTATAGGTGATTTTTTTTGACATCATCATTTTGTGCGCGAAGCTAAAGGATCTTTTCATGCACACACGGTTGGACCAACCTGTAAAATCATGTCTTCATCATTTCTATTATGCAAGTAGTAACAGATGAAACCCACTGCCTGTGAGTCAATAAAGTGATTAGAGCCGAATGTTTTTGAAAGTTGTTTTTTTTTTCTTTGAGGTCAAAAAGGAGGAGTGGCATCTTATCTTAGTGAATAAGTGGCATGTTAGCAGTTTTTATACCCAGCCAGTTTAATTAAATTTCTCCACTTGTGGTTGCTTTTCTCTGTTTCCTCTTCTAGACAAAAAAAAAAAAAAAAAAAAAAGATTTCCAAGTAACAGCCATTGCAGGTAATCAAAATGTGTTCCTCCTAAGATGGTGCCCTCCTCCCAGCATGCCACATGGTGCGACCTAACAGCTAATGCCATTCACAGGTCACAGACTTCCAGGGTCAGTAAAAACACGCTATTGTTGTTTTAATAAAGATGTCAGACAGTAACTGGCCTTTTTCCATCATTCTGTGAGCAGCCGTGATCTGATTTTGTGTTGCGCATGGCATGAGTGTGCGAACAGCAGGGCACAGTGAAAAAGAGTTGGTTACCTCTCTGAGAAGTTGGAGGCGTGCAGCCTGTCGCCCGCAGCTCTTCATCTAACAGCTCACTGAGGCTGCTCCTTGTTCCATTACTCCCTACAGGACTGATACTGACCCACCATCAAAAAAAAGAGAAAAAAGCCAAAAATGATGGTCTTGTTTTGCTGACATGTTGTTGATTGATAATAGTGTTAAGTTTTAAGATCACAGACAAACAGACTATGATTACTTAATAATAAAAGTCAACTCATGTTTGCCCTGTTACTTGCTTCTAAGGTAGCCTTTTCTAATGTTTGCTATCGTAGCAAGCTTTAGCAACATCTCTTTTCTTTCCAGTCTAGAAGGTCAGATCATCAAAATTTACTCTCCAGGAGCCATCTTCTGTGTGGAAAGCCACACCAGTCGCCTTTATTTCTCAGTCAAGTGAAATTAGCATGATAACCACTTGACATTTTCTGACAGCGACCTACTGCAGCCTCCAATCTGTTCTGAAGAACCACTGCTGCTCAGGCTACATGCACATGAAAACATTTTCATTTTAAATAATGTTTTGTTTGAAACAGAGCCAGTAACACTTTTATTAACTGAGGCAGGTGAGACCCAAACAGTGAGCGACCTTGGGCGTCTTTGTGATTGTCCTGGTTAAAGGCAGTAAACTTAAATGAGGTCAACAGTGTTTCCAAAACACTCAGGTTTCTGCTCTCTGACATTCAGGAAAAAGTTGCGTTGTTAAAACAAATCATAGTATTGTGGTTGAACACTGCAGCAGAGAAAACTTACATATTGTATAGCTACAGCAGTGGGAAATATGACTGGCATGTGAAGCAACCAAATACACCATTTTCTGGTATTATTGCCACAGACAGTTTGTAATACTGCAAATACACTGCAATACTTTCTACAGTGGGCCATACTGTAGGTCCAGTTGCTGTAGCTTTCAACAGTGACCTAAAAGCTATTACCAGTTTAACTATACCACTTAAACAACCTTTTGTGATTTGCAGCAGAGGGACTTTTCCTCCTAACCTATACCATTGCTTTCACTGGTGTAGTATGCGTGACAGTGGGGATGTGGCACCTTCTGTAATAGAGGATAAGGATGTGGCCACAGGTATCCATGACAGTGTGGGGGGATCTGTGACGGGGTTTTCCAGATTTTTGCTCCTGCTGACATGGATCTGAGGAGCAAGTGAAAGAGAGAAACATGATACTGTGTTTTGTCATCTCAACAGACAGGATCTGATTACTGCCATCCTGTCTGCAAAAAAAAGAAAATGTTGTTGTCTTTTTCATGCCTGCTACAGAATTCACAGAAAGATGAAGTAGGTCAATGGAAAGATTGTGTCCATAACTGCATATACAACTCAGGGTTTACTCGGTTGTTATATCATAGATGGCCTGATTTGAGCGACAGATATGTAATAAATCATACATTACTACAATCAGCACAGGAAGAAACGAAATGAAAAGAAAACAAAAAACAGTGTTCATGCAGACAGCCAGGTGATGTAAAAGTCTGTGTGTGTGTGTAGGTGTGGACAGACAGGCTGTATGAGTCTTATACTTGCCACACTGTGGTTGTCAGGGCAGAACTGACACTGATGAGGGCAAACTGGATGGAGACAGCGTCGGTCCAGTCGAGGTCTTATCATTGTGGCTGCAATCCTTTTGATCATTGCCCCTTCTCTCTGTCTCTCTCTCTCTCTCTTTCTCTTTCTCTCTCTCTCTCTCTCTCTCTCTCTCTTTTTTTTTCTTGCACTGTAAATCATTTTAAGTTGTCCAGCTTAAAACTGAAAAGTTTTGTCCTGCTGCCTTCAAACTGAACTTGGGTGAAGTTGTTTGCTAAATAGAGCTTTGTTTCTTTATTTGACAAGAGAAAATTACAGATGCAGCTGTTGTGACCAGAGTCGCCAAGACAAAGAAAAGCAAATCCAGCTGTTTGTCAGTCACTTTGTTGAATTGGAAGTGGGATATGGCCTGAATTCAGTATTAACCTTCACTGTGGTTATTATGAAAAGAAGCAACCATGACTTGCCTTTGCACACACACACGCACACACAGCAGGTTTATGCTGTGTCTGTCTATTTGACACTACAAAAAGGAGTGTCTCTGGGGGTTTTTAACTCTCAAACAAAGCATGCTGGGAAGTCTGTTTGTATGCTAGCTTTGTTTCTTTCAAAACTTGATTTAATGAGTTGAGTTCACTCAGTTCATTCATTCAAATTAAAACAACACATGTTTATAAATTCAAACGTGATGAGAAAATAAATTCCAGAGATTTTAAGTTGAGTCACCTGTGAAAATGTAAATATTTGCATTAAAAAAAAAAAAACTTTAATTCCAGTAAATTCCTGTGTGTTTCACAGGGTACCACCCTAAAGCAGATGAGTGGCCACCATTATGTCACGACACACCTTTTTCGTTTTTTGATTATTTCCATTTGACCGGTCAACCCCATCACCCCCCCCCACAATCCTGCCTTCCACTCAGATGCATGCATGCACCCGCCCACACACTAACTCCCTCCCTCCAGCTTCTCATCCCTCTCTCCTTGACAAGACACACCATGGAGGATCTCCTGCTGTGCCACTTAGAAAACTGCAGCAGTAGTCATTTCAGGTTGATACTAGTCACATCCAAACATGTACTGTATGTCTATGATATTGTATCACCTGTGTATTCAAAGCTCCTGAAATGTACATTCACTTTTATTCATATTTTCAGTTAGAGTTAGAGAATCAATACCAGCCTCTTATCTCATATCTGTCCATTAAAGATAAGGCTACAGCCACTAGCCATTAGTTTAGCCTATCATAAAGACAGGGGGAAACAGCCAGCATCTCTTAAGTTAATAATTGTCACTTTATCTGCACAAAAATAAAAAAAATAAAAATTTGCTGGTAATATGCAGTGACAGATTTTAGTTCCTACATTTGGTGGGTTTTGTTACTTTTCAGTTACAGTCCTGTCACACTGACTTTAAATGTTAAATATTTGATGTTTCATTCAGACTTTGAGGCTCCTAAATTGTAGTGTTGTTGTATTTTTCCAGGCCTGTGCACCATCACGGCACGTCTTTGAACTTGTTTTGCAGCAGCTTAGTCTTTGGTACTTACCTGGTATTAAAAGAAACAACTGTGTGAGAGTTTGAACTCTACTCTGGGTTGATGTGCATGACACCTGTCAAGAGAACCCAGAGGTCAGAGGTGAAATCTACTTTTCTTGTCACTGACTGAAGGGAGCCGGTAAGTCGATCTAGGTGAAGTCACCGGGTGAGATTTGGGATCCATTGTGAAGGCAGCAGGGTGCGGCATAAAGAATAATTGATGAGTGTGGGGTTGAGTCTGTCATGTGTCAGAGAGCAGCGCTTTTGTGATTGTGTTACTTTTTTGAAACACTTTCAAAAGTCAAAGAGCAACAACAACCAACACCAAACAAAATACTGCTAGTCAGGTGACAGATGAAAGTCCGCTTTTAGATTATGACAGTTTGTCTAATGCGGTGCGATCTCTCTTCGTATTTGGTTTCATGACAATTGTTCCACAGCTGCTGCTGCTGCTGCTGCTGCTGCTGCACTCATTCACATTATTACCTATCATGTTACACAACACGTTTTTGTCAAAATGTTTGTTCAGATCAATTTCTAACCCACAGGCCTATCGCTGGCATGACTCCTCTCATCAGAATAAGAACATCCCCTGCAGATTAGCATAGTTTGTCACCGGCTCCCATTGTGGATTTCAGCAACAAACGTCTGATCCTTTGTTATTAAGATGAAACTAGCCCCTCAAGTCTCTGCAGACTGAGTAAACAAAGCTAATAGAAAAAACAGTCTGATTAACCTGCCTTATTACATTTTTTTTTTTTTGCATGGAACATCATTAGCAGCAACAGTCATTTCTCATGCCAGAGAGTGAGAACAACTGCCTGTAGATTATTTGTTTATAAAGCACAAAAGGAAAAAAGAAAACTATTATTTAATAAAAGGTCAAATGGAGAACTTGGAGAAACAACTTACATTAATTATATGTGCAAACCTTAAACCAAGAATGAAAAAGCTGATATATAACAAGTGGCTCCTGTCCTGTTTTCTGTCAAACGATACATTTTTGTCGGAAGGTAAGGTTGATCCCCTTACACAGGAAAAAGCATGCCTCACTGTGTGACAGATCCAGATCATGTGACCAGGCAGATGAGGAAGTGTTGACAGCAGATTGCCTTAAAATGCACATATAATAAGACACACACATACACAAAACACAATCTTGAGAAAGGTGATATCTTGTGAAACTCCTTGCTGGCCCTTAAAGAGAGGAAGGAGGGATTAGAGGAGAAAAAAGGGGGGTGATGAGGAGGGGAAAAAAGGACAAAGATGGGAGAGCAAACAAAATTCATGCTCTTTTTTTACTCTTTTCATCCATGCACTATCTGTCTGTCTCCTTCCTTGCAGCTATGAACCAGAAGTGATTGTCCCCCATTGGTCCCAGGGTCCCCGTGGTGGAGGCCCACCCTACAGCCATGCTCCCAGACACAGAGTCTGATGAGGAGCACAAGGCCGCGAAGGCTTACCCCGAAAGCCCTGGGGAACACACACACACACACACACATACTGAGAGGCAGGCAAGCACAAATGCATGCACAAAGGTGAGCAGGCACAGGTTCAGTCAACCAGACATATACAGTGCACATATGAACACGCAAACAGACAGATAAACACAAAAGCAGGTGGGTGCACTTAGTTGCTGGCACACTTACACACAGACTGGCATCATATCAAAAGCATAGTAAACCACAGACCAACACAAACACAAGACCCGCCGGTACTCTCTGGCAGAGCAACTCGCTATCACATCAAACATGTAACTGTACTCTCAGAAATAAACCCCGAACCGAATCGATATTTTCACTTTTTCGTTCATATTCAGTGTTTATTTACCCATGTGTCACGATGGGATTGACATCTCTTTTACTCTGGCCAAGGACGCATTACAGCAGAAATGGCATGAATGAAACAACATAGCAGGGTTTATTCAAGAGTTGACAAAACAAGCCAATCGGTATGTCGGTCAGTCCGTTTCACTTAAGCTTTTCCTTAAGGTTAGACGACCCATAATGCTGACTTGCTTCATATAGGAAATACATGTGAATGCAAATGTCCATACTTGGACTTGTCACCTGACTTCCTCCTATAGCCGCAAGAGACTGCCTTATATTCAAATGTAACTGTTGGTAATATTACAGTTTCACAGATGACCTATGGGCTTTTTTTTTTTTTTTGAGGAGTCTCCGACCTCTGTGGGACCAATTTTTGAATTTTCCCAAACAAACCCACCACCAGCACAGAACCAGCACAGAAGAATAAAGCATCCTCTGCAATTGACATAAAGAGCTTTAATCCAGCCCACCAATAACTAGCTCTTCTAAGACTGAACCTCTCACCTCTGAGTTGGCTAACTAGCCATCACTCCTGCCTGTTGGCTACACACCTGCCCCAGTAGCAGCTAGAGGCACTGTAAGGCCCCACGAGGACACACACACACAGACATTTATGCATAAGCCCCAGTATGTGCACTCATATCAATCACACAAACACAGATATATAGGCTCCTGAGCCACTCCTACACAAACACACATACATGCACGTGCACATGAGACACATACCCACATACACACCCAGTTTGTGTATCATTCACTGTCTTTTCCTTTTGTCAGAGCTGAGGCAATTATAGTGAACAAATACACACCGGGTGCTGCAGAAATACCTGGCGTGCTAAATAAATTAGTGATATTAGGAATGTGCACTCATCATTTGCAGTCAATTTCCTGTCGCTAATGAGATTAGAAACAATGCTGTCAGTCAAGAAACATCGGCGAAAACATTTCCATTTTGTTATTTTCTTCTTTCCTCATAATCAAACCATTGGTTTAATAATCATGAAAATAGCAGGATATGGCAGCAGTGCTTAATTACATTTTGAATATCATGGAGTTTTTAGTCACTCGAAAATGTCATTTCACATGATATTGGATTAATATTAACAGTAAATGAGGTACATAATGTGAAATTAAAATTTCCTCGTGGATATGACAAGGGAGTAGGATAATAGCCAGTGCACAAACAAACAGTTTTAATTGTCATGATGAGGCTTCCACAAGATAACAGATAGTAACGGAAATTGCCTGATTGTGATTTTAGTGTTATTTTTAGAAGAAGAAAAAAATCTATGATCTGTTAAGAACGTCTGACTCCTCTGGACAAGTCCGGTAAGTCCTGTGCTATTCCTCCTTTCCTCCTCCTCTCCTACCCCCTCTCTCTCTTGCATCTCCTCCTCCTCCTCCTCCTCCTCCTCCTCCTCCCCTCTCACACCCTCACCTCCACCACCGCCACCACCATCACCCTCCCCCAAGTGAGGACTGTCAGTGTGGATGATGGCAGTGGTGACCAGAAGAGGGCAGACATACTGTATTTAATCTCAGTCACGTTTTACATTTTCTCTCTTTCTCTCCCCTCTCTCTCTCTCTCTCTCTCTCTCTGACCCCCACCCCTTCATCTTCTGTCACTGTTTCTCTCTCCCTCCCTCTCTGTTGTGTCTGTACTTTGATAGTCAAGAGGAATTTCTGATCCCCGCCCACCCTCACCCACTTCATCACCCAGCCATGTCTCTGCTGGGACTGCACACACTGGACACTGAAACTGAGCACAGATCGCCACTTTGTGATGAGCACGTTCATATGTTTCTTATTTGATGAATTTGCTTGAAATCTTGCATCATATTTTGCATTTTTTTTTTTTTTTTTCACAAACTCACATTCCTTGCATTGATTTCTTGCATTCTTTAGATATCTATAAATTGTTGTTTAAAATCTAAGGTGACATTTTACCCTCTCATGAAGTAACAGTATAGGAAGGATGTGTTATATAATGTCATCTTAGTGTATCTCAGATCAATGGCACAAAGGTAAATTGTATTTATATTGACCACACAAGATTTCTGGGCTCTTCACATTTCATTCACCTGTTTATTCAGGTGTACAGGATTATCCAGTCTGTTGAATTTATTCAAAATAGTGTGTAAAACAAAACAGAACAAAAAAAAACATCCTAACAGTTCTACAGATGGAACAAGGCTACAGTAACTCACATAACAACTCTTTACAACTGTTGTGTGTAAAAAAGCAAAACGTTTCAAACCTTGAGGCGGCTGGGCTACAACAGCAGGAGACTACATCAGGTTCCTGACAGCCAAGAACAGAAATCTTAGCCTCACACTCACCAACAGTCGACATTTGAAGGCTGGGAAAACATAGCCTGGTCTGAGGGATCTCAGTTTCTGCTTAGGCTGCAGATGGTAGGATCAGGATTTGGCATCAACGGCATGAAATCATGGACCCAACCTGCCTTGGTTCAATAATGCAGGCTGGTCGTTGTTGGCACACTTTGGACCCCTTAATCAATCATTGCTTGAATGCCACAGTGTATCTGTGTGTTGTTGCTGATTGTGTTGTGTCCTTTTGTTGCCACGGTGCTTTTGTTGCACATCTTCTAATGGCTGCTTTCAGGATGATACTGCACTGGTGATTCACAAGCATGCCAATGAGTTGTGTGCACAAGTACAGGTTACCCCCCCCCCCCCCCCCCGTAATCAGAAAACATGCATTTGTGGACCAATAGCCTACACATGGACACAACAATGCCTTTGACATGCAGGCACAACTTTTTTTTCTTCAGCACTGGGTCTGTTTTTACTCCCAAAATATTAATTAATATGAATCATGAGCTCATCACCACTGAATCTTTTTGAATCTTTTGTGGCAAATGTAATTACCCCCACCACACAGACACACACACACAAGCTGATAACCATGGAGGAGGAGGGAGATGGAGAAGAGGTCAGATAATGGGACCATTTTTCTTGAAAACTCTCAAAACCAAGTTTTGAGCCATTAGGTTGTGTTTTTTTTTTTTTTTGTTTTGTTTTTTTTTTTACTCTAAGAAGTGTGATTTTCTAGTTTGCAAACTAGTCATAATATTGTCCCATGACTGATTGCTAGCTAGCAAAGGTAGCAGCAGACAAGCTAATTCAACAGCTGAGCAAACACAGTCAAAACAACATCTGGGAGCCTGGCTGCACTCTATTCAATTATATTGTTTCTTTACATACAGGAAGTAAAGATATCTCCCCCATAAACAGATACAGGAAAGACACGATGCATACAGATATAAGAGAATGCAGGAGAAGGTGTTTGCCAGTGAAATTTCCTGGGGGAGGCCCCGCACATTCCCAACAAATAGCTCATTGGACAATGACATCATGAGGCGAGCACGAAGAGTTAACAGATAATTTGTTTATTTGTAAATGCAGCCAACCACTGTTTGACAGAGGCTCATGCTCTTGCTCATCCAGGAAAAGGCAGGGCCCCACAGAGACAGCACTGGACGTTACATATTAGTTTAAATCCCTCCTCCTCTGCTCTCCGTTTTATCTGATCAGACACAGGCACAATGGCCAATCTCTCTCTCCCTCTCCCTCTCTCTCTTTCTCTGTCTGTCTCTGTCTCTCTGCTCCATATGCATTTCTATCTTGCTGTCTCTCTGCTCTTTTTCTGAAACCTCCCCCTGGTGCATTTCAGATCCTGGATGCCCGAGGCCTTAGCGACCCCACCTCCCCCCCCTTTAGTGCTAATGAGTCAGTGGTGCTAACAGTGCAGGGCTAAGCTAGCCTGCTGATGAAATGTAAATGGGCAGTAATGAGCACAATCACAGTCACTTGAGGGGAGCACCACCACAGCCATCCATACTGTCCCACCCTGCCTCTGTCTTTCCATCACTGTGTTCCTGATGGACAGGCCCCGGTCCCAGGGTGGGCATGAGACTGACAGGGCCTGGCGCCTGTGCTGAGAGGAACCCAGTGGGCCTCTAGAGCGGCCCTTCATGACTGACTGCAGGGACAGGGATAGTGACGGCGACTTGGGTCTCGCTGGCCATTCTAAACTGGTCCATTAATTACACCAAACCCTTAGAGAAAATTAACAGGCAAATTTAATAACACGGAGGGGGAGGAGGTTTGTGTGTACGCCGCCTGTATGTGAGGAATTGTATCCATACACACCAGTGCTATCCCCCCCCCGCTACTGTGAATAAGGACTGCTCCCAGCTTATTGTCACCACTGACACTCATCAAGCAGGCTTTTCTGTCACTTAAGGTCAATGATTTAAGGCCCAACAACATGTTTAGTGAGGGCAATAAGTTGCCACACCGAGGGCAATAAATTGCCACATTTGATGTTAAGTCATCCCTTAGCAGTCATGAGACCTCAGTGTGGGAGTTTCCTTAATTGGAGACTGATAAAAAACCATGAATTAAATGATAATTGTCCAGATGAAAGTTTGATCATATTGAAAAGAATCAACTTTATATTGTATATGTATTCTTCAGTGACCAACCAGCATTTCTAAAACAATAATTATCATTATAGTGTAATAAATAGAATATCTAAAGCACAAATATTGATGACAGCTAAAGGGGATTTTAAGAAACACTCTTAATTTGAAACTACTGTCTTTGCACAAGTCAGCCAGGTGCAAAGTGTCTCTTGTCTGTTCGATGGAGAACATTATTCAGCATCATTTACATGGCTGTAACCACCCTCAGTATTTCCATTACATCTGAGCCACAAAACTGAATATTAGTTTGTTTTATTTGAAAAAATAAATAAAACATTGTTCCTTTCTGATGTTCTGAGGGTAATTTCCACAATGCTCAAAGACTTTTCCTACCATTTGGATGAAGAATAATAAGTCAGCTGCAAAAAAACAAAGAGATTACTGTAAGTAATTGATAATAAAGGCCTTTTTTCCATTATTGCCCTCATTGGAGCACAGGAAAATATTAAGTAACCAAATTCTTCTTCATGAGTTTTACCCAGGGGAGCTGCAGGTTTGGAAACTGGTTCTGTCAACCAGCATGAAAACTAGTTTAACGGTATTACTGATACAAGTAAATTAATCGTCTGCTTTGATAGGAAATTGCCAATACTTCACATGCGGAAACAATTTTCTCACAGTTCTTTTCCTCTGCAACATAAATGCACATGTCTAAGAAATACCAGGCTAAGAAACATGAGGCATGTGCTTTTGCCACTGCATAATGTCAATGTGCTCTGGGAGATTTGTAAAAGGAATTTCAACTTGTGACAGCAAGTGGAAATCCCTCGGTGCAAGCACTACGTTTAAATGTTGTGTTTTGCTCAGTGTACAGTATCTCGCAGCTTTCGTCTCTCACTCACTGTACAGTTCAAAAGATAGATATGCTAATGCAGAAAGTAGTTTGACGGTATTATTCCAATGTACTTGTGCTGTGCTGGAATACAGTAGCAAAACCATCAGCTTGGCATATATCAGACTCTTGTGTATGTGTGTGTGTCTGTGTGTGAGTGTGAATACATGTAGATATGGAAAACAGAAGAAGAGAAGAGTTTGGGGTTGCTGTGGCCCACTTCTTCTTCTCCTCCTGCTCTGTATTCCCTCTTTCTCTGCGGTGCTGTCAGTCTCCCAGGGGTCGGATCAGCGCTGCCACAATAGGTAGGCCGAGGCTATCAAAGTACACGTTTTAACTTTTTAAGACTTTGCAGGTTGGCTTTGTTCTCCTTTTCTCTCTGTTGTGCAGGCTCTCCTGGGTCCTGGGTTGGGGAGTCTCTCTGGGTGCTGGCGAGTGGCTCTGGGCTATTAAAAAAATGCTGGTTATCTTCTGGGAGAAGTAGAGGAGCCTTTCAAATTGGAGTGAGAGCTCACAACCAAAGACGGAGTTTGGAGATGAAGGCAGGGAGCTGGCTGTTGGTTATGATGATGAGTATGCATGTTCATGTGATACACTGTCTTTGTAAGCATAGGTATACTGTGTTGATGTGCTAAATGCAGAGGAAAATAATTATTAGAATAGCATGGGCCTATGTGTTTCTATATTTAGCATTTCTATGTCTTGGTATGCACACCACTAAACAACCCTCTGCTCTGTAAATGCACACAAACATGCATTCATGCAAACACATATAGACACCTGCTTCATCACCTTCCCCCTCCATGCACACACACACACAGAATCTGCAGCATCCACCACCACCACTACTACCACCACGTCCTCTGCCGAAAAACCCCGGGCCTTTGGGATGATTTGATTAGCAATGATATCTGAAAACGGCCTCATCGTGCTAACAAGATTAAGCTGAGGCCCTGTCTGTTTTCAGCGCTGGAAATTTGCTAGGTGATTAAAACTGGCTCTCTCTGCTGGAACAGGAGCCTTAGTGGGCTAGTGGGACCGTTGCCAGGTAACAAGACATGACTGCTGTTTTGATGTGGCTATATACGCAAAAAGGCTAAAGCTACAGTAAGCTGGTAGGAGATAAAGTGGAAAACCTCTGTCGCTGGCCAGGCAATACAGGATATATATATATAAAAAAACCTAATTCGCATGATAGTGCTGCTACTTCAGAGGTGCAGCACTAGAAAACACAACTAAAGCTCCACTCTGTGATCCTGTGAGACACATGGTCACCAGTATAAACAACTACAACTAAAGATCTTTCCAAATATGATCTCTGACAAAAATCAGCATGGATTTTTCATGTTAAACCATTAATACTGTTAATATGTATTATGATGTATAATATTGATTTATATTAGATACAATATAAGTCTGATAAATATTGGTTAGTTCAGTTGGTTATTGAGCTCTGGCCAGAGCAACAAGGATAGTTAAAGCATTAAATATTATTCCTATTATTGTTGCACAGGTATGTCAGAGTATCTCTCACTGTTCTCACTGTTAACAGGAGTCAAGCTGCAGAATCTCCAACTTTCAGTTTACCATAGGAGGGCTATTAATTCTTCACTCCAACACTGTATTTATTCAATTGGATTATGCATGCATGGAAGGCCTAATGAGGGCTTAAAAATGCAATTATTGCTTAAGCAAAAAAAATTTTGACTTTTTTGATAAATGTTTCTATTACCTAATAAATGGAGAATCAACAGACTTAGGAAACTGTTTTATTCAGGGCTTGAAATTAGCCCATCAATCATTTTGCAGAGTTTGTTAACTATTCCTCCACTTCTTGCCTCCTTTTGCTGTTGCCCCATCCTCGGAAGTCTGGCAATATGCAAAAAGGATGAAAGGAAAGGAGAGAAAGAGAGAAGAAAAAAAAGGGAGGAGAAAATGTGTATGATAAACCTGGAAATACAATGAGGGAGAAAATAATCTCAGTCAGGACAAACAGAAAACACTTACATGCGGGGAATGATATCCCTTAATGACGGGACTATGATAATGAAGCGCATTTATAATTCATGAAGTCTATAGGCACAGGCCAGTGCTGCAGTGTGAACAAGGTTAATCAGAAGCAGGATGGTCACGAAGCGCCAAAGGTTGTTCTGCTTTTTTTTTTTTTTTTTATGAGCATATTGATTATGTTTTCAGAACATAGGCATATGTGTGTGTTATTGTATTGATCTGGTGAGTTCTCCTCCATATGTGGCCAGTCAAGATAAAACTGACTCCGATCAATGGGCCATTACAATATGCAAGAAAGCCAGTCAGTAGGTCACAGTCTGACCAATGGAAGCGCAGCGTTAGGATTCATATTGTAACTAATGCAGAAACAAACACAAGCTAGTTGTGAAACATAAACACATTCTTGATATTACAGTTCTTATCTATGCATGATATTATAAATGAATTTCTCAATGATCTCTTTGTTATGTATTTTGTCAAACAGCAGCACATTTATTCTGCCTGTTTCTTACATCAGTCAGTTCAGCTTAGCTTCTATCCATCTCCAGGTACGGTATAGCTGGGACAGTACACTTGTAAAGAGGCAAAAACAATAAGGCCATTTCATTGCATTTCTTCATCCAGTCTAAATGAAAGGAAAGTGGCCCTCCTTGTCAGAGTTGATTGGAAAAATGTTGTAATATGGGTGATGCGTGACACGGGACAGATGACACAAATGCATATATGCCCTGCTGTACATCAATTCAAACACAGGCGAAGGAATATTCAAAATATATTCATGGAATGTTCAGAGCTATTTCAGTGAGGGATCACAAAATATTACCTTCACATGGTGATAAGATAAGGTATTTTTCATATTTCCATGTATTTTCATTCTTTTTCCCATTTTGGGGAAGGAGGAGGAAGAGTTTGGCCCCAGGCAAGATTAATAAGCATTTAAAACGGTTTCACTGCTAACCGGCAAATCACAGTGTGTGTTTCAGAGTATTGTTCACTACTGAGTGGCCATGAATGACATAAATAGATTGCCCTGGTATACCTCACCAGCAAGCTATTGAAGGCACGAGCAAATAAATAAACAAAGCACACGTGCTTCACCTATAGAATTTCCCTCGTACGTTACAAATACAATCTGGCAATCACATAGACATAAACAGAAAATACACACCAAACACAAAGTATACAAAACATATATTTGAGCTCCCATCTGAGCTATAATTAAATGAAAACATGCCTTCCAGTGGCTTTTTTTTCTCTCTCTCAAAAGACAGGATTCAAAACACTTAACCCCTATTAGATACCAATTGACAACGGAGCCTAAAATGGTTGCTGCAGCCGTTGGCTAAGACCAAGTTAGTGTCAATAGCTGGCTGGCAGCCTGTGTATGTTGCTACAGGCTGCCTCCACCACCACCAGCAACACCAACCTTCCTCCCAACAACACAGAAATACGCAAATAAATAAATAAACACACACGCACACACATGCGTATACCATAGACAAGAGCGCGGAGATATACACAAAAACACCCACTCCAAGGCAACTACTGTATACATGCTTGCCAGGGGAGGACACGTTACATTTACACTTATTATTGTTATAAGTTATTTTTAATTCAAGTTTCTTTTGCTTTATGCAAGATTTTAAGACTAAACTGTTGTAGAGTTAAAACAAAAGTCACATGATGAAGTTGTGCTGGTGAGATCTGTGCAGGGGCCACAGCTCCATCCTCACACACTGCGCTCTTAATCTTAACATTCGCTGGCTAAGTATCAAGGGATGCAAAGGGTGCTGCATCAACACCTGGGCCGGGTCTGACTGTTATAGATGGTGTCATGTGGCTGTGGTTTAGATAAGCATTACTGCAGCATGAAAAACTGCTGCATCCACCTTAATTAATCACTGTATTAATGCGACCACAGTAAGTGTCCCACATCAAACACACCTGCCATGTTTGGTGACCAACATTGCCTTTAGCAACGTTAGCAATGCTAAAATAGTGGATCCCTGTTGTGACTGCAGAGCTCATGTTTGAAAACACACAGCGAGACTGGTTGTGTTTTGCAGTGAGAACGAAGGAGCAGGATGTAGACCAGACTGTAGCGGACTTTTGCTGTGCACAAGAAAGACCCACACAGTGACGTTTTAGACTGATGTGGGCAACAGATGTGTTGTAACTCACCGCGCAGAGGAGCATCAACAACTCTGGCGTTGCCTGGCAACATAGTGTTTTGTCTGTGCTTGTCAGCTGCAGCCGCTGTGGAGTTTAAATGTTGTTTATACAACTCCACATTTTCTGCTGCGTTACTCTGCTGTTAATTCTATAAAGAGTGACAGCTGTTTGAATAATGTAGCTAAATATTGTCACATAAAGTCTATGGACATGTGCTGTCCTGGTGTTTCTTTCATTTAATCGACCCCATTTTTATCAATGAAGATGTGCAATATAACAGAAACATCTCTTCTTGCAGGAATCTTGTATTAGATCGCATAAAAGTATACATATATACATACATACACTAATATTTAGTTTATATTGTAACTGACTTCTCTTCCTTTGAGTACTTGTATTTGAGTAAAATATACTTTAGGTAACAGTAGCCTACTTTTTCTTCAGTACAATTACCCAGTACTCTTTCTGCCACTGATGTACACACATAAATACACACACAGTAAACTTATGCCCAGGCATTACAACTGTAAAGTAGTTTAATGGCTGATGTTCAAACAAGCGAGTGCAGCCACCATAATTGAAGCCCTCCCCAAATTGTGTTTTTATTTTGCTCCCCAGTTCTGAAATATAATCAGTTTACCTAATTTTATTGCATTTCCTAATGATGCTCGCCCAGAGCAATTGTTCTGTGTGTTCCTTAGCAAACAGCGCGTGTCAGCTCACTGAGATTAATCTTGATTACTTTAGCCCTTGATGAAGTAGGCTACAATAATGCTCTAATTGGGGAATATTACCACATAGAGAAAAAACAGTGATAGATAGACCAGGAGATGGATGTTTGACTCCAAACTGCTCTAACTGTAATGCTGCTTGGAGTGATTAACTTTGGATGGATCAGTGGCTATGGCGGAAGGCAGAACACAAACAACAAATAGGGTGCCACTTCTACGACTGTGCAGTGCTGCAGTCATTGCTATAGTTTCCCAGTGCCGCTGACAAAAATGATGACTCGCATTTTATTATCCAGACAACGACAAGGCTTTGTAGAAGACGGTATTCTGCAAGTAAATCTTAATTTTCTCCTAATAATTTCCTGACTTCCTTTACATGTTTCAGTGGTTTCATTTTATCCTGGCATTTGCATTAGAGTAGCTGCTCCAAATAAATGAAACACTTGATAATACTGGCCTCATACAATACTGTTTGATGACAGAAAAAACAGAGGTATAATCTTTTCTAGACCATGTGTTGTGTTGTTCTTCCTTGTCAAAAGTTAACATTCACCATTACCCACAATGCAACTTGACTGCTGACTATTCGATCAGAGATTCTTGTGTTAAGGCTAATGTAGCCTCAAGCAAAGATGGGGAGGGGGGCTGCAGAAGTCGGGGACGCTCACTTCCCTCTAACTCTGCTCTCTAAGATTTTCAAACTGGAAGTCTTAAGGCCTAATGACACTGCCTCAAGTGACATCACTTGCATCTTATCTATATTTGGTGCACAGTGTGGTAGCACATCATATAATATTTGCACTACTCGGTCCTACAATACTGTATATACAAGGGAATGTTGTTGGCTATACAAGGTGGTAAGTTGCTCTCTGTGTTTTTCAGTAATGTAAGTAGTGTAAATTTGTGAATGTGTTGTTGAGGGCAGCTGATATAGATTTTGAATTGCCGTTAGTATAAATTCCTTGTGGTGTACAGGAGTTAGATTTAGAAGTAGGCCACAGAAAACAGTTTGGGAGAAAACAGCCTGGATTAATAGTGCTAGCATTGCTAATACTAATTTCTTTGTCTCTCTCTCTCAAAGCCTTAAAAACTGAGTCAGCTGCTTGCTGAATGAATTAAACAAGCTCCTAGTTGGAGATAAAATTCAGGACTATCCCTCTAACCTCATTACCTGGACCTGCAGTATAATGAAGCCCCCCAAAAAACACAGGTCCAAGGCCTGTCATGTCACTACTTATGGAGACTACAATATGCACCCTGGGGGCAACACCCAAATCTGCTCATGCAGCTCTCCTGCTATTCTGCCCCATCTTCACTTGTGTAGTATTGTACGTGACACGGATGAGAACACACACACATTGTACAGTACACTGCACCATATGCACGCACACACACACACACACACACACACACACACAGAAACACACGCGTGGCTGCATGCCACACTGCACCAAAGCTGTAGGAGACACCCAATTTGCTTGGTTGGGACAGTTGTCTTGCGAGGTGTCGTACGCTGACCGGACATATGCTGACCCCTTCCGATTTTTTTTTGTGCTGACTTCCTTGTTGGTGCCTCTTTGTGTCATGACTTTGCTGAGTTTCGTTAAAGGGGGATGCAAGGGGAAGAGGGTGGCTGCTAGTAGTGTATATGCTCCTTGTTTGTCTTGGTTTAGTGCGATGGTGCTGAGCAGTGTATGTGTTGGCTTGCGTGAGTAGTCTGGTTGTTTGGTTGACTACATATAATGACGCACATAAACTCTTGTACGCACACGCTCACTTGTTGAGCACATGAGTGAGCACACAGCCTGAGAAATAGTGTGTGTGTGTGTCTGGATGCACAATATGTTCAGACTAATAGTCTTTCACACAGCGGCACACTGCATTCCTTTGACTCCCAGCTCAATCTCTACCTGGGCCATGTGAGTGACACCTGACAGAATGTGTGTGACTAGTGTTAAAGGTAAACACACACACACATGCTCACACCTCCAGAAAGCTTGTCACCTGCTCACACAGGGCAAGTTGAAGAGAAGAAGCTGGGATAGGACAGGGGGGGGAATGGGGACAACAGCCTAACTGTGTGGACATTGGTGCTGTCTTGCAAAGGTGTGAATGTGTCAGTACAGGACATCACAACTCACACATACACACACTCAGTCGGACATACATTGGCACGACAAAAGCATTCTCATGTCGAGGCCCCACAAGGAAAGAGAGAGAGAGAGAGAGAGAGAGAGAGAGAGAGAGAGAGAGAGAGAGAGAGAAAACATGCACAAACACAAACACAAACTTCCCCCCAGTGCAAACATATGCTGCATCCTCACAGAGATGTGCACATTCACACTCTCCCATCCACCCACTATAGCACAGTCCTCGGTTAGGACTAGCTGGTCACCCACAGTAAAAGTCTACTGTTCATCATGCCACGTCAAATCCTGCTGCACCGTGTCTGTGCATGTCAAAAAGGCCTTTCTCTGAGAAGCCTGACAAGATGCAGAAGGATCAGTCATGCTGTACCAGAAAGATAACGTCACCAGAATCTGTTACGACACATTGAGGGGGGAGAGAGGAAAAAAAAAGAAAAAACCTGTGACACGTTCCACAAAAGCCGTGCTTAGAACAGGAGCTGTGTAGTTATTTGGTGATATTAATGTATGACGACAACTAGTGAAAAAAAATAAAATAAATCAATAAAATTTTTTATGACATCTCCATCTCCATTGGTTGGCATGTCTATAATACTATTCAAATGGGAGCAATGATGATAAGGTTTGGCCAAGGCTTCTGTAAAAATGGGGGGGTGTTAGAGATGGGATGGGGGTTGGGGAGGAAGACAAGGATGAGGGGCCCCAGATAGCTTGCTTCAGGCTGTCTGGAGTAACATGAGCTGTTGTTTTATTTGTCATTTTGTGGATGGAACCAGAAGAATAAATGCAGCTCGTAGTTGGCAGGGAGGTCTGAGGGTTGCCCCCGTCTCTGAAACCATATAACACATCATCTACATACTGTATCATACAGAGTGAATTATTATGTTTCATCTTCAATTCATATACACAAGAGCATGGCCAGAGATCAAACCTCTGTGTTGGAGCAGTGCAGTCCATGCCACATTAACATGTAAAACATATAACAATATCAATACATCATAAAGGGTTGATATATGCATATTGTGCCAAAAAATGACACAACACAAAATGGAAAGTGTGTGTGTATATATATATATATATATATATGTACAAAACTACATGATTCCTTAATCTTTTATTCCTAATGCATAAGCACTTAAATCGCACTTGCATAATGCATTTTACCACATTATATATATATAGGAACACCTTCTTATGGATGCAATTATTGCATAATGCAGATGCATTAGGAGCTTCAGTTAATTTAATATTAACTTCATTTAGTGACAGTTATACAATGGGAAATGCCGTATTGATAACAGAGGGCAGACCATTTGGAGTTGACAGAAAGACTATGGTAACTGTGATAACCACGCTTTACAACTGTGCTAAGCAGAAAAGCTTCTCAGAATGACCAAGACATCAAACACTGTGGCAGCAGACACAGATCCACCAACAGTGGACAGTTGAAGCCTGGAAAAATGTCGCCTGGCCTGATGAGTCTTGATATCTGCTGAGGCCACAGATGGTAGAGTCCGATTTTGGCATCAACAGCAAGAATCCATGGACCCAAACTACTCGTGTCAACAGTCCAACCTCATGTTTTGGTGGTGGTGGTGGTGGTGGTGGTGTAATGTCGAGGGGAATATTTTCTTAGCCCACTTTGAGCCTCTTACAGCAATGCCAATCAGTTATCATTTGAACACCACAGACTGTTTCATGTACTGAATTGACAGGTACATTGTGGCAACAAAAACATGTTTGTTTTTTTAAGGAAGTTATTTCGAGAGCAAAGGGAGTAGTAAGCCGTTCCTAATAAAGTGCTGCTTGGACACACAGTCCAACAGCAGCTTTTGACAGTTGACAGTCTTGTCTCGTTGGAACTCAGCAAGGCAAGCACAAACACACACATACACACACACAAAAGCAGAAGGAGAGCCAACTGTACACTAAATAAACCTGCTTGTCGTAATAATGATGAGAGCCGACTCCATTATGTTCTTTTGAGTTTATTTCTCTGATTTACTGCAGTCAAAGTGACGCGTGCCTGGGACAGACTCCAAGGTTGCTGTCAGGGGGAATTTAATGTCCTTGGCTTTAGCGTCTTTCTGGGAGCCTGTCACATCGGCTCAGTGCTGACTGGCATACCAGCTGGGACCTCTGGCATTGTGAATATTAATAGAATATTGATACCTCCAAAATATTGTGGTAGAGTTCTTATGTCCCTCTGCTCCCATGTGTCTCTGTGAATCTATAACCCCCACCACCACCACCTTTCCTTCCCTTCTTCTCTCTACATGCCTTTGCTCTTCCTGGCACCTCTGATGTTATGGAAAACCCAATTAATTAGTATCTTTCTCTTTTTTTCCGACCACATCTCCTTCTCACTCAATTAATTACTTCAGTGAAAAATACAGATGTGTTGAATGCTTCAAATAAGCTTCCAATGGTCTGTGGGAGCACACTGGCTGGAGTGTGGGTGGCTGAGATTGGGCTATTTCAGGCTATTTACACACACACAGTCACAGAGAGAGAAGGGGGGGGGGGTACACACTAGCACTCCAGCTGTTGCATAAGTCACACTGTGCATGTACCTTCATGTGGACATTTCTTAAAAACAATGACTCAGCCATGAGCAAACTGGGAAGTCATCCAAATATCTTGATTCATGTTTCTGCCACTGCAGTTACACCAACCAGTGCTGGCAAGATCCCACCACTGCTTTAAATCCTCTCATAATATTACTTAACTGATTCTGGTTCCTTTTCCTTATGGGCTCCCCCCTGGATCTGACAAAGTAGTAGACAAGTGTAGACAAACACCAAATTTACTGAGCAACAAATACATCATTTGCTGTGTTGGGCTGAATATCTTTTTTTTTTTTAATGGAGGATGAGCTTCAACAATATGACTGTAAATGTGTGTCACAGCAACAATTAAAGCTTAATTCAAAAATCTGCCTTATGTAAATAGGATGTGTGTGTGTGTGTGTGCGCGTGTGTGTGGTTTGATCAAACGTGACTTAACACGCCAGCGACATAATCAAAGAACTCAATGAATGTCATCACATTTTGAAATGTGATTCAAATGTTGCTTAACTCTGACTGATGCAGTGGGAATATGTGACATCAAGGTTTTTTTTCTACCCAGTTCACAGTGGGAAAAGAAATGACAAAAAAAGAAAAAATATATAAATTTCTCTTGTGAAAATACCAAAACTGTTCCAACCTTAACAAAAAAAGTACTTCAGGTCCCCGTGAGTCGACTCTTGAATAAACATCTACTAGCACATGTACCAACCCCAAACTTTGAAAACAAGGCTGTTACAAACTAAACAACTTTATTACATTTCCTTCATACAATATTGAACTACACGACAAGCTAACATATTTCATCACAAGGGGCATTGATTTTGATGTAAACATAATTATCAAAGAGCATCAGAGTAAATTGGCGTGAAAAGATAGAAAGTTCATTATCAGCCAAAACACTTGGGAGTGTGTTACTCTAATTAATTTTCTATAATGAACCCAATGTTTTTGTTAAGCTCCAAAATACCTCAGTGACACATTGCTGACTGCGAGACCTCATCCCAGCCCCACTGGGTTTGGCAGAGGAAGCTTGTGTTGGGTTATGAGTCGCAGTCATCTGGTGTACGCTTCTTCTTCTTTTTTTCTTTTCTTTTTCACCAACAGTGGTTAATAATAACATTTAAAAATCTGACATCATATAACAGGATATTTCAATCTGAATGATTTTGAATTGATCTTGTCTGCAGAAAGATTTAAAGCCTGGATTTTTTTTTTTTTTTTTTTTTTACAGCTGCAGTTTTTTTCTGTCGTTTTAAAGTTTCCTTCATTTTGGTCAAATCGGCGCTGTCCCCTCTATGCATGCACTCTCAGCAGTGGCATCAGAAACTATTTTCAATAATTGATTCCGCACTGTAATTGAACAGCTTGACTGAACGACATAGCTCATTACTTTACTCATTAGTTAATTATCGGAGAAGTAGGACAAGTCAATAAAAGTGAAGGCAGTAAATTCCGATACTAATTAGCAGCGCTTCCTTTGAGACATATTTAAAGGCAGATTAGTTACCTGAATGCCCCACAACGGGATAGGAGGGGGGCTGGTGAAGGCATTGTGTGTGTGTGTGTGTGTCTGTATGTGTGTGTGTGTCTGATGAGAGAATCGGATAAGGTTAGCTGCTTGATATTGAAAAAGTGGAGGAGATAATAGTTACAGCAACATGACAGAACCCCCCAGAAGACAAGCGTTTCAATCACATAGGGATTTAAGGTAAAGGGATTGATTGGTAGTTGAGTCTAAATTACAGCATTTATTTTCTTACCTGGTGAAATTATGTTGTGTTTGTACCTTTTTTTTCTCTCTCTTTGTATTAAATGATGTTAAAAAAAAAAAAAAAAAAAAAAAGGGTCAGAATATAAAAGGATTTTTCCGTAATTATAAGAAAAATTATCTAATGAATAAATAAGGAGGAAAATACGAAAGCAGGAATATTATGTGCTGCTCATCAGTAACATCAGCTGGGAATGCATCATTGACATATTGCTCCAAATTGATTAATGTGGAGAATCGATTAAAAGTATTTCTCCCTTTTCTTTATGAGCCTTTCTGCCTCTATTTGTTTTCTTGGCTAACGCCGCCAATAATAACCGTTTGACATACTGGGCCCACTGTGAATAGCCGTGACCGGGTTCATGCACTCCTAACAGGGGGGCTTTGCAACAGCGTCGTGCAGATGCCCCGTCAGCCAATCATAATGCACGAAACAGGGCCAGGCGAAGCAAACACTAGTTTCTTTTTCACATGCAAATTCTACAATGTGATAATAAACACCTGACATGGAGCGTGACTGAATTATCCTCCCTGTTTAATCAAAGGCGCTGCTTATTGCAGCTCCCAACCCTTTGTTGCCCTTCTTTTCCTTCACCTTCCTCTTTGTAACAGCGTTTCATCACCTTCTCTTTTTTTCCTATTCCCTTTTCCTCTTCATTCATATTTCTCTCAACACTCCTCTCTTCTTTCTTCCTCTTTCCTCACTTTCTCTCTCCTTCCTTCACATCCGCTTCCTAGCCTGTTAATCTTTCTCCCTCCCTTTTCTCTTCCCTCCCTCCCTCCCTCCCTTCTACCACTCAGCTGTTTCACAGTCATACATTATCACTTTTTTCGTCAATTGGCTTTAACCGTGCTAAGTTTTGTGAAGAGCCATCGTGGGGGCCCCTTGGGGACGAGGAAATGACAGAGGGCGGCCTTTATTTACCTCTGTGGCCCCTACCGTGTCGTCTGCTTAATCATGTGGCTAATCGACAACACTGTCTCCCCGCTCGCCCGCACCCGGACAATGGGGAACCTCATTCATATTTGATACAATGGAGTGTTTAAGTCACTGCACGCGTCTGAGGAGGAGGATATTGTGTTTCATTGTGAAGGGCTCCACAGGGACCTCCTCCCTGCCCACCCAGGCCTCCCTGTCTGTCCTCCTCCTCCCAACTAGCATATGCTTGGCACTTCTGGTGTTAAGCAGGCGGGCCCCGGTTAATGCAGCTGGCTGGACGCAAGGGCCCCGGCCTGGTATCAAAGCATTAATTCCCATGATTAATTCAAATGGTTAATTCTACTTTATCGTGGCTTAAGAAAAATTACCAAGACAAATATGTACTCCACCGAAGAATGAATTACGTGGAGGTGTCTTTAATAATGCAACAGGGCGTATAATAGGGGCTCTTTTCCTTGCACTAATCTCCTCACCACCTCCACTTTAGAGAGCATGGTGTCAGATGCTGGGCGCCATGTGCTGCCTCTGTTCTCTAATGTCTCTAAAAAGGGATTTATCCCACAGAACAGATCGTTGTGTCCCGTGTCTGTTTATGTGTCTGTTGCTACTTAATCTCTCCCCAAAGCCACTGGAGATGGCATTTCAGCGGTCCAGCTTGGCTGTGGTTGAAAACTTACATAACTGCAAACATAACTGTCTATTGATGTGAGCAGCTGATATCTAGTTCCTCTTGGTCCCTGTCAGTTTCTCTTTCTCTCTCTCTCTCTCTCTCTCTCTCTCTCTCTCTCTCTCTCTCTCTCTCCCTCCCTATCTCTCTCTGTGTCTTGTGCTGTCTTTCCTCCTCCCTGTTACTTTAAAAGATTAACCAGGGTCATTAAGGACACTGAGAAGGTTCATTTCGTTGTTACGAGTGGCAAATTAATCATGGGGGGATGCCATTTAATGACACACTTCCCTGGACTGATTACTTGTGTTCTTGCTAATTACATTGGTTAACTACAGTGCACCTATGAAGGTCCTTTTGGTATTTGGTCTCTTAAGTCCACGGGCCTCCTTAAAGACACACTTACACGCTTTTTTCTCCTTCGAGCAAATTAAAGAACATAAAAGAAACAGCTGTGTATGGCACGGTGCCCTGACGAGCCCATTACTGACACGTTTGCCTGTGCCACGGAAGGAACTTAACTGTGTCCTATAACCTTAAAACAAGGGTATGCCACTCACCGTGGTTTTACTGTCGCAGTGCTGCAGAGGTTTTCCTCCTCATCTCTCTCTCCTTGTCTAAATGAAAAGAGCACAAAAGCCTGGCGTCATTAAAAAACCACCATCATCACCAGGGCCGGCTGGCTTCATTTGTCCTCCATTATTACCGAAGACAGCTCAGGCTTCAGAGCCTCAGAGGTGGGGAGGAGGGTGATAGGCAATACGATACAGGTTAGACAGAGGGCCACAGCCCAGTTAATAAGGGAGGGAATCTTGGGGCAGGTAAGGGTCAAACTGGACACTTCCTAGCATGCAGCGAAGAGCCATTCATCTGAATGGAAATGTCAGTGGAGACCATCAGGTCAACAGCTCCAGGCTAACTTGGACCTGGGTGTGACTCCTGACACTCAACAGTGGACAGGGGCCAGATAATGGGTTTAGGACCCTGATGGTTATCTCCTCGACTCTGACTTGTTTTCATTCCTCTCCTTCCCTCTGCCCCTCCTACAATCCCCTCCATGCTCTCTCCCGCCACCCCCCCCTCCTCTCTAATGACAACTGAGGAGGGGTTAAATGGTCTAATTCCACAGAGATATTTGGAGGGAGAAGATACGTGACAGATGTGTTGCGATAAACGCAGCACTGGCTTTGCTTAGGAAAAGCAACTCAGAGGCCAGAGACATGAATGGGAATGTTGTTTCCTTTGAGATGTGTGCCAGTGATACTTATTGTGTGTGTGTGTGTAAACAACACGGAGTTCCGCTGCATGGCTATCATAATTGGTACGTTTGTTTATGTACTTTTTAGAGATCCCCCAAATTACCCCTTTAACAAGTGCATTGATCTTAGGTTAAGATTTGTTTGTTCTATTTATAGTCACCATTGTTTAGAATATTTAGATTTTAATTGTTTATTGATTAAGGTGAAAGTGCAGCAATTTAGATGGATGTCAGTAGTTGGAAATTACGTCTTATACTTGATGATTTCAGTGAAAGGAATTTCCAAAATACTTGGGTGGAACGCATTTTTTTTCAAGAATGCAACCCATTTGTGTGGAAAACAGCAGATAAATATCCACATCTTCCTCATGTCAAAATCTGTTGAAGCATTTGGAGTGCTTTGATTTTTTTTTTTCCTTCTAGCTCATTTTGAGACGGCTTAGAGGAGATCCTGAAAAGACCTTTTGAAATGGACCAAAGCTGGCAGTCTGGCTATTTGGTAACCCCCTCCTTTTCCTCAGCCTGTTTTACAATCTCATTAAATCGGCCCTTTGTTTTGCCACTTTCCAAGCTCTGATCTCTGGCTTAGGACGAGTCAAAAGGCCAAGACAGTTTGAAAAAGGCTCCCTCCGCCACAAAGAGGCCTCTTGTTCGCAATCATTCCCCTCTTCAACATCGCCCAGACAAAAAAGAGAGGGAGAGAGCAAGAGGGTCATTCACTGGTGTGATATCGTGAGAACTTAATGAAAGTTTTATAACTCTTGAAATGTTTATGACCTTCCCACTCAGCAGCTTGTCCCTCCAATTAATGGCTGATTCTGACAAGAGGCTAAGAGCCCACCTGATACTACAGATGGGAAATACGGGGGGGTGGGGGTATGGCAGAGAAAGTATTTCAAATATTTGACATCAGCAAAAAGCACCTGATCGTTATTATTATTATTATTTTGGATTCAAATATGACCTGAGAAATGATATGACTTTTCTATCTTCATCTAGGTGGGACTATCACCACCTGGCCTCTTATTTAATTTCCAGATAGTATATATGCCATCAGTACTTTACCTTGGCTGTTCAGTTGCTACAGGGAGGCGCAGCACATAGAGATATTATTATCTCTTTGGCAGCCCAGGCCTCTCAGGCATTGCTAACAAAGTCTCTCTTCTCTTCCCTGCCCAGCAGCTTTCCAGCTCTTGATAAATACTGCTCTATTGTGGCCTTATTATGCAACATTCCACTCAATTATGTCACTATATTTACAGGGTGTAAAAACAAAAGAAGTGAGGAATCGAAAAAGACCGCAATCAAAGGCAGATTCTGCTGCTGTTACTGCATCATGTTAAGATCCTAACGCATTCAACAGTGTCGCATCAAAGACCAGAATGAACGCTGAATGCGGCCTCTTTCACTCAGTAGACAGTAGTTACTGAATTACTCCTCTTGCAAGGACTTAGCAGAGCTCCATCTTGGTACTGTGAACCTGTCATGAGGCAATGAAGGGGAATCCAGCACCCATCTGAAACAAATGACAAAGTCTATTGCCCAAGGCCCCTCTCTCCCTCTTCTTAACAGCTATGCTGAGAAGCCATCACTGTCCACAAAATATGATAAAACCCATGCCATAATAGGATTCATAAACATGCCCAAATACAATTTGCTGAGATGTATTTCAGGAAAAGACAATCATTTACAACTTCTGAGGGGGATTTAGAATAAGTATGTTTGTATGCAAATCCGGCAAACACGTTTTATGTACTCCGCTCCCACAGATCATGAAAGCGCATTAGATTTATGGCAATGTGTGTGCATAATTGTGAAGATGGTGGGGAGGGGGAAAAGAGGAAGAAGAAGAAGAGGAGGAAGAAGAAGAAGAAGTCTTGGGATTTATACTGAGACCTTATTGGGGGTTTTGATTAGTGTAGAACGAGCCCAGCTTTCATGCCCCAGACATGAAAAACAATCGCTGCCACTTGGCTGAGTCCTGGGCATCGAGGCCCCCAATGCTTCCACATGGGATGCCGCCAACATTTGCTTTTGGCAATAAAGATAGCTGAGGACAAAAGACAGACAGCAAGTACCTCTTGGCAAATTCTTATTTGCAAGCAGGCCTTCTTAATTTATAGTTGTTTTTCTTAAAAACAAAACAAGAGCATTTATAGGCGAAAAGTTTAACAAGAAGAAATCATTACCTTGGATAATTAGTAAAGAAATCCATCTCATATATATATATATTATTAGACTGTAAACAGAAGGTCAACTGTCAATGTGAACATGCACCTGGAAATTTCACTTAGTATTTAGATTCAACTGTTTTCGGAGACACATGGCTCTTCTTTTACTTAAGGGAAATTACAAGCTTCCAACTTTTGTCACTGTTGTGTCCCTGATGTTTTAATCTGTGCAATCAAGAAACATTTAGAGTCAAATTATTTTGTAAGAAAAGACAAAACAAAACAACGGAATCCAGATTGGCCTTCTTTAAAGATGCCTATTGAAATAAAGAAAGTGCTAATGTCTAATGACTTTATACAACCCTGGCCTTATGTTAACACCATTACAAAGTTTAATCCAATAAAGACCAATTTACAAACTCATTTATTACTCATAAAGGAGAGGAGAAATAACTGCTTCATGCCACCTTAATGTCATTTCCAGACGTGTTTTCCTCTCTCCCGTTCTGTTGGGAGACGTCATGCAATGTGGCATGGATTGGGGCGTCTGAGACAGCAGCCACCTCTTCCTCTATCTCAATCATTCGTGGGAGAGAAGAAGGAAAGGAATGGGGGGGGGGGGGATTGACCCAGGAATCTGGAGTTTTTTGGAATTAGAGTTCAAAGGAACTCCCCGCAGCCTACATAAACCACCCTCAATTGGCACAAAGAGGAAACTCAATTTGCAGGGAGCTGCGCTGTATACTTTTTATAGAGGAACTTTTAGTCATTAGGCCATATACTTCATCTCGCTCAAAGAGCCAGGCGACGCGGCAGGAGGCCACAACGTGCTTCTTGTACAAAAAAGCAGGACTGAACCCCCCCCCCAACACACACACACACACACACACACAGCAGAGAAGAAAAATGTCTCTTAATGAGAGCCCAGTTAGTTCCTGTGTCTTCAGATGGTGTCCTGTTTGTTCAGCAAAGCAGGGGGATCTGTGTTAACCCTTCCACATCGAAATCTGCTTAGAAGGTGTAATCCTATCTAGTATGCATGTAGCAGTCTTCAGGCAGGGCTGTGCAGGAAAAACAGCCAAAGATGCTGTATCAAATTAAACATATGTGTGAAAAAAAGCACACTCTTTTGGGCAACAATCAGTCCGCATTGAAAGAGAATGAATTTCTTCTGAAAATCTAGTTTAAGGTTGTCATATACATTTGAGTCAAATGGGATTTGAGAACAAAACACAGTTTGAAACATGACAAAAAAACAGACTCAATAGTTGATCTGTTTACAAAAACATTATTCACTGTGCGCACTGTAGGACTTTCATCAAAGCAAGTCCCAAAACTGCTTACGTGAAATATGGAAATACAATCGCACACATTTAATTTCAAATATACTTAAATATTAGTGAGTTTAATATTTAAATGAAAATGAAATAAACATAATAGATACGTATATAATGTCATTTTGAAATCAGACACTATTTCTGTTTATATTCAGTTCAATTTGAATCAAATCAGTTTTGTCCCATGAGTCACATGACAAAGTCAGAAAATGTGGTTATTCTAATATTTAAGGATTATAAACACCTATTTCCCCCCATTAACATTATTTCCACCATTTTTTTTTTTTTTTTTTTTTTTTGATATGCATTGGATTTGTCATTTGTTTTTTAAATGCTGGCAACAACAAAGTAAAAAGAAAAACACATAATGTGTGATGTGTTTGAATATATTATATTTTTTGATCTAAAACATACTGTATAGTTACAGGCTTTGTTTCAGAATCCAAAGTTCACAGTCCGTTTCTGTCCTTAGTTTAAAATGTGTGTCCAGATTGAAGTTTTTATGGCTGTTTATGTTTTTTTTTTTTTCATCATTTGCAGTAAAATAGATGCGGTACATCTATTTTGTACAATACCGAGTGTGAGAATTTCTGTATTCTGTGGTGTTAAACAAATTTTATTGTACCCCGATTGATCACTCACTCATTCAATAAGTGATTTTTTCAGACTGTCCAGACGACAACGATCTGTGCCGTACAAATGAAACAGTTGTTGTTCGGTGTGTGTATTTTTGTTTTTGTAGGAGGCAGAAATCATAAAGTCTGTTTCCTGTTTAAGACTGCACCCAAACACCATCTTTCATCGTCTCCATCTCCCCTTGTCCACCTGGGTTCTTGCTAACCTTTGTGAACTTTGAACTTACCACGCAGCCCTTGCCAGCCATCATATTTGTCTCTTTGTGTCCTTTGTTGCCCTTCTGTCCCCCATTCTCCCCCTTCACTATATATGGCAGATTAATGACAGCTAATAATATCTGATGTTCCTGGACATTGCGCCTGGTAATGAGATGCATTCCCAATGGGTAGGCAAGGTGTCACCACTAACAAATTCCCCGTCGCTGTGTGCAATTAGCCTGTAAAAAGGCTGGAAAAATACACTAAATCAGTATCGGCCAAGATGGATGAAGCGCATTGAAAGAAAAATACCCCTTTGTTACCAAACACCCAACATGGAGGAAGAGAGAGAGAGAGAGAGAGAGAGAGAGAGAGAGAGAAAAAATGTCTCTTTTCCTCCTCCACATCTTTCTCCTGGAGGAGATGTGGACAGGTTACCTTTATGGAAACATTATTCCTTGACTGCTCCCTGGCAGGAGTTCATTACAGCTCAGCCTAACGTTGAAATATTCTCTGCAAAATGTCAACATATGTAAATGAGGACTCAGCCCTCATTCGCATGTCATGTTTTGTTAAAAGTTGTTGCAACCTTTCTTTCCTACTTATTCCTGGCTCTCCGTTTCCCAGTCTTCACTGGGTCGTCACTTGGAATATAGCTCATACAGTCTGTATGTTCATATATATATATATATATATATATATACATGTCTTGCTTGATACTGATGGTTGAAATCATATATTTTGTAACATGAAAAAGACTCTACTTCAACAATTTTTGATTTAATAATCTCTGAATTTATCTGTAAAATACAGCAATTAAATCAATAAATAATGCCATCACTTACTTTGTAATATTAGCCTGTATATCCCTTTTTTTAAAGTCAGAGATTTCTCACATTAAAATGAAACCCGTATGATTTGGTATCTGCTTTAGCAACATTTCGAAGAAGTTAAATCAAACACCAAATAACAGTATTTTCTATGTTATGTGGCTGTATTTATATCTGTAATGGTGGGCCACATTAAATCATGTTCAACAACATCGATCCCCGAGGGCACTTTAAATATTAGTGAGCATTAAATCAATATCAATGCAGGCTGTTGTTACACACTAAAAGGACACTGGCATGATTCAACATTTATGCAAAACAACAGCTAAACTGTGGCATAATGTCTTGGCTGGTGCCATACTCACTGTAGGGCCCTATGGCTACTCCGAGTGATGAGAATGGATAGAGCTTCCATTCACAGCCATCCATGTGTGCCCAGTAGCTCAGAGCATTGACTAGTTGCCCAGTCATCCTCCAATGTGACAGCTAGCACAAGTCAGAGCAAGTGGCTAGTGTTACACTAATGCTGAAACACCACCTACTTCACCCATAAACTCACAGTGTCTGCACTGATGATGTTCAACATGACATTCAAAAGCTCCTTTTGCCTTCCAGGGTGAGTGTGAGGCAGACGCAGATGCAGGGCTATATTCTAAACAATTTCCCACAGTGGAAGGGGCCTGCAGTGAGGGCTGTGTTTGGGATTGTTTGCTGCTATATATGTATGAATGCATCGACTCAGTATTGCATTGTCAAAAATTCATTTTATTCAGGGGCACTGAAGATGCCAACTAGTTCACCTAGAGCTCTGAGGAAAGGGGATTTGGCGCATTGTGCCTCTGAAAAGAATGATGCAGTACACTCTCATATTCAGCAGTCAGCTGCTTCTTCTGCTCTGTACCTCTATTGACAGGCTGAATCTGGGGGGGGGGGGCTCTATCAGTCTAATGAAAATCCCATTCACACCAGTGTCACTCCTGCCTAAACTGCCTACATTATGCAACAGATGAGCATTGAGGCCAGGGTGTCTAAGTTTGATAGCATTTCTTAAGCTGGATCAAACTGGAGGCACGGGAGGAGTATTGGCACTGATATGAATTTGATGAGTTCAACAGTAAAAATATTCACTTCTCACGTATAATGAGAATGACAAATCTGGTCGGTTGCGGGGTTGATTTTTGGAGACTTTTTTTGGGGGGGAGGAATCTTCTTTGCAATATCATTACGTGGGGTAAAATTGATATAAAAATGGACTTTTCGGAATAATTGACTCTTTGCTCATAACGAGAGGGGATCCCATCATTTATTATGAGCCAAATGTATGCTACAATATAGGAAATCCAGTTAGGAGAAAAGTGATGAGTTTCAGGAAGGCACTGAAATCTACATGCAAATGCATAATAATCACACATCTACAATATTGCAGTGTTAAGAAAAAAATACCTTGAATTCAATTATCATGTGGGCTGGAATAATCATAATGTTATTGGAAACTCAATTATGGAGGCAAGCCATGTCTAGAAATTAGCTGAACTTAGCTAAGGCAAGTCAGCCCCTTGAATTCATCAAGTATGGATTATCACAATATTACATGTTCACTTTGATTCTGCTGTCCAAAGACAAACATTCACAGTCACTGCTGCATACTCCCCACGTTTGTTTTATTCATGAACTGCGCTCTGATCTATTATACATACAAAACTGATTCTATGCTGATTGCCTCGGGCTAAGAGGCTCAGACATAGAATTAATTATATTATATACACATGCAAGATAATTGTGTACGATTCGGTCAAACACAGAGGTATTTCTCTATGTGTGATTACCAGTGTTGCTTCACCGGCAATTATTTTCATTATTGTTGCTAATATTGTTAATGTTATTGTTTTCTCATTACAGCATTTCTCTGGGGCTTATTTTTAAGACATTAGGATGTATGTGACCGCTACTCTGGAATAAATCATGGCATTGGCTGACGAAGCCCATGACATTAATACCTAAGCTGCACGCTCATATACCAAGAAATTTACTTTGAAATTAAACACAGGGCTAGCCCAGGTCAGGCACAGGAAATAGAGATAAGGGTGTTAATTCATTAAAAAATATTAATGAAATATCCCCCTCTATACAGTGTTCATGGAGACAACCATACTTTTGAAAATTGCAACATAAAAAGTGTTTCCTCTGGCTGATATGAAGGGTAGATCTTTCTTTATTATTAACATTATATTGGTTGATACTTGCGCTCTGTTTTCCATGCCTGAGCATGATTGAAAATATCATTTCCATTTGGTACTGGGAGTGTCATGCATGGTTTGGTTATCAAATTCCAACACGCACTGCAAGGTCCAATATGATTCCACCCCAATATTGTCCAAAGACATTTACAATAAATATACTGGGCTTAGGCAGAGTTTACTATATAAAAAAAGAAGTGCTGGAGCTACGGAGGTCAATTGCATGCCTGGGTGGCATTTCTAATAAGGATAATGTGTTTAGACATGGGCCATGGAGAGAGGTGTTAGAATCTCTACTGATATTTGCATGCATAGATCCATGTGGTGTGAATGCATATAGAGAAGGGGCATGTTCCTAGGATTGTATGTTCTGTATATGGACAGAAAACCAGGCCCTATATTGTGTTTACACCATGAATGGACAAAGCTGAAGTTGAATTTTTAGTAATTTTTCAAACGCTTTTATATGTAATTGGGTAATTACAAAAATTATTACACGTAAACATGCTTTTTCTTTGCAAGATGAGAATGGAAAAAGTGGAAGAATTACTTTTTTTTTTTTAATCTTTTCTTTTTTTGTTGTCCAGCATCAATGGTTCGAATAAATTACGTGTTCCTGCTTATGATTCTGTCAACTTCAAGAGTTCCTTTCAGTTCACTCTGTTACAAGCCTTACCCCTGTTTTCCCCCTGCACTGCTGCCTGCCATGGCTGAGCTGGGGAACATGCAGCCTCGCTCCGAGACGACTTCAATCCCCTATTATCAGGAGCGCGCACATTGCCGCTCACAAGGGTTTAATTTATTTGTGCCTGTTTCAGCCCAAGATTAAAGTTTAATTGGCACTGACTGGCAGCTCCCAAGTTTTGACTAATTCTCCTTATCGGGAATCCTTACCGAGTAGCTCTGGGCAATGTGAGGTCTGCCTGCCTGCCTGCCTGCCTGCCTGCCTGCTTCCCCTTGTGCGTGGCAACAGTGCCCACACACAAACACACACATATTTCCACACAGAGGTAGGCATGAAGTCGACATAGTAATCTCTTATTTTAATTGGTCGATAGATTGAGTACCTGTGACTATATGTTTATTTGAGTTGTGTGCTTCCCAGATGTGTGTGTGAATCTAGATGCAATTATGCGTGTTTGTGTTAGTGTGTTCGAGAGGTAATACATGTGTTAGCTTCATTGGCAAGGCCCCCAAAAGCTACTGGATTGTTGGGTAATTAGACATACATCCTATTATTTACTGCAGACTTTATAATTGATTTGTGAAGGTGGAACCATCATGCTATAGTGCAGACCGCTCTTGTGTTTCCGAAACACGGGCCGAGCCTTTTGCAGTGTGATGTATGTGGAGGTTCATTTACAAGCAAAAATTCCTCACTTGCTCTGCAAACAGAGAAGGTTCTAGGTACAAGAAAAAAACAAAGAAACACCAACACTGAATTGTGGTTTGATGCCGTTCATGTTGCCACATTTGCCATGAACTGTTCTCACATAAGTCATTATCAAGTGCTTTACTGTAGTGGGAATGCATTTCCATAAGTGTGTGTTTATGCCAGAGTGATACACAAGCGTAAATAACACTGATAATCTCAGCCTGTGTTTCATCAGCCAAATCTGAGTCTGAGGGTGCAATCATTTGTGACCTGTAATATTAGTGGCAGCTATTAAAAGCTGTGGAGGATTTGCAAAGCTTCATTTAGTCAGTCGGGGAGATGTGCGTGAAATAGAGTTCCTTTGGTTGTAACTAATGTCTCTAATTCTAATGAGCAGAGCTTCAGTGTTGCAGCGATGTGCGCCTAAACTGGGAAGCACTGGATTAAGGGAGTTCTCATGAGGGCAAATGGACCCAAGTTCAAAGTCATCGGCTTTGATCCGGCATGGAGATGAACACACTGGCACAAAAGCTTGTATCGAATGCTCCTACTAATGTACTTTACTTTATATGTGGGGCTGAACGTACATGCTCACTTTCATCCCACCAAAATAATGATGACGAACTGGAATCGTTACAAAATTTGCATCAGCACTTTTAAGCACATTTGAATATGACTTTGACACATTTCCAGTGAGGGTGACATTTATATGTTCCTCCAAAAGAGATTTGGCAGTAAATTAAAAAAAAAAAAAAAAAAAGTGAGTCATGTTTATGTTGTGTCCTCCGCAAGTCTTTTGATGGAAAAAGAAGATGGTGAGAAATGCAGCAAAAGGAGTGTGGATCTGTAATTTTTGGGGGGAAGCAAAAAGAAAAAGAAAAGGCAGGAACGAAAGAGGGAATAATGCAAGTGAGGTTAGTGAATGGGGAATGAAAATGAAGATACACATGTAGTTCCAGGGAGAAAGGAAAAAAGAAAGGTGAGTGAGTCGACCAGGCCGCCTCAGAGCTCAGGTTTAGCACCGATGGTTTAGCATCTCAAAGCTTACAGGCAATCACTGGGCTGGACTGTTATAAAAATGCCACAACTGACAAAATGTGTTAGACAGTCAAAATACTTTACACTGACGTGAAGCGGTGCACATGGGCTCATATGTGAACATAGACAAAGGAACTGTTGAGGAACTGTTTTCTGTTTTAGTGACTAAAGATCAGATTTCAACTTGTAGGAGATGAATAGTTTTCTTGATGAGATACTACTCTAACACTTGTTTGTTTGTTCATAGTTTTGAGAGAAGCTGTACTGTACAGAAACTATGAAGGTACAGGAGGGACACAGTTAGCTTAGCTTAGCTTAGCATATAGATATTATAAAATGTCAGTGAGCTTCAGAAATGCAGGCAGGTAGATTTTTGATGGTTATGGACAAGGCTGGATAAGGGTGTTTTCTAGTTTCCAATAATTATTCTAAGCTAAGCTAAACTAAGCTAGCCGCTTTCTGACCCTAGCATTTGGACAGACATTCACTGGATCATGGATAATTGCAAGAAAATGAAAAGGCAAAATGTTTGATTTGTTTTGAGGGTAAATTCTTAGGTGTAAAAAGTGCTTTGTTATCTGAGTTTCCATCACAACTAGTCTGGCTGTTTTCCTTTATGATCTCTCATCGATGCACAAAACCTGTGGCTCAACTGATGGTTTTTGGTCTCAGAAATACATGACACACTACACTCAACACAACTGGCTGATTGGATAACTGCCTGGAGAAGGTGCAGGTGCACAGGTGCTCTCAATAAAGTGCTAAGTGACCGTACCTTGCAGTTACCATCAACATCATCATCGTCTCCACCACCACAGATTCTGCTCTGATGTTTTACAGGAAGAGACAGCGAGCCTGCTGGATTGTGGACACTTACTTGTGACTGATGTTTTGTGGTTGGTGTGGTGTTTGCTAAAGTGGCCCTGCAGCATCACACATCTGCACAGGGGAAGACAAGAGAGGGGCCACACGTGCACCGATAGACAAACACATACATACACATGAATATACACATGCTCGGACTTGGTGAGACTTTTAGCTGGGAGTCATTATTTAGAGCTGTGGGATCAGACGGGGATGACGCGTGTCTGGCTCGTGTGTGTGTTGTATGTATGCGTGTCAAGGGTGTGAGTGTGAAGGACTGTCAGTGCGTTGAGATGGGGGAGGTTGTCCCTAATGAATCCCCCAGGTCTGAGGGTCTTTCATCGATGGCTGCTAATTTCACATGACACTGCCGAGCCGCTGCTGAGCACGGCCTGGCAACCAATCAGCACACATCAGTCTCAATCAGGAGGAGATGCCCCCTCTCTGGTGCCCATAAACTCACACACACACACACAAACACACCACTTAATACAGGGTCAGGGCTGGTAGCTGAGTTTCCACATCGCTCATCCCCAAGGAGAGCACCTGATGCTGACCAGGAGGACGGCTTTGCTGGTTCTAACTCTACCTGACCTCTAGGTGCTAAATACTGTTCTGACTTGGTTGTCACATCTGTCACACCTGGGGGAGCAAGGGGATAGCTCTCTGGAGAAACACACAGATATGCTCAGGGCCTCTTCTCTCTTCTCTTTTCTCTTCTCCTCTCCTCTAAAACTCTTGATGACATCACCTTGGCTTCTCGTCACCTCTTGCACGCTTCATGACAACTCCTCTAAAACAATGTGTGTACCACCTGAGGAGTGGCAGAGTGGATTCCTCTCAAGCTGAAGTCAAGCAGCACCAAACAAACAGCCACCCGGTCGACAGATGGTGTCACGCTGCTGAGCTGAAGCGCAGGGGAGGCACAGCCAATGGAGGTTGCCAGTTATGCTATGACACCTTCCACAGAAAGTGTGGATGTGTGTGCACATGCCGAGGTTTTTATTCGTTTGTGTGCATACTTGAATATTCAGAGAGGCTGTCATTGATTTGGCTGGAGGAAGTGCACTGTTGTATGTGCACTTCATAACAATCCTGACTATCTAATACTACTGATTATCTGTTTTTAGCCAAATCCAAGAGAGAATAAAGAGTATAAAGAATAAAGAGGCAATAAATTTGAAAACGCATAACCAGGAAAGTCCGTTTTAAAGAACCAACGGTCAAAGCAGTGAGAATATATTGCGCTTTTTTAGTTTCATTTTTGGTGGCAGATGTGATCTTACTCAGAAAACGTGATATCAGTCTAAACCTGTGCAGACAGGTTGAGATCTTTCAAGGACAGCCACTGAGCCCTCTGCAATCAATAGTATGACTCGTCCTTAACCTTGTCTTACTGATGTTATTTATTTATTTTTTTTATACTCTCACATCTGTATAAAGACTCAATCTGGTTTCAGGAAGCTCCTGTTGCATCAGACACAACCTGGGCCAAACCTGAGCAGCTGTGGAGTTCACCAAGATTGTTCATGAATTTAGCCTCAACTGGAAAATCACAGGTCTAATCAAAGTGGTTGCATCATAGGTTAATTGACTTTTGTTGCAGGTGGACATGCATTTGTTGAGGTGAGGTTTTATGCAGGGCCCATGTTTGAAGTTTAGTCTAATTAAGCTTTTTTTTTTTTTTTTTTTAAGCTTTTTAGGGATAATCCATAAAGACACATAGAGCTGTTGTTAGTTTTGTTGTCCACAGTAATGGAGACAGATTGGCAGTCTCTGCTGGTCAGATGTGCAACAATAACTCAACAGGCGTCTCTCTAATTCATAAATGTGACAAATGCAAAAGCATCTTCTGCCTTCATTATCCTCCCACTGGTACTTTTATTTAGCTTTTTTTTTTCTTTTTTTTTTTTTGCAAGGTTCTTACTCTGGGGCATGGAAAATGTTTCTCTCTGCCACACAGTGTCGAGTTATGATGAACAAATCATGCGGCAATATTTGTTTACAGGAGGATGAGGCTGAAAAAAAGAAAAGAAAAACAAGAAACAATGTTGAAAAATGGGTGGAGCATATTCTGCATGGCAGTTAATGTTGCTTGTGGTGCACAGTAACAATCATGGCTAAAACCCATCTCTCGTCCTCTTCTGTGTCACTGTCATGAGAGTGCATTCAAATGTGCGAGGTTATTAACAGATGTTGATAAAGCTGCAGACAAATACGATGCTTTGTTCAGTAGTGAGAATGACAGCACTATTCAGTTGTTAGGGAAAATTATGCTGCAGCTTTGTTAAATGATTCAGTGAAGTTCAACAGTTCAAGCTGAACAGTGAGTAAAACTGTTGACACATCAACTTAGGAAATTTCCCTTTTCTACCGTATTGTCTTGTGTTGAGAGAATTCAGTCAAAAGCAGCTTGAATTGGCCACAGGCCATTTGTGACTAATGTGGTTACTACGGAATGAAAAGTGTTTAACTGTTATTGACAAATGTTGTGGAGTAAAATAAACTAAATCAAAGGAGAAGTGCACATTTTTTCTTAAAGTGCTGATAGATGGAGATTAACACAATATTCAGGAGGAGCTTCACCTCTCAACACACGATTGAGATTTTCATCCCAACTCAAACAAAGTGTGGGATTCTTCAATGCCTCAGGTAGTTTCAGGTGTAACACTTGCACTTGTTGACCAAGCAAACGGCCTGCAAAGTTACTGTGATGTAATTTCAAGGTATTTTGTTTTTCTAGTAGCTTTAACATTTAAAGTATAATCTTTGACCCTGCTGTATATGTTGCTCTTTGGTGTTATGATCAGATGCTTGTTTTTTTTTATATATCTGCAGGCTTAAGGTTTGGGCCTTAAAGTGTAATCCAGCCATGATGCATTGTCTAAAGGTGAGTCAACCATCCCCTGTTTTCATGCACACACACAACCACACACACATAGACACAGTAAAGTACCCCTGTCAGCAGCACTCTGATGACCCCTAATGCGTACCTACCTGACAGCTACTCCCAGCCCCGTCTGCAACAAAGACGCAACACACACTCACACCCCACATGCTGAAACAGAGACCTGGAGAAGGAATCTTCTCCTGCGCCTCACGCCAGCCGCTTGAGCTGATGTTGCTTGACACCGTCAAAACAAAGTGTTTTCTCCGCCGCTACGTTAAGCATCAAGGCTGGGGCGCCAGGCCTTACCTGCTTCCTGTTTGAAGGCTCCATGGAAACCCATTGTGACGATACCACCTGGTTGGTGTCAGCAGAAGTCAGGGTGAGTGTTACAGAGGAGAAACAGAGGAAGGGAGAGGGGAAACCTGGAAGAAAGAGAGGCCCACCATAATCTACTATACTAACATTGTGCATGGAAAATGTTGTACATTTTTACAAATACTCATTATCTGGTTGAAGAGAAGCAACATGGTGTACTGTTGGTCCAATGCACTGACCTACATGTCAGACAGAGGTCATTTAAATCCTGCATTCAATGTACAGTAAATCAGTGAGTGTCAAATTAATGCGTAAACAGCTTACTTATTTAGTACTATTTTATGCCATGTAGCAGGGGTGTGATACTGAGCATATTAGAGGTACAGCTCTGAAAAGATTCATTCATCCTCTGTGCCCACTGCTTTTTTTTTTTGGCTGTAGTGTTGTCAAATAGTTGCACGTTGAGGCTAGAGAGAAATGTAATGCCTTCAGGGGATTTTCTTAAGCTACTGGTGCATTTTAAGAAGTTACATGCATAAAATTTATTCATTGTGTCAGCCCACTACTTATTGATCACTAAAGTTGTGCCACATGCTTACATTTGGTTCAAGCTTGAGGAATAATAATTATAGTTACAGGCCTTGGCTGGAAGCGGGATGTATCACAATGCCACTATGGGCTTAATCTAAACTTTGTAAACATGTAGATAATTCAAATTAGAGTTGAGCGTGTAAAGTGTGAACTTGTAGTATTCTTGAACAAAGTGAAATATTATGTAATAAGTATACGAGTTCTGCCAGAGTCTGTTAGCCTCTGCTGTCAGTGTTGCTGTTTACTAGCTCGATCTGCCAAAGGGAACGGCAGTGAAACAAGTCTGCAAAGCTGTTCGTTGATTTGCAGCATCTGCAATAAATCTGCATCTGACTGAGTGAAATTGAAATGATGTTTAATAAAAGTAGGGTAATGCAGAAGAAGTGCAAAAGAGAAGGAGGAGCACAATTCCTGTGTGTGTGTTTTTCAGCCTTTCCCCCAAATTGAGGCCACACTTTTAAGGTCAGCAGAGTGCGAGGAAATGCAGCGGGTTGCAGAATGTTGCTGGCACTTAGCTTGGCGCACTTCTGAACCTTGTAGATGTTTGTGGCAAGGTCACTGCAGGAAGCATAAATGGAAGTTGATGGCTCTGTTGTTCCGCGTCATCGGCCATGCTCTCCACCATACTCTTCGGAGACGGCACTACTGAGTGCAGCTGACATCATGTGCATATATGCACAAGGAGGCAGGCGATGTTAAAAAAGCGTGGCAAAAATAGAGCCCGGCCCAACATTATCAAGACACAAGCTTCAGTTAGCCCACACAATGTGATGATGGGATATAATTGATGCATTTCCTGTCTTCAGCCCGAGAGAGCTTTTCATGCTGGCTTACACAAACACACATCTTTGTGTCTCGCTGCATGTTAGTGCAAGTTTTTTGTAAGTATTTGTTGGCTATTTTTTCCCCTCCTTTTTTTTTTTTTTTCAAAATGGAAAAGGGATAATGGAAATTCATGATGAGAGGCTAGAGTGGTCCTGATGCTCCACTCACCCTTTTTCCACTCAAGACTTTTTTTTTCCTACTTTGCAGATGCATTGTTTTACTGCAAATTATAACCATAAAAAAAGACTCTGATCACCCATTCTGTTAAATTAATAGAATTACACAAAAATGTAATGATAGCAATTAAGTCTTGAAAATGCAAATTTTATAGTCAAGGACGATTACCTCATTTATAGCATGTGCTGGAATGATGCCAGACGAAGGTAATTTAGATCCGGGTTGCTCACGGTTACATCATGATGAATATGAGACGAGTGGGGCCTCATCACGCACCTCCACTCACCCAACTCTCAATCAAATGGAGAGATGGGGTTGGAGTTTGCGGGAATGAGGGACATGAAAGTTGTTAAGAGCAACTCCTCCAGAGGAGAGTAAGACGCACATCATGAGTATCCATACCAGCACTCCTTATGTGTGTGGAAATGCATGAGGATAAAAAAGGCAGGTATTCTCCAAAAGATGTGAACTATATAAAGGGCACTGACCATAAGTTCTAAAGGGCTCGACTCCTGTGAAAAACTGATGAATTTTACATCGAATGCTAACATTTTAGAGTGAAATTCATTTTACGTAGGTCTGACAGAGGCCTCTTAGGACGACACTGTGTTGCTTCCTTTAGCCTGCCCTGTTAACCTCGCTATGTTTATTACACGAGATTAAAAATTCACATCAAAACTCACCCGTACCCAAATGACATTTAAATGCAAGGATTTTTAAACCCTAACTTGCATTTGGCTGAGTAAAATACTCACATTAGTTAATTATTCGAGAGAAAGGCAGATGTAATGGCATGAATCTTTTATGGGGGCCTGCCTGGTGCCATGATCTCTAATAGCTTAACATTTCACTTTAGCACTTCTTCTATTCCAGTGCAAACCTGGACTCTTCTAATCAATAACTGTTTTACATGGTGGATTATGGTGCAGGCACATGGGGGCAATGGGACACTTAAGTCCAGATTCTTGTTTCAAAATCTCTGCCACACTGTCACAGAAAAAAAAAATCATCAAGAAGAGTCATTACTTTCAGTGACAGCGAGACAGGATAATTAATAAATGATAAATGATGATTTTACTCCACTGAGGTAACATCATCATGGGGCCTTGATATTTCTCACCTATATAAGGTTCTCAAATATTACTTGATTTAGTTTGATATCACCTCTGGGGTAAATTTAATAGTGCAAATAGCACTGGGATAAAATAAGAGAAATAGCACAAGTATCCCTCTTGTTTCTTTTAAAACTGGAAAGCCATTTACCTAACATTTCACCCAGGCCTGGCTATTGCACAGTCTATTGACACACACTGCACCTGGGTTGGACTCTCTCTCAACCACATCCATCGGTCACACAGATTGTCCCCTGGTAGGCAGAGGCCTGCGACGTTAATGGAAATGGGGCGATGCTGGGAGCATAGAGCCTGGAGAAGCCTGGATGATCCCTCAGGCCATGGCTGCCATGGGATGAAATAGAGAGACTATTACAGCGGAGTTGTAAAACCCCACACGCTCCACGCACTATCATAATAGAATATTGATTCTATCAGATGCCAGGCCCCAGCCTGTCCCTGCAATGAAGAAAAGAGCACTAAAGGTCATTGTGTGAAAGAACAGAGTGGGGGAGAGAGAGAAAGACAGAAGAGCAGAGGTAGAGAGGAACAGAAGAGAGTGGACAGGGGAGTCAGAGTGGACGACTGCTGCTGCTGTGATACTGTATTTCTGTAGTAAATTATTAACTATTAAAACTAAAGGCACGAGCAGAAATCATTCCAGTAGCATATGAATAAAGTTGCACCAATCTCAACTCATTTCTGTTGTTGAATTAAACTCTTTTTTTTCTTTCTTTTTTTTTTTTTTGCATTGCTGCATCTGTCTCCACAGCCATAAGTAACAGGGAAGCAATTTCATCCATTAATTGTTGATCAAGGCGGTTGGGAAAAGTGCCAAAGGAAAAGGATGACAAATAAGCGCCCACCACGCGAACAGCAGTACAAATTACACCACAAGCAGGATACGTTTATGCTTGATTGGAGCAATTTAATGTTTTCTTACAAAAAAAAGCTTGCAAATCCTGGGAGGACAGTTAAGGAAATGACTTTTTAATCATCCAAGGAGCCGCTGCGCCTTGTCTCTCCTGATAGCCCCATATTGAAGACTTAGAGCCATTAGGAGAAGGAGTTCATTGGTGGAGGCCATTCTTAGCAACTTTTAAGGCGGCTGCATGTCCAAACTAAAGAGGGATTTTAAACTGGCGATGAAAAAAAATTGACGCAGGACTTCAATAATGATTTGTTATTCTTATTTTTTTTTTTTTTTTTAACTTTTTAACGAGTTAAAAACATGGATATGGATACAAACACTGGATATAAATCTGGACATATATATTTATATCAAGCAATACAAAAAAATAAAAAATAAAGAAAAATTAAGAGAACGTCTTGCTGTTAAGTTTTACAGTGTGCCGTGTAGTTTTAATCATGTCGCAGTCTCTCTACAACCATCATACTATGTAACCGAGTCAGGGAAGGCATATGCTTACCAATAGTACAGTAACATGCACAACACATTATAGGAAATTGACTAATCTTTGCTGTGACATTATGGCCTGTACAAAAGTCATGATAAATTCTGTTTTTCCAGGGCCCTTGGAAAATATATTCATGAAATTTCAATGTCCGATGAAACAAGTCATCTTTTAACCAGAGCTTGACTGTGACATCCCATTCCTCATCTGTATTCCAGGCAAGAGTTTATTTTAGTCAAATATACAGTATATCCATTTATCTTGTTATGTTCTTTTTTCTTTCTTTCTTTTTTTCAATTCACACACAGCCCCGGTAATTGAACAATAGTTGTTGTTGAGGGCCCTGGCAAATGAAACTGCCATTGTAGCATCAAAAATAATCAATTTGATGAGTCTTGTATATACTCCTATACTCTAAGTAATGTGATATTGATTCGGCTCTCTGATTTAGTACTCCTTTCCTGCACCAGAATGATTATTGGCTTTTGACAAATTCCAGCACAACCCCCCCCCCCCCAAATGCTGCCCGGCCTCCTCTTTTGTCTCGAAGCACTGGTGCCAAAGCCCTCAGCTACAGCTCCACTGTGCAGCCTTGACGTTGTGTTTGTAACACACTTGGACAGTAAAAGACTCCTTCCTTTATTGCTTTACAACAGCAGGAATACAATTTGCTCTGATTAGTCTGCATGAAACTCTTTCAGACGCAACTCAATCTGCATGTAAAAGACACGTAATTCAATACACTAACCCTGCACACACTCCCTCTCTCTCTTCTTCATCTTCACACAAACATACAAAGCTTCAAATGATCACATTTGATAGTGTTGGGAGACATGGTGTCATTTAAATCTAAATCACTCTCCTTTGCCCAGTCGTGTTATAGATATCAATAATACTATAACTCCCTCTCTCTAACACACTCACTCAGCGGTTAGTCTTCATACCCCTGCTCTCACTCTCTATCTCTAATTCCCCTTTGAATAAAATGAATTTCAGGTGTGTGCAGAGAGAGAAGAAAAGAAAGAAAAAAGGTAAAAATAAACTAGAGACCATCTTGCAAAGTGATCACTCCTGCGGTGATGCCTGTCAACATGTTGCTTTCCAACCCAAGATTACTCAGTAGTTATTATTATTACATGGTACTTTCCACTGCAGGAGGCATCTCCAGATCCACATTTTACCATGATGACACACACACACACACACACACACACACACACTCACTCACAAAAGGTGAAAACAATACCAGCCCCCCCTGTCATGGCTGGTAGTGATGGAAGGTAGTGGAGAACAAAAAGGCAACTGTTGGCTGAGTCTGTATTGAATAGTGTGTGTAATAAAGAAAGGAAGACACTTGGAGAAGACAGGGCTCACTTGGTGTCTGCTTTAACAAGGAGTGTGAGGGAGTGTGTGTTTGAGATCTAAAGCCACTAAATATGCCGATGCGTGCATTTTACACACAGAAATGCCTATGGGTGTCTAGAGAAATGAATAAATGATGTGTGGTGTGTGTGTGTGTGTGTGTACCTGTGTTTGTGTTGGACCATGTGCAGTGCATGCAAGCAAGTGTGTTCGTGCACAGAGTAGGCTGCATCCCTTATGTGCTGTGCATGAAAACACCTCACACATACAACAGGGGCCTGCTCATGGAAAAATCAATATGCTGGTGGTAGAAATATGCTAGAATGTTCTCTAGGTGAGAGATTGATCTGAGCTCCACAGAGGGTCTGTCCAAAACCAAATAATGGTTAGGGGCCAGCGACCTCCAAATCTCCACAGAAAACAATAATTATAACCACACAGAGTATGCCTGGACAAAGCATAAAGGCTCAGGCCAATGACATCTAAATGCTAACAATGCAATAGTGGTTGAACATTAAGAAAAAAATAAAGCTTTCAACAATAATTAGATCCACAATGTAATTGTCAGGATATGTTTTAAAGCGTCTGTGTGCTGAATGTGTCATGACTCATGGACATAAGTGTTACACAACGCTGGTAGACTGTAAAATATCTAGTAAAATATATACAGTCAGTCCAAAAGCCTATTTAAACAGGTGATAATCTGCAAACCTTAGAAGTGCAGGTAGACCTTTCCACAACTTGAGTATACTGTGGCTTCAAAAGCTTGATCACCACAACTCGAGTGCATGAGGCCAGACAATAATTTTCAGTGGCAAAGAAAAGAAATCACAGAGATAGAAGCAACAACAATAATATTCATGTTCATTTGTGCTGTTAAAGAAGGTTTTTGTGAGGAAATGAATGAAGTTTGATGCTAATCTCGCAACATTTCTTCTAACTGGCAAGAAACAGCTGTTAATGCTAATGTTAGCTTTGTAGCAGTGGTAAAATTATGTACTTATATTTGAAGTAAAATAAGAAACAATAGATTAGTCAAGTAAAGGCTGTAATAGTGTATGTCCACACACATACACTGTAAATACACTGTATATCAGCAGTGCACTGTCAGGGCAATCCTTACCAAGTTAAAGCTTAAATTAAGTCAAGTCAATTAGAACGATTCCAGAGTAGAAATGATATCTGTCCATTTAAATGGTCTCAGAGCAGCGCTCTGTCCCATGAAGGATGTGATGTTTACATTCATCATGTAATTTATTGACTGCTTGTGGCGGCAGCAGGGTATTGTCTCCATAGTTTCTGTTATTTTCAGTGACATAACCGTGTCTTGATGACAAAGGCTGAGGTCTGTCTAGTAGAGAGGGGAGCAGCATTTTCTGGACTTTTTACACTGAGATGTGTGAAGAGCTAAAGCCAAAGTGTGCCAAAGTTTATCTTTCTGTGATTCTGCTTCAACTGCTCTGAGATCAGCTGTGACATTGCAGCTTCATAGGCATACTTAAAAAAATGACTTCCCTTCAAGAGTAGCTCAATGTGTAGGTAGCGCTCACAGCAGACGAGAGTGGTTTCACAGTGTAGCTGTGAACGTAGCACTTCAGTGTGTTTACATTATGTATCCTCCTGATTCATTGATGTCGGTTAAAGTTTTAAATTGTTAGGGACATCTTCATGCTGGTCACTGTGTCTGGTTACCTAATGACCTGATGAAATACCTTACATTCACTATGGTTGATTAGATGCATGCATGCATGGCTGCAGTGGCACAGAGCCACTGGTTATATGCTCCAGCACCATGCACATGCCATGTGCAACAGATCTACACACGGTGTTTCTGTGATGTGAACAAATCAAATAAATATTATTAAAATGACAAAGCCAAAAAATCATGCTGTAGTGTTTGATAACCCCGATGGAAACATGAAGTAGTCTAACATTCCCAAGGCTAGATTGGCATAAAGAACAACCTGATATTACCTAGCCAGCCTATCATCAGCACAGCCACTGTTTGAGTGATGAGTCTCCTACAGGAACCAACAGCTGTATGTGCAAATCATGCATATAAATCAATTACTGGGGCCCTATGTACTTTAAATGCACCCATTAATTAAGCAATGTCAGACACAATGAACCGTGAAGTTCATTACATTTTTAGCATTCAAACCCAGGATTATTTGAAGAGTGCATGAGAGAGAGAGAGACTGGTTTACCTAATGATTAGCCCCATAGCTCAATGTCGGGCAGACGCCAGCGGAAATTTCAGGAAAGCTGTTGAGAGAGGAGACAGAACAGCAGCAAGCTGTCTCAGCGATCTACAAAACGAGGAAGGGTTTTGATGAAAAGGAAAAGGAAGAAACAACAACTATATGCGGTGCCTAGTTTTGAACTTCAAACTCAACCAGTTCCACCAAGTTCTTCCTGGTGTCATTTTTTTCCTTAATACTCGTATTTTGCATTTTCACAGAACCAGTTATGCAAAGTTCTGCACCAATGAAACATGCAAAATGCAGCCACAAACACAAATATTCTGATATAAAATGATAGTGCACACTAACATTAGAGCACAGGCAAGTCATATATGTCTCATCTAACCAGTAAACTGAAGAGTTTCAGCAATTATCCTAACCCTTCAAGTGTAGAGACAAAAAGAATCAGACTGAATCTACAAGGTTTTCTTTCAGCAACAGCATAATGCAGGTGTTTTGTATATGTGTATGTGTGTCTGCAAGTACAAGTGCATCTCGGTATGTGTGTTTGTGTGACCGTGACCTCAGTGGTGCCTCATGCCAGGCTGTAGTTTGGTTCAAGTTGCTGTGAGATGACAGAAGAGGTTGGGGGAAGGGGGCAGAGAGAGAAGAAGCTGGGCCCAGCTGACTGGCATTAAGCAATGACCTCTGCATAATGAAAGATGGCGACAACATTTCCCACTCATTACAAGGTTCCACACTGTGACAAAATTTGCATATTCATATATTTTCCCCGCCACTCCCATCCAACTCCCCCCTCGCCCACCCCTCTCTTTTTTTTTCCACTACAAATTATTTTTCCTGTGAGCAGGACATCTGCCTTCCTGACAGTGCTCTGGATGAGGAAAAATAAATAAATATGTGTGCAGAGAGGCACATGATCTGTCCAGATGCCACCGAAATATGGCACGATGTTGACATTATCGCACACCCTGACCGTGTGTGTTTTCCATGGCTTAAGCACCAGGAAATCGTGTTCGGGGTCAGTGGAGAAGAACACAGCATGGGCAGAGAAACCGACCGAGGTCTCGAATGTATGTCTGTTTTGCATATTGTTTTTCTCCCATAGCGACATAAATGCCACTGAAACACTGGTGTTGCAGGTTACACACACAAGGTACCAACTAATGATTCGTGTCACAGAGGAGACGATCAATAGGTGTGGTGCTGAACTGATTAGATCTTTCATCTGATTGGTCGAATTTTAAAGCTACAGTGCATAAGATAATCAAAATTTAATGGATATAATGGAATAGTAAACACAAAAAACAAACAAAACAGATGATATCATACATTCGATACTGCTTTTTTCATTTCAAAATTGCAAATATACCTATATATAATATCTCTATATATATTTTCACTCCAGGTATATATGTACTACACATTCACAGCTGAATACGCCTTCAGACCTCATTGATCAGGCTTCTGCTGATAAAGAAAGAAAAAAATAAAAGCATCAGAACATTGAGCTCTACCAACCTCTACAAGACATAATTACATTTCAACATCAAACAAAACAGTGCCATAAATGAAGTTGGGTAAATAGAAAATACATGTACACTCAGACAGTAAATGTACAAAACTTCATCAAAAGAAAAGCTTTTGGTTTTCTAAAAAAAAAAAAAAAAAAAAAATAAAAAAAACACTTGCACACAGAAAAGGTTTAAAAAGTTAAAAAAAAAAAAAAAAAAAAAAAGTGGGAATTTGAATCCCTTTTATTTAGTTGGGTAACTTTAATTCAAATGAATCAGGCTGAGCTGCTCTCGCCAACTGTGCCCGAAGAGTTGCCCATCTCTACATGCAGCATAACGATCACCACAGCACTTCTCAGTACAAACTGTTTTATGTGAATACCTCAAGCTGAGGGCTACATAAATATAGAATTAGACAAAGTGTTATTTTTTTCTTTTTATGTTTTATTTTTCCCCTCTTTTCTCACTCTCCAGCAACATCCCCAGGTTGGGCTGGCTCTAAGCAAATGCATGCACTGCAGTTCCCTTATGATAGTTCTGCAAAAAGGTTTTCTTTCAACTTAAATCAGCAAATTGTGGAGCCGAGACCTAGCGGCGTGTTTCTTTCCCCCAGAAATACTCGCTCCCAGGGATCAATTTGAAATTTAAATTGTAGTGAAATGGTGTTTGTCATTAACAATCAAATATTTGAACCATTGAAATACCTTTGCCCCCTCTGCCTCCGTTTGGAAAAAAAAAACATCACACAGGGCTTTGTTTTGATGTTGATGAATTGAAAAGGTGGCGATACCTTCAGAAAGCTAGAGAAACAAAAGACGTTCATCACAATTTACAGATATGTATACCACTATTGATACTAAAATACTGAAACAAACAGGAGAGCAGTGGGATATTCAGACCAGCATCATGTTGTATATACATGGTAGCTACACGACTAGAAACAGGAAGATGGGGTGAGTAAAAAGGAAACTGAATGGTTGGGTAAAATCCAGCTGGTAAGGTAGGACAAATGGAGAGAGAGAAGAGGTTCCTGTCATCTCTGAGCGGCAGCATCTCTGCTTAATGTTCATTAAGGGCTGATTGAATTGGGGGGTGTAGCACTGTCACTGTTAATGGAATGATCTCTAATTGGGGCGCATTAGCTCTATAGGTTCTGGCTAGTGTCAAAGGCAGACAGAGGGGAAGATTGTAACATGAGAGTCTGAGACATCCAGTATTTTTCCTCATTTTAAAACATAGATGGACTGATAAAGCTAAAAATGTCAACTAACTTCTTTCTCTTATTTTTTTTATGAGGACTTTAAAGGTAGCAAAGGCCCATGGCTCTATGAGACCTCCATGGATCAGACACAGGGGTGTTCAGTGTGTGTGTGTGTAAGAGAGAGAGAGAGAGAAAATGAATGTGTTATGTGTGTGTGTGTCCATATGCACTGTGCACCACACCCCAGGGTTATGATTGTCAATGGTTTCAACATGGAGGTGAGGAGCAACTTCAAGGCCAAAGTAAGGTGTGTTCACGATAATGACGAGCACAAATGGCCGCTATCGCCATCCGCCAAGACCCAGAACTTGATCTGTAATGGCTGCCCATAAAGGAGAATCATCATCAATGAAAATGACAGGTTATTAAGATCCGATTTTAGGAGGGGGGGCTACAGCTTTAGTATGATAGGTTAGCTATCTATAAAACCTTTACAGCCCGGCCGTGAACGACATCAGTCCTGATCCCCATCTCCCCGCGCCTTGTGCCAGAGACACATGCTAATAAGCTCACAACCTTTAATTAAGCAATATGTGTAAGTAGGTGGTCATTACGGCCTGATTTGTGAGCCACTTCATTATACTGAGCACCAGCTACCAGACACATATTCAATACAAATCAAGCTGGCCTGAATATTATCCTGCTTAATGTGGAGCCAATATTGATATTTTATCACTCGTGTTCTGATTAGTGACTTTTAGCATCTTCATATTTCATTGTGTTGGGGCAACACTCCAAACCTAAAAACACACACATTGCAGCACACCCTACAAGTGTCGCTGAACATTGTTTATTAGGCTACATAGAGCTCATCAATTCACATAGACTATTCATGTTTACCAAGAATACACAAATGATATAATTCACAGCACTGTGTTTGGTTGTCGTTTGACTTTTTTGACAATATTAAGCATTAAAAGTTCTCACAACAAACACAAAGTAAAGTAATTTATGGAATATACAGAAACAGATGATTGATTAAAGGACTTACATCAGTTTAGGGTCCAACCAGCTTTGTCATTTCTTTGACGTTACTGGTTGAGGTCTTGCAGTGCAAAGTTAGAGCCACACCCACTTCCTCCTATTGGCTCAACACGATGGGACCCTGAGGGAACAAAACACCCGATGAAACGTTGTAAATTCTGTTAAGCAAACAGCAGCTAAGGAAGGTTTTTTACGTGTCACACACACACTCTGTGAGATAAGGAGTTCTGCAAGTGTGGTTATCTGTGTGTGCTCTCAAATTCACTGAGTTAAATGTAAAGACAACACAGTCAGGGCGAGCAGGTCAACACTCACGGCCAAATAGTTTCTTCCGTTTGCGGAGCTGGTGTGGAGCACCTGCTCCTTCCTTGCCCTCCACCTGACTGGAGGAGCCCTCGGCCAGGCAGGAAACCATCCCGGAAGCATTGTGCACCCCCTCTATGTCACCGATCACCTTCAGAGAGAAAATCCCATGCACAATACAGTCAGCAACACTCCAGGCCAGCCAGGCTACATGAATGGAAGCTCAACAATAATTGAACAGCACAACAATGATAAAAACCAATGTTTCAGGAGACTCTGGGGCCATGAGGTAACAAGCAAGTCAAAGTACAAGTTGAACTTGGATGACGGTAACTGAGACAGGTCGAAGAAATGTTACTTTCCTCAAGGCTTGTGAATGTCTACCTCTGTCCTGGTGCTTAGAGAGAACTTGGGAGGAGAAGCAGAAACAGAGTCTATATGACACACTACCTCTGCTCCCAGAGGGGAAATAGCTTTCACAACTCGGCCTACATATATAAAAAGATTGGAAATATGAATATATATATAAATTTCACTTGTAGAACCCATGAGAACATGATTAAATGTACATCTCTAAAAGCAAAATGGCTTCACCACCAACATATAAAGAAAATAAATACAATTTAATTGCCACAAAAATGATAAGACTAATAACAGCACATCTTCAGCTCTATTTTTCATCAAAGCAGCATAGAAAATGTACGCTGGCTGCAAATTACAGACCGAGCCACGACTGAGCAAACTTAAAAAAAAAATGTGCCGCCGAGCGCTTCTTTGTCTAAAACTAGTATAAACAGGCCAGATAATTACATGCGGTGTACTTTGGAGAAGTCCTCCTGCTAAGCAGATATGGCTGCCAGGGAGGCATTAATCTGCTCATGCAACATACAGTACGTAGCCAAGGACATCCCTCTCTCTCTCTCTTCCTCCCTCTCTCCCTTCTTTCTGTGTGTCTCTCATCGCCACATGCAAAAAAGACAGAACACACACACACACACACACACAGGGAGAGAGAGTTGCAGAGAGAGAGAGAGCATACAGAGCACATTCACTTCCTGTATAAATCATATTCATATTTCTGAGGGCTGCCGATGACCTCACGGCAAATGAAGCGTGGGTCCTTAGCTCCACAGCGGCAATCAAACGTGCGGCAGAGTAATTACAAAAGAGGGGTAGGAGGGAGAATTGATGTGGTTTGTCAATTAATGTTGCTGCAAGGTGTTTTTCGAAAGGTTAACTTCTTCATATTCTCCACATGCTAAATTAGGTCAATATTGGTCCGGTGGAAGAATCGCCATCGTCATTGTCATCATGTGCAGACGGACGACGGTGAAGACAGGCTGAGTCACGGAGAGCCAAGACAAAAGGCTCCTTGTTAATGAGAGATTTGAGTGCATATCGTCATGATGAGGTGTCCCTCATGTGAAAGAGCAATCGTCTGTGCTCTTCCCAACTTTGCACTTCTCCGCTTTTTATCTCTCACTCTCTAGAGTCATTAACAGTAAGATTATCACCCCCATCATATTTATCAGCTTTGTCATGTTGTTATGAAAGGGAAATATCCGCTCCTAATTATGCAAACCATGTATAATACAACACGCCATCCCTGGTGATATCAGGATAATTAAATAAAATACTGTTTAAAACTCGCTGGGTGAATAAACTGCACACCTTTTTGTTTCTACAAATGGTTAAGCACATGTTAAAAAATCTGGGGAAAAAAAGGGAAGGGGGAAAAATAAGCCGAGCTGAAATTGCAGAGAAAAGTGTTTTTATTTATAGAAGTCGCTGGAGATGCTCATCATCAGCGCTTTTTCCGAGCCATAAATAATTTGCGGAGAGAGGTAATATTCAAGCTGGCAGAGCCTTAGTTGTGCATCTTTAATGGAAGTTTTACAGAAGCTAAGCCAGTTCTTGCATATGCTGCTGCCTCCCATATGGAGAAAAGGAGACAAAAGGAGCACAGTTGGCTTGTCCTATCTTTTCATAAGTCCATCGACACTTAAATGCTAGCCCGGGAGAAAAAGCGACACAGGGGGACATAAACCCACTGTGGTTTTAGGAGGGAAGATAATGACTTTGCCTGCATTAATTTCTTCATCAGCCATCTTGTTTCTTCAGACAGAGTGGTTATGAGGCCCTCTGTGAAGGTCCTAGGTTATATGGATGCATTTTCCTGCATAACAGTTGTTGTCAGCAGTGCATTTTGTGAGTTGGCAGCTGGGGAACATCTGTTTATAGGTAATGAGTATTCGAAAAGCTGCAGCACACTTTACCTGTAATGTCTTTTATTGGAGCACACTGATGGGAACGTCGCTTTAACTTTTTGTATTGTTGTGATTCAGCGAGAAGATTCCTCCAATGTGGTCAATATTACAGATGCCTGCCTCGGGCACCAGACTGAATGAGAGCATATGATGGATCATTAATATTAACTTTCTTTAAACAGAATTCAATATGCAAGTCAGTAAAGACTTCATTATTGCTATATTTTTTACTACAGACACACTCCTGCAAATTTACACCTTCTACTTCGTTCTTATTTCTTGCTAACGATGCAACACAGAAAGATGGAAAGGGAAAAAAAAACTTTAAGTCAACATAGCTGGTTCAATAATGGCTGAATAAACAACAGAAATATTTAGTTTCTCATGACTCTTGCTCAGCTTCTCACTCACTAGCAAATCAAACAGGACACACCTCGCTGTTCTGTTCCTTCCAAACAGAGTCTAACAGTGTCTATAGCTCTGGGCACTTCTTCCAGGACTTGCTTTTTAAGGTGTTCGTTTAGACAAATTTTGGGTGTAAATTTGTGGGTATTATGCAAAGCTGCTGGCCCCTGGAGCTGTGGTCATGTTAGTCTAAGGGAGGAGCAAGTCCTTGGGGGCATTGGTGTCCAGGACACTGCCTGCGAAAACAGAGCTCTTTAAAGGAAATGAGCCATCCGTCAATATTTCCTCAGTAAATGGAAACAGACTTTTTAAAGTAGCAGGATTACCCTTTTAACTAACTGGGAAAGCAAATGGAGTTACATTATTACACAGTCAAATGAAGTGTAATGTTTTTGTCAAAGTTGTCCTCCTGGTTTAAGCGCCGCCTGCACTCATGATCACAGTTTCAGAACACAAAAAAAAGATCATACTGTAGCCTTATGTATGGTACCATAGCCTAAATGGAAATATTAAAACAAAAGTAATATGTTGATATTTTACAAAAAGGTCTTTGTGGAAATGTCAAATATATCTCAGCATATGTGGTTTAAAGTCAAACAAACTGCATTAGCCTTTATTGCTTACGAGCGAATCATGCTACATAATGCTTAGTGTAGCGACATAGCAGCGTAATCACATCATCATAAACCATGCTGTTATTCGAGTAAGTGAATAAAGTAATAAGCCCATACAGACACCCATAAAACTGCTTTTAAATGTCATAAATCGGAGAACAGCGGGGAACTTCTTTGCATTACTGTGGTCACTGCATCTCAGAGTGTAGCAGAGCCTTTTTCCTATTTTCTTGCTATATTTTTTTTGCCATTTAATTTTTGCAGAAGTGCCTGTTTCGCTGTTATTTCTCTCTGAGGAGCTGTCACCTTACATCTCAGGGCCAGTTTGTACACAGCACCCTGTCAGAGTGTGTGTGTGTATCGCTGCCAGAATTATATAAAGCACTAATAAAATCAGCTCAAGCGTTTGCCTGAGTAGTGGAGATGCCCTTTGGTGATCTTGGGATCTATACATAAAACCAGTCTATATATTCAGGGGAGGATTAGTTTTGAATATGTAAAGAGGCGGGGGGGAGGGGGGTCTAGGCTGTGAGGCGGAGCATAGTGCTCTCTCGGCGATGCTGTGCATCGGTGTTATCACTCCCCTCTACCAGCCGGAGAAAAAGGATGCCACTAGCATCTTTTGCTACAGGAGGCCCCTGACTGTTATGTTGCAAGGGACAGACAGCAATACCCACGGGACACAGTGTGTGTGAAAAGAGAGTAATAGAGAGCAATAGAAAGATGGAGCATGTGTGTGTGTGTGAGTGTTTTACATAGTAACACCTGTCTGTCATTTAAGGTGGCATCCATGGAACTCCCTTCACAGTTTAAAAAAGAGTGAATTGGCAGAGCTGAGATGATTTCTCACAGGTGAAACATCAGGATTTTCCTCAGTAAGCTGAAGCTGTGTGTGTCCAGAATGTGTCATAAATATATATCAAGGTGTTTGTATTTGTGCCTGTCTTTCTGAGGTGAAGAGCTGTGTGTGTGTGTGTGTGTGCCTGTGTCAATTTGTGCATGCTCTGTTTGTGTATGTACAACTCTCCCCAGATGTCTTATCTGCACAGGTCTAGAGGCTACACACATACATACACACATAGACAGTATGACACCAGTAATAAATATACCATGCTGTATGTTTACTCACGTGAGCTCACCATCACTCAAATTACGACGGAGAACCATTAGAACACAACAGTGCCTCAGAGCTAATTGTTTGCATATATAAACCCCTCCTCCCTGAACTCCTCTGACATTCAAACCACAAAAATATTAATTTTGTTGGGATGGTCCACGTTGCTCTTGAGGGGGCTGACAAAATGACTGAAGCTCCAGAATTTTCTTTTTTTTTTTCTAATAACATTTCATTATTAGTTGTAACACGTATGATAGAAATTGTGAAAGGCTGTTGCAGAGAACAGTGAGTTTTGTTGGCTAAGTTTCAGGACATACTGTACATGTTTAAACTAAGTCTTGATTTGTTTCTCAGGGCAGGTCCTCCAGTCATTTTTGCTGAAAAAGATGAAACGATCTCAAATCTAGATTTTACCCACAGGAAAAAATAAATAAAATCAGTCACAGTTATTCACCCTTTCAGGCCAAAGCACTGTACTAATTCATTTCATTGACCTGTCTCAAGTATTACGAAGAAATTACTACAATTACTTAACTAATTACTGCAGTAGTTTTTTTTTGTTTGTTTTTTTTGTTTTTGTATAGTATAGTATTCCATATTGTTTTTGTTGACTGTAAAACTTGTAAGCACGGCTTATCTGATCAACAGAAATTGCAATTATTGCAAATTAGTACAGCTGTAACTTCAATTCAGACGTGTCCCAAGCCCTAAACTTTATAGGTGAATATTTGCATATCCTACCACATATCCTAGAGCAGATGAATTAAAACAAATAACCTGATATCATAAAAATATAGTGAAGCTATTTGTTGCGATGTGTGGACATCAAACCTCAATGATAGCTCCATCTGATTGTCGGAGGAAGTGTCTGTATCTCTGTTTCAGCCCACTCTGGTACAGGGTGTAGATCACCACGTGCGTGCTGGTCTCGTCCTCTGGTAGGGGTGCACCCTCCCTCAAGGGATCATCACTGCTGGGTGCCAAAGAACCGGGCAATGGGTCTTCTCCTGTCCAGATGTAGTCATGGACTACCACCTGATTGAAGTGAAACAGAGACGATATTTGAACACACACTCAAAAAAATGTAGGTACAAATCAAATCAAAAACACAGCTACAACACAGTGAAATTAATGCAAACTGCTACACTGTTCATTTTAATTACATACAAGTGCAGCCATCAGATACTGTAGGCACCACTGGTGTGCAGTGCATCAGCACATTAAGTCCTAGTGGCGCATGAGTCCTATGGGGCCTGATCTGTGGCTGATAAAGAGACAGGTTGTGTTTGCGATCATGCATACATATGTATAATTCTGGTGGCAGGCTTGTTTCTGACTCTGTGTGTGTGTGTGCACTGGGGGCTCACACACCTGAAATGCACTGCCCTGCTCTATTAGGATGAGACACAGGTAGCAAGCAGAGCATATAACGTGTTATACAGGTCATGTAACTCGAGGTCATCCATGTGTGCAGATCATGGAGGCTTGGTAATGCCTTGGTAAAGGCTCAAAGGCCTGCTGTTCACATGCATCACTGTAGACAAAGCAGTAGATCCATGGAAACGGCCTGCATGCTCTCATGTGGTTTGTGTTTGTGTGAAGACTTTTTAAATGGATTTCTGTGTCCATGTGGATCCTATAGGGGAATATTTAGGCCATATTGCAAACTTTACTTTTCTCACACACACACACACACACACACACACACACACACACACACACTGTAGAGTAACAAATAGGAAAGAGTTTCTAAAACTCAAGGTGACCCTCTAATTGGCTGCGTAATTATAATTTGTCTAAAAATACAGAGAAAGGAAAAAGGCAGACTCATTCAGCAGGCCGCGAGTGGCAGGGTCAAGCTGAAGGAGAGGTTTAGTTTAATGCTGTATGGATGTCACTCTGCACTTATAAACAGTTAGCCAAACACAACTGTAGGCACTTCACCACAAAACAATGGGAGCCATTATCACACTTGTAATTAGAGACATTGCATAAACTGTGAACCAGGGAGCCCCATGAGTTGGATGGACCTCATTGTCCAGATGTCAAGAAGTCACAAGTGTGGTGAGAAAGAGGAATGCCAAAAACATGTAAAGACAGCTTGTGTGTGTGTGGTAGGGAAGGAGGTGGGTGGGTACATCTCTTCAACGCTAATTCAGCTGCTCATTAGTGAAATCGCCTCAACTGTGCTTTGCCTCCAGCTTGGCGTTGGTCCACACTGGGGGAAAGTGATTACCTGAATTCCTTCAGTAATCAGCACCTCGACATGGCGGCAATCAGTTTGTTTGGATAGTGTGTGTGTATGTTGATTTGCTGCTTTTATTTATTTATTATTTGAGGAAACACAAGTGGGAGTGTGCAGAAAATCCTCGATCTCTTCCTGTATTGTGGTTCTCGGCTTGCTTATGATCCGGCACGAAATCACAAACATTTAAAGTCACGTATGAGAAAACATCCGTCCCCGCTCTGCTGGCCACAGGAAGTGTTCTCCTGACCCGGTTGAGGCCTCAATCTGGGATTTGTGGGAACTGTACAGCGGTGATAGAAACACCATGGATTCAGCCTCTGTGCTCTAAGTCACTTTGGTTAAACACACCTGCTTAAATTCCCCCTGTGTGGTGTGCATGTGTATGTATTTTGGCTTGCATCAAAATATATATTTATTTCATGTTAACCATGCCACCATCCTACGCTAATTAGCATGTGAAATCCAGTTGACAAGACTAGACAAAAGCCTGAAAAGGTGTTTGTGTGTTCAGTTTGGGTGATGCCATTTCATGCAATGCACCATGGCTCTCAGGATGCATCATTGCTGTGACACAAAAAGGAAAGAGCATAAGAGGGCCTGTCTGCTCTACACTACTCTGTTCTGGTCTGTTGTGTTACGTTATGGTACTAGCCTGGCTTCTAGCCCTAGCTTGAGTGCTCTCTCCACTCCACCATTGTTCCATGTGATAGCACTAAGTGACTGATTTAGGTTCAATGCCTGCATGGAGCAGACAGGCCAGCTGTGGGTTAAGCAGATAGCATTCAAGTGAGCTAACCCAATTCAAACCCAATCAAGCTGGGATTTATTGTTGGGGTCTGTATTTAGAAATCTGATAGAGTCTGCATCAGCCCCTTGACTTGCATCAAGAGAGACGGGCCTTATTTCCTTTAGCGGATGACTATAAATGGCAAACCATGTTTTCCAGCAGGGATATAAATTTTAGTATTTGTAGACATTACTGCAAATGCACATGGAGAATGGGAGGGAGGGACAGGGACACAGGAAGTGGGGATGGCACAGCTGCAGACATGGCTCCATGGTTCACAAATATAGTCTGTCTGTCTTTCTGGGAGAAGATGCGATTTCACACCTACCAAATCATACCATACCACATATGAATGCAGAATAAAAGCAATCAGGACTTAAATACAGGCGGCTGTGGAAAGGTTTTCTTTTGAAAAATCCACTGTGACTTGTAATAAAATTTGACTGACCTGTCAATCATTTTTATTCAAGTGAGTGCAAACAGACAGCCTATCAAGAGACAGATTTGGAATTCCTGTTACTAAAATCACAGTTTGATTCAAAAAATAGCATCAACTGCTTCAGACATGAGGATAAATGTGCTACAGTCTAAAAAGGACATTGTGTTGTGTTGTACTTAAAAAACAGATTCATGTTCATGTCTGAACTGAGATTCAAACTTTAAATAACATGTTAAAAGCAAGGAGACAGTTTCTACAAATTAAGTAGCATTTTTTTCCACTGGGTGACAGGCAGGTCTAGTAATAGCACTGTCTGGGAGACGTATAGTGTATTTTATGTATTCGTCTCACACGTCCTTGACTGTCACAACTATCGATGCCTGGCATTTTCCACATATTTTGTCACATGTCAAATATAAGCACAGCGTTTGGAATTGACCACTTTTGGAAAAGGACATTTTCGTTGTCCGTGGTCCCATGTGGCATGTCCCTGTCGACAGCCGAAACAAGTTTGCAAGCCTGGCCTCATGACCTTTGTAGAAAACTTTGCCATTGCTCATTTTCAAAATGGGAACCAATCACAGGGCCTAGAGAAGAGTGGCATGTTGTTACTTTTACAGATAGGAAAGCAGAGCTGGACATCAACCTGACATGCTCCTTCTCAGCCACTGAGCCATTTCTCAGCCGAGGAAATTAAGCTCTGCCATCCTTGCATATAAGGGAACAGTGCATATACTGTTCTTGTTTATTGTTCCTTAATGGTGGAACAAGCTACAGAATGATGTTTTCTTGAAGATTTATCTCATCTAACATGCTTTTTATGGATGTTGGGTGCACTTCATCTGATGTCCTTGCACTTGTTGAATAGATGCATTACCTAGTGTTTACACTAAGGTCTTTAACTGCACCAAGGGTTTGATGTTGAATGACGAGGGTCATCCAAATGAGTAAATGTAATAACACATATAATACATGAAATAACCTGATCTGATCTCAGAATGGTAGAAGATAAGTCAACAGCCTGACAGGCAAAACCTCTCTATCGCTAAGATATCAGGATATATGCTGTTATGACGTAACAGCATATATCCACTATCCCCAATTAAAATTCTGCTTTCGTCTTGACGAGCTCCAATGTTTGTCAACGACAGTGATCACGCCCACAAAAATGTTCCACTAGCTTTGTAAAAGGATACCTTGATGCTGCCACAAGAGGGATGTGAGGTACAGGAGGGTTTCACACAGGCAATACCAGAACCTTCAAGGAACACAGTATTGTTGTATGAGGACATATTGGTTCCACTTGATGTGACCCTGCTGCTGCAAGAAAATAAGCTGCAACAGCAAATTAAAAGTCAACAAAAACCAAATAATAAATCCTGAAATCCACCATTTTGAAATTCTGCCATAAGTGGGGATGGTATTAGTTATTAATAAACCAATAGGCCCCGGAGGGAGTTATCCATAAGTATTTAATGTGATGCTTTTAATAGGAGTGGGTACACATATGGGCATTCATATAAGTTAGTGCCTGAACACATTTGTTTACATACAAGCACATATGTGTGTGTGCCTGTGTGTGACTGGAGGGAGGAGGAGAGAGGAGAAGTCTGCATGGGCAGACAGACTGAGCCAGGCTGGCGACTGTCCAGGACAGGAGCCTAAGGCGTGGGCACGAACAGGCCTGTCAGTCCCCCTGATCCTTAAATGATTGATCCAAACTAGATAGCCATCATTACCATTCATGCACCACCCTCTCTTCCCCAGGTCTCCCTTCCTCTGTCTAATTTTACCTTCCATTTGCATGTTTCCATGGACTAATTAAATCTTTCTCTTCTCTCTCCGTCTCTTTACCTTCCTCTCTCTCTGTGTCCATTGGTATGAAAACTAATGCAGCACATTTTTGGCACATAATTATGTATGCAATGTGAGGGCATAATGTATTCCAGTTGGGTGAAGTTCTCTAGACCTTGTGTGTAATGAGCACAACACAAGTATACTCATTACACAGCCTCTGTGGATGCTATATCTCCCTTTTCACCCCTCTCTGTCACTCTCACTATCTTCAGTCTTGAGGAGAGAAGCTGCTGACCTTCCCTCTCTCTCTGCCACCCATACACTGCACACGTTCTTCACTTTGTTTCCTAGCATTTCCATAGTTCATACATTGGAGGGCTGGGGTTTTCTCCTGCCACTACCATGATCCTTTTGGTTTGTAATTCTGTCCCACTTGGCTTTAATTTACAGTGGGAAAATAATTAGAATCTCACTTTTGCAAAGAGTGGAGTGAAAATGTAAACAATGCTTCCCTGCGGGCGGGTGCTTCATCACTTTGACAGGTGCATTTGAATTTGCCTGGGTGGCGGACAGGCTTGGTTATTTATGTGTCAGTTGCACATGGAAGCCCCGGCTGTGACTGGGACTATAGATGGGACTGAGACTAGGGAGGAGACTGGAGCTATGTGGGGAGGGGGAGAAGGGTTTGGGTTTGGGTGAAGACTGAGGGCGATTCTGGTTCTGGACCTAGAGCTAGGAATGCGGCTGTGGCAGGTTCTGGCAGGAGGCCTGATTGTGAATAGTGCTGCTGGATGTGCATCTTGTGCTGTGGCTGAGGACAGATTAATAACTCTAATGAGCAGAGAGCTGAGGATGGGGATAGATGGAGTACTGGTACTACTACCTGGAGGGGACAGGATGTAGAGTAAGCGAGGGAGGTGCAGCTAGGTACAGGAATTTGGGTGTGGACAATGCTTGAGTTGCTTCGGGAATGAACTATGGACCAGCACTAGCTATGAGCTTCACTTTATGTTACTAGTGCCAGCATGTTGAATATACTACATGTGTTGTGTGAGCATGGCAGCTGATGCCATGAGCTACTGCTTTGCCTTTGCTGAGTTGCTGCATTGCTGCTGCCAGCTCTATTTCTCCACATGGAGTTTGCAGGTCACTGTAATGTTGGATTTCTTTTCATTCCAAATTAAAGCTCATGAGGGAAAATGAACAAGGCCTCAGAGTTTACAGTTATGCTGAAATGTTGTGGTGTGACCTGACGATGCTGCTGCAGAGAGATGTTTGTGTTATTTGAAAGGCTTAAGAAAGTGTAAATTAAGTGAATGTACAATATGTTGAGTGTATTTGTTGTGGTGAGGTCTGACTTGGCGGTATCAGTGTGTGCAGTGGTAAATAGGTTGGTTGTGGTGGATATGTGGTTTGCCGGCCGACAGGCTTCGTCAAGCCTAGGGGCCTATGACGGGATTAAATTACCCCTGAGTAGGTGAATGTATCACAGTTCATAAGCACTTCAGTAAGTAAAACAGCAAGTGAATGCATCACGCTTCAAAGGCACTTCTGTATGTACGGCATAAGCAAATGCAATGCTGTATGTTCAACACTGTCTTCAGTAGTTTGTTCAGTCTGTTTGTGGTCCAGGCTGTTATGTTTAATTCAGAACTAAACTAGCCTAGCACTGCACATAAGGTTAATAGCTCAGCAGCCTATTATTTATGGCAGAGTTATCATATTATGATTGTTTCTGTGGCTTTCATGGTCTTTTAATAAGCTTTTAATGAGGAAGGAACATACTGTGAATCACAGCTGAGCTGCAAACGGCGCTTTTAGTCACTGGTGGGTTGAGTTCTGGTGCTGAAAGCCACTGATCTGGTCAGTCACACTTTTCATTCAGTATCATTAGCAGAGTTTGTAAATGTGTTGATAGAGATATTTGCACATAAAAGCTACTGAATCATGCTATTAATAAAAAGGATTTAGAGGGAATGGATAATATTCTGTACCAGGAAATATAACATCAGGGAAATTAAAAGCTCAGCGATGCTATAATAAGTCAAAATGCCAAATGTGTGGTGATATATAATATATCAGCATTCTGGTGTGAATGCCTAATACGAATCATGAAAACAAACCACTACACATTAACAATATCTTTTCTTTTTTATATATTGATATTGGTGCCACATACAGTAGTGTTAAGGATTATATTTCAAAACACAAGGCAATCACCACATGGACATGAAGTAGACACACAGGTAGAGCAGAGAGAAGCACCAGGGCTTTACTGTGTGAGAGAGGAGGAAGACATGGCTACTTCTTTTGTCCAGAGATCCTCATCACACACACACACACACATACACACACACACACATGACGCACAGACACACAAAGAGTAACACTCATCTACATGCTAATACACACACATACACCCATGCTCACAAACAGACAAAGCCTCACACAGTGAGGCAACGCATGCATGCATCTCCAACGCCTGCAGGCGCTGGGGGCTAGGCAGCAGAGAGAGGGGGGAGGGAGGGAAGGGAGGGCTGTGGGGAGATGAGGCGGGAGGGGGGAGGAATGTGTACTGTGCAGAGGCTCTCTAAGCTATAGAAGGTCATTCCCTCCACTCCACCACCACCACCGCCCTGTCTATCAGAGCTGGCCCAGGTTCAAGGCCTGTTTGCTGAGGTTTGGGCTCGTACCACAGATGCAGACTCTATGTAGGCACACAAACACGTGCCAGCCTCGGCTAACACACACATCACAGCACACACAGCAGCAGCACACACACACACACCGATTTGAATTAATGGGCACATACGGTTGTACAGATGCACATATTTTTATATTGGGGGTCACACTGTACAAATGCACATGTTCATTCACAGAGATGCTGATGCATGGACGTATAAACCCGGTTGCACAGCCACACACACTGGCATCATGCAACACACACACACAAACAAGGCCGAGACAGGCGACAGCACATTGCACATGGCTGGGAAAGAACCAAACCACAAAGCATAAAAGACCACCGACATACATGCATGGATAAGCCAAGCAATGTCAGCCATTAGAATGGAAATAGATATGCTATTATTGTAAATTTGGCCAATATGTGGTCGGTCGGCAGATATAATTGGAGCAGCTTGAAAATGGCATGGATGCACACTGTCTGCGTTGGGCCTGATTTGGCTGAAGCAAAGGTCTGTGTCTGGTTAAACGCACCACTGGACAAGACAAGCCACCCATTCATATTTGCATGCGGGGACACAAACATACTGTGCGCACACATAGTACAGTGACAAAACGGCTAGTATGCTACAGCGGCATTCATCCACCCTGCTCTCATTACTCATTACTCTGCCTATAAAATGAAGATCACTGTCTAGTATATGGACATTTTTTCTAGAATAATCAAAGTTGAAGTGTAATAATAGTCTCTATCCAAAAGTAGCACAGACCAAATTGGACTTAAGGAAAAGATAAACAAGCAACAATGACTATATTTACAGTCAGAATAAACTGAACAACTTTAAAAGAGATTATCCAGTGTGATAGTATCTCTGAGTGCTCGAGATAATCCAGAAAATAAGATATGCATAATTCAGTGTAACTAATCTCCTTTGCAGAAAATAAAGCCTACTCCCAGCCTACAGTAAACAACTCAGATAGCAGCCCATCTTTTACTTCCACGCCATGTCTGACTCACCCTGGGCCCTAAGGAGATCACTTTTCCAGGTTGCATATTGAAAGTTTACCTGCAGCTTTATTCAACAAGGGAAATAAGCCCTTTCCATATTTTAATGCTTCTAATATTGACTGTTCACCTGTAAATATAAACTCAAACCTGCAGTATGCCAGATCCTAAAAAAAGTGAAACACTAACATTAGAAGCCTCTATATGAACTTAGGTTATTTTAGTAACGATTTACTAACCTGCAATCATAGGCAGTTAACAAAAATCAGAAATATACAAGTCCTAAACCTTTGTATTACCAAAGCCAAACCAATCACATCACCAAGACATGCCTCCTTCAGGTAATCCTTTTGTGGTGCGAAAAAGCTATATCTCTCACTCTAAGTGCATGGAACACATATTTCAAAATGTCATGCTCAAAATTTCAGGAGACCAGGCTTTGTATTAAGATGCTGCAGAGAGATGCCAAAGTCAAGTGTTGCCTTTGATATCCAAAATTTGACTTTGGATTAGCTTGAACTTAATCAGGCCTTGGAGGCTGGAGGTGATAAGTATCCAAGCCATTTAACCGAAATGATGCTGGGAATCAGTGGTAAGAAGGCACACACACACACACCCACTTACACACTCTCTCTCTCTCTCTCTCTCTCTCTCTCAGTTCCTGTGCAACTGCACATGCACACATAAACCATGCTGTCTCTTTAAGGTTATGAGTGAAACCCTTATGAAAAAAAAAAAAACTCCAAATGTCTATCTCTCCTTGGGATGTCATGTGGGGCTGTTAAGACGCGACACCTGTCACAATTACCAGACCTTCCTCATCCCCTCCGGGCCACAGGAAGCAGCCAAGGTCAAACTCTTTAAAGGGAAGGAAGGAAGAGAGGGGAGAAGAAGTGACTAACTATGGACAGTCACAAAGAATCAGATCTGTCAAGTTCAAGCTGTAAACCCTCTGTGAGTCAAAGGCTGCATATGCATGTTTGTGTGTGTGTGTTATATACAGCATTACATACTAATAACACCACTCAACACTAATCAATTAAAATAATCTCCGCAAGATGAGTCCTCTTTTCACTCCATATTTGGAGAGTCTAAGTTGGTGTTTTCAGTGTCATATTATGGGATGGCAGGGGAACAAGCCAGAATTCCTAGGGATTTGGCCTGATGAAGGAGAAAGGAGGATGACGAGGAGCGAAGGACAGGAAAGCTTCTCCGAGTGGAGAAAACCTGGTGTCAATTTAAGCTCCTTCGGCTCGTTGTGTGTTTTAACAGCTGATGTGTGAAGCCTCATATTATAAGGAAGTTAAAATAACGGTTCTCATCAGTGGCTTCATAAGAGTCTGAAACATAAAACAATTTCTAAACATCTTGGCTTGATCTTTTTTTTTTGTTTGTCTGTTTACCATGTCATAGGCCGGCAACCAAAGACGCTTCCTTGTTTTTAACTTGCTTTCTTTTTTTCACTCTCTCCTTCCCTCCCTCTGACAGAAAAGCCTGCCCAGGCCCAGGCTTTGGTAGATAATGACATCCTCACTGGATTAATTGTGAGGGACACATTAAGCAATGGGGCTGACACTCCCTGTAATTAAACTGTTCACACCGATGAGTTCATACTGGAACACTTTCTCCTTTTCGCTCTCTGTCTTACAGCTGGAGCTGTGGATCGGTCTAGAAATAGTATATAACAGGCAGAGGGAGATTGTAACGCTGTGTTTGTGAGAAAAAGTGAGTGCATCACCTTGTGAAATGTGAAAATAGGGCACAGTTTGAGGTCTGACTACACATCAGATGGATCCACTGGATCACCAGTCATCATGGTCCCACTCTCTGGCACATGTTTTTTGCAATGTCTCAGCCAGGTTTAAAGTATATCTTTAATCCTTATTATTTTTTATAATTTCCTTTTGGTAATAATTCATATCTCATATGTCACATATAATCTGTAAAGCCTATTCTTAGACATTTCTTGCAGGCATAGACATGGAGTCTGTGCCTGCAAGAAATGTGCTAGATATATAAATAAACCTGACTTACTGCAACAAAGCAACAGTGGAACGATGGAACGCTCTAAATATAGTGTATCAAAGATATAATCAAAAAAACAATATTTAAACCTGATTTATGCTATAGAGAAAGAAAGCTGCCATTTATCAGACAGTAAAGATGTCAGGAAACATTCTCCACTCATGAGCTATTTTTTTTCCACTGTGGCTGTACATCCAAGCTTGATGATGAGTCACGTGTTACCCAAGAGGTGTGAGAAACATAAGAGTTTTGGCATCAATCCTAACCGTACAGTTGATTAATGTGTAATCAGTGATCAGATCTATCTACCAAACGCTGAGACGTTGTTATTAGTTCCTGTGTCCCTGCCTCCACATGCCTAGGCGTCTTAAGAAAACAACGTGTGTGCAAGGATATGAGCATTGTTTATGGGCTGGATGTTCATACACGGTGCAGAATTAGTGCAGAATTCATTGCTGTGGATCAAAAGATATAACTTAAAGAGCAGTAATGGACTGAAACCAAAGGTTGGGTTAAAGCTTTCTCGCTGTCCATCTTTTTGAGCCAGCTGAATTCAAGCAGGAAACTAAATTGTAGCCACCACTGTGCCTAAAATGTGAAAGATGAAATTTACAGTTACAATTTAGACAGAAATTAAACTGAACTCGATTGACCTGTCGTTTGAACTCAAAGGTTCTTCCATGGATTTAAACTGGGTGCTCATATGAGCAAAGCTGAATGCACTCAAATTTTGAGGTCGGGGAAACATTCCTCTCAGGGAAGTGATCCGAAGTAAGCCAGACTCCCCGAGTGTGAGATTTCCCGGTGCTGCGAGCGCCAAGGGCATGGCTGCACCCTCTGTGACCCATACTGGTCACGGACCAAGTCCACGGCCTCCAGTTCAACACACTGTCAGCATCCACACGGCAAGACGCGATGCTTGGATGTTGATAATCTGTGCGAAAAATGGGACAGGTCTGCACTTCTGTCTGCGTGAGTGTGATGCCACGGAACCAGTCATCTGCTTTAATCTGTCAAAATGACAGACAGCCCACAAATTTTTCCATCCCTGTTAAAAAAAACACTTCCGTCAAGGATGGAAAATATTCAGGTAACACAAATGGAATGTGTGAAATAAGATTGTGATATCATCTGGAAGGAAGGAGCTCACATTTTTTTCATCTTCCGCTATTTTTTTTTTCCTCTTGTCTATTTTACCACCATGCACCAATTTGACATATTACTACCCAGCAAAGTCCATGTCTTTTCCAGGGACACAGGCATGTAGCCTTTGCAGTCATATCTCATACTGAGCAGCCTAATGCTCCGGCTGTGGATGCTGTGTTTGCTCCTACGTCACCCTGTCCTTGTCTTGCTATTGCCTCAGGCCACTGGGGCCCTGAGCGATGTCCACCGAAAACAACCCCTCTGTAATTGAAGAAGCCACTCTAATACGACAAGCACATGCAGGTGCACAGTGAGGTTTGCATGCATGTGCACGACAATGTATATGCACATGCAGTCCCTGTGTTAATGCACTGTATGTAAATTAATAGGTTTGAATACATACTTTTTCAGCTGAGCACACGAATGCACATACACAACACAGGCTGACCACAATGCTCTTTGGTAGAGGTGACCGGGGGGGTTGGGAGGACTCCAATGAGTCCACACATACACTGACAGACACACGCATACACACACACACACACACCATGAACCAATAGATGCCCTCTGATTCCAGACGACCCCTCCCGTGCCACTGAAGCACTCAGCTCCTCCTCTCCTCTCCTGATGTTCCTGTGTTGCTGTTATGGGTTCCTGTGCAGGAGCTGAGGGCTCTATTGTTGTGTGACAGCGGTTCCTGTGTATCCTGTCACGGCCTGCTGCTCCCTCTGTCCGCCTTCCTTCCAACACCTCTGTCTTCCTTTAGTTTAGATTTGCGTCTCAGGTGGCCTGATACTCACTTTACTGTGCTATTTGCACAGATGAATAACCCCAATGTGTTATAGTGTGGACTGTCGGTGTTGTATGTTCCCACTGAATTGCTTCATTGGACTGTTTCCCGGCCAAGTGGATTTTACCTAGCAACTCTGTCCCCTCTTAATGGCTGGATTGTGTTCACGTATGACAGAAGCTGTGCATTTATTATCACTTGGGGGATGTTTGGGGGTTGGTGATGGCCACCAGAGAGGGAGACGGACAATCCTGTCTGTGGTTTGGTTTAAACCGCAAAAGCCCTTTGGTTCAGCTTAGGGGAAGATTGTGGTTTTGGTTAAATGCAAATGAAAAGACTACTTTCCACAGTACAGTAAATATTTTCCTGATCTCAAACAATAACGATGGATACAATGCAAAACAAAACGTTGTCTGTGGGAACTTTACTTATTATCAAATATAACAACATTCATAACATATCCTTTTTATATGATATAATATTTGATCTATTTGCTCTTTAGTTCATAATAAAAGCCCTGTAGCTGTTATATGACATATAAGTTATATCACAAATGTTTTTCAAGAGATGGTGTTGGGTGAAAAGGTGCATCTCTCATTTTATTTTGACTGAAATTCAGTGTAATACAGAAAATTTCTGAATTAACTTTCTGTAATAGAAACTGTTTAATTCTGTCTTTATGTAATTAGTGAGGAAAAAAGATGACTCTGCTTTCTCTCTCTCTCTCTCTCTCTCTCTCTCTCTCTCTCTCTCTCTCTCTGATCAGGTGCTGCCATCATGTCGCTGTAGTAGATACAATTAGAAAACATTTTTGCATGATTAACAGCCACACTCAGGTTATCATTACCACTCCAATCTGTGCGCTTTGACTCTCAACAGGTTTACTCCCCACCAACCACACTGCTGTTG